>BKCH01000695.1:0-426091 GCA_008635985.1 Ficus erecta | reverse complement strand
CCCCCCCCCCCCCCCCCCCCTCACCCAAGCCATATCCGCGCCCCTCTACCTACCGGCCGCCAGCCCAAAAACCTGTGACAAGCCCCTCGCACCCCCCACCCAACGCCGTCAACATGTTAGTTTTTTTTTAATCTTTTTTTTTTATTTATTAATATATACTAATACAAGATAAGGTGCATTATAATTGTTATACAGAAACACTATTTCAGCAGTTCGATTACATCTTAACGGTTTTAAAAATGAGCTCTATCAATAAGGTATATAAATGATGATCTACTGCAACTTCTCCCTAAATTTCAAATGTAATTTTTTTGAAGGGTAATACCTACTACTTAGGTTTGTCCCTCAATTACATCTAATGAGCAAAACTTGTTTCTTGTTTCTTTTTTTTTTTCTTTTTTTCTTTTCCATTTAAACTTAGGATAAGAGATTCAAATTATATATTTTTTGATGAAAATTAGATAAAAAATTACCGTTAAATTATGCCTACAACTATCATAACTACACTTGTTAATCACAAAGATATAATAACTACTATAAAGTGGTGAAGATACGTGTATATATAAGAGTGGGGAGAACAGAACCACTCTGGTAAATATAACCTTTTTTACTTTTTTTTTTTTTTTTTTTCAGAGATAGATGGTTAAAAATCTGGTTAAAAAGAAAAAAGCCATTTTTTATGTTGCCCCAAAATATATACCCGAAAAAAAATTGCGGAAAAATCAATAAAAACTTTTAATTTGAAGCATATTATTATACCTCATGTTAATTTCAAGGAAGTGCGCGGAAGATTAAAAATTGAGGATTGATATTCAAAGCCGAGTATTTCTTGTATGACCCGTTCAATATCTAAACACTAACAATACTGGTCAAAGTCAAAGTATATTACATAAATATTGAATATTAAAATGTTATATTGGTCAATGGTACTACAGGTTCTTGGGTTCCCTATAAAAACCACTCGCCTCCTTCCCTTCCTACACCAAAATTGTTTTATTCATTTCCATCATTCTTAATAATTTACACTTTTGCTAGCTCTTGTTTTTGAGTCCAACAAAATCTTAAAAATGAGGCAACAACTCGTTAGTGTTCTTTTGGTTCTAGCCACTTTTCTTGTTCTTATCAGTAATATTCATCCAATTGAGGCTGGTAGAGTCTTGAAGGAAGACCATGATGATCTTCTGTTGCTATCCTCTTTGCAGAGGGGAAATGACCCTCCCTCTTCGCCGAACCCGACCAAGCCTTCGTCGATCGACGACAGGGCTTTCGCAGGCCACGCCGCGCCTCTTCCTCGTCTTGAAACTAATCAACCTCAAGGTTCAGTTTTGGCGTAGATTCTATGATCTTAACGGAAGCCGACACTTTGTCACGGTACACAGCAGAAAGTTGAAGATGAATAAGGGAACAACCCATTAATTATTATTATTATTATTTTTTTTTTCCCCTTCTTCTTTCTATTTTCTTTTTCCATGATATATGTTGTAAAATTCTGTATTAGATGCAACGCCCTGGCTAATTGTAGAAATCAAATGTATGTGTATATATATACATCAAAAGAAAATTAATATTAATTCGATTATCATTCTTTAATCAGTACTTGTTCTTTTTTTTTTTTTTTTTTTTTTTTGAGCTATGATCAAAAGATGAATGCCATCATATTTTCCCTATTTTCGGTGTTCTCTTAAGACAATTGTTACATTTCTCTCTTGTTCGACCCGAACTCCAGTAATAGATAGACGGTAACCAACTAAAAAACGCTACTCATTAAAAACTCGTCCATATATATACACACACATGCATACAGTGCAAACGCCAACATATTTAGAGTTTTTAATTTATAGTTTTTTCTACTAGTCCTGCTACTGCTGCACGAATAAAACCTAAATTAGGAGGAGTGATATTTAATAGGGCCAAGCAGTGGCTGCGAAACAGAATCATATGTATAAACGAAACAAGTTACTTTTCTCGCTGGTATGAATAAACGAGCAGACATGTTCCAAATGATGAATTAGCATTAATTTATTGTATGTACTGTTCACACATTTATAATAGAATCGATAGTCAAGTCTACCAGCTAATTGCTACAGCTTTGTCCCAAAGGACGGATTTAGAACTGGGTGTCTTCTGATTAACCCATCTGCGAATAAAAATACTTTTTACATCCATCCCGTTAGCCCGTTTAAATTAACAAGGATGCGAAGTTTCCTCATCGTGGGTTGAGATACCCGCGAATACCACGTTTGCCCGATTAATAATTTTCATCATATAAAAATTAAAATTAAACATTAAACATTATAAACGCATATATGTAAGATCTTTAATTAGTTAAAATAGGTTAAGACCATAGTTCAATTTTCATATATCTAATATGTCAAAGTTTTAACACTTAAAATTACATATATTATATTCCTTCAAAAAATATATATATATACTTATATACATCATAAAACATCAAGCATAATATCTTTCTTACAAAAATAATATACAACCAAATGGAGCGGGTTAGCAAAGAATAGGATCGGGGACTCATAAATCCTTCCCCGTCCTGTAACTTGTGATAGATTAAACTTTAACCCATGTACATGCTGAACTCGTTTAAATCGGATTTTCTCCACCATATTTAAGACGGATCCCCACAAATTAATGGGTTAATTGTCATCTCTACTCCTAACGTGGTTAGACTTAGGCGTGGCTTATATAAATTTCTGCTCAAGCTCTAGATAGAATTGTATTAATTACATGTAAGTAGATTTGGATATTTTTGAAAGTGATTAAAGAAAAAGCAGCACCATATAGTGAAGGATATATAGCCTACATATAATTTTTTTTACAATGCCAAGAACACTAATTATAATCTCAAATTTTAAATATCAATTTTATGTAGTTTCTGAGTTTTTTTTTTTTTTTTTTACAAGCCTTTAAAATTAAAATCGTATATATCAGTGAAAAGATGACAACTCCCAACAACATGAATTGATATCCAAAAATTAAGATTGAAATTCATGTGTATCACTGTTCAATTTCTTTTGCTCATGACCTTTTCCAATGACGTACATATTGTTTCTCGATCTTTGTTTCTTCCTCTAAGTTTATAACCTTAAGTAGTAGGATAGCCTAATAATTTGGGTTTTTTTTTTTAATTTTTAAATTTGAAATAGCAGAATGTAATTAAAAGTAAAACTTGAGAAAATGTAAATGCAAAACTTATGATAAGTATTGTATTTTTCCCTTATTGATAAATATTGTTATTTTAGTTATTATTGGACTGAATAAACTTTTTAACGCTCAGCAAAAAAAAAAAAAAAAAGGTTTGTTATGTAAATATATAAAATATTTTTTCTTAATCTTTTATTTTACATTTTAAATAAAATCAAAAAATATTATGGTTTGTAATTTTTTTTTTTGTTGTATTTGCTTATAGAAGAAAAGAAAATAAATATGAATGTTGTAAATTGAAGTAGTTATAATAATATAAAGAAAAACTAATCGTGTGGGGTGGGTGGATGTAGCCAAGTAGATCAAGACAGTGGATTGTGAATTCACCATGCACGGGTTCAATTCCCATCGTTCACCCATTTATTAATTATTTTAATATTAAATAATATAACTAAAAATTGATCACTGCTCTTATACAGTTCGAACTATCTGGAGTCATGTGCATGTAAAAATTTTACAACACGATATCTAAAACTGCTTTCAATCATTAATCAAACCGTTGAAAAGTTAATATAATAGTTAAACAACAATGTTTATCAATAAAGTGAAAATACAATTCCTATTATAAGTTTTTCGTAAAAGAAACTTTTCAAATGTTTAACACAAAAGTTTGAAGTTATAAAACATAGGAGGTACAAAAGAGAAAGGGGGGCAAATTAGTAAGTTTTAGTCAAAAATAATTAACATGCACTTGGTGGGAGCTCCGTTGATCCTCAGTTGTTGTTCGTGTATATGTCAAAGTCATACCTTAAAATTTCTACCTATTTAAGGATGACAACGTACGGGCTGGGATGAGATAGGGAATGCTTTTCCACTCCGTCTCTAGTCTTCAAACTATTTTTCATCCCTGCTTAAAGAGAAACGAGGACAGGGGTGGGAATTTCTCGTTATGGAGCCTTCCGATATCCACTCTAATTTTCATTTAATATAATTATGCATGTGAAAATCACACAATTTAGAACAAAAAATAAAATAGAAAATCATCATAAATTTAGACCAAAATTAAAATTTCACAGAATTAAAAATCCAATTCTTACCAAATGCAAATTAAATCCTAGCAACAAAGACAAAAAATGCCTCATAAAAAGATTACAAAATCCGACAATTAAATCAACATGCGTCACATATACTAACTAGTATTGATCAATTAAGATCACTAACTAATTATAATTAGCATCCTTATTAACTTCATTAAAAAAGGAGTTAGTAATTAACCTTTTTTGAGAAAAAGACTTAATATATATACATACATATATAACATAAATATGAAATAGACGTAGTAGTGCTTCTCCCTTCCTCGCCCCACTTATAATTTGAGAAAAGACTTCGTCCTGAAAAAATCCCCATCCCCACTCCATTCAAAGCGAAGCCCCATGCCATCTGTATACCGTTTCAAGAATATAACTTAGCATACAATGATTACACCCACATCCAACATTTAAAAGTCGACATTGATGTATCAGAGAAGTTACTTATTTCCTTGATAAAAAATTGTCAAATTTAATGGAGTTGTGTTCATATTATATATCTCAGTTTGCCATTTAACGGTCCTAATCAATTGTTGACCGAGAAATGGCTACCTGATTGTGTTGCGTATGTTAGATTTTCTACTTAGTTCAACTCTGTTTTATGGAATTCAAAATTTTAACTTTGAACTCAGATCCTAGCCAAACATAGGCCAAAATTTTCCATCTAAAGTACGAATATATTAACTACATAGTACATATCTTATAGAAATTAAACCTTATTCTTCGTTCTCATTGATTCACGTTAATTCAAAGTTAAAGAAATGTACATACAGTAGAGCTGGCCTAAGCAGAATTCAAACAAAACAGCACGACGTGCGTAGAACTTCAGCTTGTAGTAAACTTTTCTTTTTATCAATTTTAATTTTAAAGTCTTTACGTTTTTTTTATTTTATCCTCCGAAAAATTTATTATCTCTATATAAATATATATATCTAAAAATCATTTATTTCATAGTATGCTTGCATTTAAATAATAAGTGGGTCCGCGTTGGATACTAGATTATGAGAATCAGGTGGGATCTATTCATTTTCCACAGCCATGTTTTTGAAGTAAAAAATGGATTAAAAATATTTAAAAACAAAAACAAAAAGTGGACTAGTTTTGTGGGGGAACATTTCCTCGTAATTCTCATGCATGCAAAAGAGAAGAAAAGTTTAGTATTCCTATTCAGATTCCGCCGATTGACTGACTGTCCATGGTCCAATTTCTATTTGCCACATATACCACGATATTCGTCAGTCAAACCACACATAAATATACTTCCTTCTTGGCAGATGAAATATTTAACTTAAGATTAATGTGAAGTTGTGGAATAACAATAGTACGTACTTTCTGGTGTGCTATAAAAACCCCCTTCAGCTCCTCTGAGTTCTTCATCAACATATATACTATATACACACATTTTCCCTTTCTCTCTCTCCCACATTTTTTCGATAAATATTCCTAAATACTTAATTAATTAAGGTTGTGTCCAACAAAATGAAGGTGTTTTTGGTTGTAGCGAGTACTGTTCTTGTCGTTATGATGATCATTACTATCCGTCCAATTGAGGCCAATAGAGTCTTGAACGAATACCAAAAAATTAACCACAAAAATTCTCTTCCCTTACTATCATCTCTGCAGAAGGGAAAAGATACTCCCCCTGTGCCAAACCCACGTCAACCGCCGAGGATCAACAAAATGAACTCGCCGGCCATGCCATGACTACTCGTACTCCTCCTATGCACAAACTGATCGAACCAATAGTCGGTTTGGTTCAATCCTAAATTATCCAAAGCCAATCTTTTGTCATTTCCAAACAGTCAGAAAGTTGAAGATGATTAATGAGAGCAAAGCTATGTGTATATGCATGTGTCTTTTATTTTGTTCTGTGTGTGTGTGTGTTTTTTTTTTAATTCCTCAGATCATGAATGTTGTGCTCGTGGTATATATACGAAATGTATCACTGCTATATTATTAAATAATAAGTTGATTTGTTCTTTTGGTATTTTTTTTTTAGTTTTTACTTTTTTTATTATATTCTAAGGCGACATGTGTGTCAATTATAAAAGAGCATACACAATTAGTTTTTGGCCATATTTCTTTGGTATTGTTATATAACCACTATTGTTTTGCTTCCCCTATATACTAATACAGATCCCAAACGCGTGCATATATATAATATATGTGCATATAATCCTTATATACTAATACAGATCCCAAACGAGTGCATATACATAATATATGTGCATATAATCATCATGCAATAGTACTTTTTGGTGCGCTACAAAAACACCCTTCAGCTTCTCTTATGTTCTTCATTAATATATTGTCTCATACATATATTCGCTATATATATATATATATATAATCCATCTCTCTCTCTTCAACATTTATTCCATAAATATTCCTTAGAAATCTTTTCTAGCTAGCTAGCGAGCCTTAATTAAGTTTGTGCCACAAAATGAAGGTGTTTTTGCTTGTTGCGACTACTCTTGTTCTCATGATGATCAACATTGTCTGTCCAATTGAGACTGGTAGAGTCTTGAACAAATATCAAAAAATTAACCACAAAAATTCTCTTCTCTTACTATCATCTCTGGATAATGAAGGAGATCCTCCCTCTGCACCAAATCCAGGTGAACCGGGGTCGACGATCAACAAAATGAACTTCGCCGGCCATGCCATGACTACTCGCCCTCCTATGCCCAAACCGATCGAACCAACAGGTTCGGTTCAGTCCTAAATCATTCAAAGCTAATCCTTTGCCATTTCCAAACAGCCAGAAATTTGAGATGTATAATGAGAACAAAACTCTGTGTATGCGCGTCTTTCGTCTTCTTTTTTTTTTTTTTTTTTTTACAATTTATTTGTCAATGTTTTGCTCGTTGTATACAAGATGTATTGTTGCTATAGTATTAAATAATGAGTTTTTTTTTTTACCAAAAATTATAATTATAATAATAATAATAATAATAATAATAATAAGTTAATTTGTGTAAATGAGCATGCACATTTAATTTCTAAAGCTATTTTTCAGTAGTGTTTTTGCTATTCCTACTCCTAACGTGATTGGGCTTGGGCGAGGCTTATATGTATTTCTGCTCAAGCTCCAGATAGAATTTTATTAATTACATAATTACGTAAGTAGCTTTGACTACTTATGAGAAGTGGTTAAAGAAAAAAACACCATATAGTGAAGAATATATAGCCTATGCTAAATATATTTTTTCTGACAATGTTAGAAATAATCTCAACTTTTAAATATCAATTTTACGTGATTTATAAGTGATCTTATATATATATATATATATAAGCCTTTTTAATTAAAATATTATATATACTAGTGAAAAGATAACAACTCATAGCAACGTAAGCTGTTATGCAAAAATAATTAGGATTGAAGTCGGTGTTTCTACCAGTGCTCAATTTCTTTTGCTCATGATCTTTTCTGATTATGTACACAGTGTTTCTCGATCCTTGTTTCTTCCTCTAAGTTTATAACATTAAGGTAGTAGGATAGCCTAATAATTTCAGTTTTTTTATTTTTAAATTTGAAGTAACATAGAATAATTAAAAGTAAACACTTGAAAATGTAAAGGAAAAACTTATAACTTTTGATAAGTATTGTATTTTTATCCTTTATGTAAGTATTGTTGTTTTATTTATTGGATCAATTAACTTTTCAAGGCAAAAAAAAAAAAAAAAACAAACAAATAAACGAAAACAAATAAAAATTAAACTTTTTAACGGTTTGTTATGTGAGTCATGTACATGTAAAAAGTTGAAATTTGATCTAATAGTGAAGATAACAATACTTTCCAATAGAGCAAAAATATAATTCCTATTATAAGTGTTTCTCAAAAGAAACTTTTAAAATGTTTAATATAAAGTTTGAAGTTATAGAATATTAGGAGGTACAAAAGAGAAAGAGGGGCAAATTACAAGGTTTAGGGGAAAAAAAGTAACATGCACTTGGATGGTAGCTGCCAGATCCTCAGTTTTTGTTCGTGTACATGTCAAAATCATACCTTTATATTTTTACCTATTTAAAGATGACAACGGGATGGGATATGGGTGAGGAACGGTTTTCCATTCCATCTCCAGTCCTCAAAACCATTTTCATTCCTGTCTTAAGAGAGACGAGGGTAGAGGTGGGAATTTCTCACTGGGGAGCCTTCCCGTACACACTCCATTTCTCATTTAATATAACTATGCATGTGAAAATCACACAACTTGAAAAAAAAATTATAAAATAGAAAATCATCATAAATTTAGACTAAAATCAAAGATTTCACAAAATAAATCAAATTCTTACCAAATGCTATTAAACTAAATACTAGCAATAAAGCCAAAACAATGTCTCATAAAAAATAAGAAAATCCAACAACTAAAGGAATATATATTACCTATGCTAACTAATATTAACCAATTAAGATTACTAACTAATTATAATTAGCATCTATATTAATTACCTTCATTTTTCAAAAAAAAAAATTGGAGTTAGTAATTATCTTTTTTTTTATTTACTAAAACAATTAATTAAGTTCAAAAGTTATTATATCATACCTATATAATAAAAAATATATGACATATGTATAGCAAGATGGAGGTATAAGTGGGGGATGCTTCTCCCATCCCCACCCCACGAACAATTCGAGAAAAAGTATTCGTCCTATCCGCGAACATTGCCCCCATCCCCATTCCATTCGAAGCAAAGCCTCATTGGGACCATCCCTGCTAGAAATATTGTCATCTCTATACCTATTCAAGAAAACCTTAGTATACATGTTTATTAAATTCACATATGCCTTGATTATCTATAATTACATCCACATCCAACATGTACAAGTCGACCTTGATTTATCAGAGAAGTTACTCATGTCCTTAATAAAAAATTGTCAAATATAAACGAGTTGTGTTCATATTATATAACTCAGTTTGCCATTGAATGGTCGATATTGGATTGGCTGCATTTTACAAAAGCTAATCAATTGTTGGCCGATAAATAGCTTCTGCAAATGTTAGATTTTCTACTAAATTCAATTCTGTTTTATGGAATTCAAAATTTTCCGTCTATAGTCACGAATATATTAGCTACATAGTACATATTAAAGAAAAAACAGTATTGATCGTTCTCATGGATTCACGTTAATTCAAAGTTTATGAAAAAGTACATGCAGAAGAGCTAGCGTACACATAATTCAAACAGAACAGCATGACATGCGTAGTAAAAATTTTTAAGGCCATATTCACAGAGATATGTTAGCTAGCTATGGATATTAGTAGGACCGGACCTATCTATGATCGAGTAGAAGCTTCCGCTCATAGTGAAATTTTTTTTTTCTATTTTATTTTAAAATCTTTACCATTTCCTTATTTTATTTCCCGAAAAATTTATTACCTCTAAATAGATATATCTAAAAAACATATCTTTCATTGTATGCACATATTGAAATAATAAGTTGGAGTTGGATCGGCCGTAGGATACTGGATAATAACAATCAGGTGGGATCTGTTTATTTTCCACAGCCATGGTTTGAAGAAAAAAATGGATTAAAAATATTTAAAAACAAAAAAACAAAAAGTGGACTAATTTTCTCGACCCCATTTCCTCGTAATTCTCATGCATGCAAAAGAGAAGAAAAGTTTAGTATTCCTTTTCAGATTCCGCCGAATGACTGACCGTCCATGGTCCAATTTCTATTTGCCATATATACCACGATATTCGTCAGTCAAACCACACAAAAAAAAATACTTCCGTCTTGGCAGAAAAAATATTTAACTTAAGATTAATGTGAAGTTGTGGAATAACAATAGTACTTTTTGGTGCGTTATAAAAACCCCCTTCAGCTCCTCTTATGTTCTTCATTAATATATTGTCTCATACATATATTCGCTATATAAATAAAAAAATCCATTTCTCTCTCTTCAACATTTATTCCATAAATATTCCTTATAAATCTTTTCTAGCTAGCTAGCGAGCCTTAATTAAGTTTGTGCCACAAAATGAAGGTATTTTTGCTTGTTGCGACTACCGTTCTTGTTCTCATGATGATCAACACTGTCCGTCCAATTGAGGCTGGTAGAGTCTTGAACGAATACCAAAAAATTAACCACAAAAATTCTCTTCCCTTACTATCATCTCTGCAGAAGGGAAACGATACTCCCCCTGTGCCAAACCCACGTCAACCGCCGAGGATCAACAAAATGTACTCGCCGGCCACGCCATGACTGCTCGTACTCCTCCTATGCACAAACTGATCGAACCAACAGTCGGTTCGGTTCAATCCTAAATTATCCAAAGCCAATCTTTTGTCATTTCCAAACAGCCAGAAAGTTGAAGATGAATAATGAGAGCAAAGCTATGTGTATATGCATGTGTCTTTTATTTTGTTCTCTGTGTGTGTGTTTTTTTTTAATTCCTCAGATCATGAATTTTGTGCTCGTTGTATACGAAATGTATCACTGCTATGTTATTAAATAATAAGTTGATTTGTTGTTTTGGTTGTTTTTTTTTTAGGATTTGTTCTTTTGGTATTTTTTTTTAGTTTTTACTTTTTTTATTATATTCTAAGGTGACATGTGTCAATTATAAAAGATCATATACAATTAGTTTTTGGCCCTATTTCTTCCGTATCGTTATATAGCCACTATTGTTTTGCTTCCCCAATATACTAATACAGATCCCAAACGAGTGCATATATATAATATATGTGCATATAATCCTTATATACTAATACAGATCCCAAACGAGTGCATATACATATTATATGTGCATATAATCACCATGCAATAGTACTTTTTGGTGCGCTATAAAAACACCCTTCAGCTCCTCTAATGTAGAGCCTCTCTCTCTTCCACATTTATTCAATAAATATTCCTTATAAATCTTTTCTAGCTAGCTAGCTATCGAGCCTAAATTAAGTTTGTGCCACAAAAGGAAGGTGTTTTTGCTTGTTGCAACAACTGTTCTTGTTCTCATGATGATGAACACTGTCCGTCCAATTGAGACTAGTAGAGTCTTGAACGAATATCAAAAAATTAACCACAAAATTCTCTTCTCTTACTATATCATCTCTGGATAATGGAGGATATCCTCCCTCAGCGCCAAATCCAGGTGACCCGGGGAAGACGATCAACGAAATGAACTTCGCCAGCCATACCATGACTACTCGTCCTCCTATGCCCAAACCGATCGAACCAACAGGTTTGGTTCAGTCCTAAACCATCCAAAGCCAATCCTTTGCCATTTCTGCAAACATCCAAAACGTTGAAGATGAATAATGAGAACAAAGCTAATTGTGTATGCGTGTGTCTTTCGTTTTTTTTTTTTTTTTAATGTTCCCTTTGATCAATGTTGTGCTCGTTGTATACAAGATGTATCATTTCTATAGAATTGAATAATTAGTTAATTTGTGTAAAAGAGCATGCACAATTATTTTAAGACCTATTTTTCATTATTGTTTTTGCACTTATATGTATGTATATATGTACACATGCGCACGAAGTGTGCGCTATATTCTTTTCTTTCCCTAATTAGATCCCAAATGAGTGCATATATATACAATCACAATGCAAGCTTTGGAATTTGAGACTTTTAAAAGATTGAGTTTGTATCTTAAAAAATTAATTTATTGTTATTATTATGCTTTTACCATATGATACTCTGATTTCTTTTACCCTAAACACAAGCACTTTATATTCTCCCTTTAGCTCTCCTTAGTAACGAGATGTAATTTAAGGCGAGATTAATATTATTCAACAGGCAACCGTTGTGTGGGTGGTTCAACATGTAAAAGTCATAAGGACTAAGTGACCGAATGTGTTTTTTCGGCAGCAAATATCGAAACATGAAAATAATAATGTCGCGTATTTTATAACTAATTCTTTTTTAGAAAAAATCTCCAAAACACCCTTGTCTTTAGTCAACATGAGATGGGTGATTTAAAGTGTATCAAACTAATTGGGATGTTCTAAATCACCTCAAATGTTCTTTTTCATTATTTACTTAAAAATATATTTAAAACAAAATATTAATAATATTGGAGACAAAGTAAGGATTAATATGTTAAGTGTCATTTCAATATATTGTGTAAACCATTAACATTAGCATTTGTATTAATGAATTGTGTAAGGTTAAGTTGCACTTTTTTTTTTTTTGGGTATATTAGCTTTCCAAAGTAATTAATAGTTTACGTGCAGGTCATACCCGTCGATAGGAATGACAAAAATGTTCATTGAAGACTCTATGTGCGAGTCATACCCCTCGATAAGGACACGTTTTGTGTGATATATAGTTATATGTATATATGTATATATAAGTTAGTGGAGCCAACTAATCAAATAACATACATGTCAACTAAAAACACACCCCTACGAGACAGAATTAGAATTAGAATGCTGCAAATAATAATAATAATAATAATAATAATAATAAAATAAAATTCAAAATCAAATCAAACTAAGACTTGGGAGACAGCTGGGTCGACCCAAGTAAAAGCTCGAATATTTACTTTTAATGGTCCAATATTGAAAGAGGTTAAGTGGGACGAGGTCAAATATATATATATATATATATATATATAGATGAATAACCACACGGCCAGGGTAAGCGGTAAACCACAGTCTTAAGCCAGATCGCCCTGTAGAATGGGTCCGGGTACTACGAGCATATGCATGCATACTTAATTTAAGTAAGCTAAGTTGATTTAGTCAGGTCACGCGTTTGTCAATAGTAAGAGATTGAGCCAAAGTGATGAATTTGAATACATATATTTCAAAGTCTTTTGTATAGACATTTAAGTTAAAACACAAGGAAAATATTAGACGTAGATTTCGGGCCATGCGAATACTTTATTATTATTATTTTTTCTTTACTTATTATTAAAAAAATTAAAAAAGGAAAAAGAGATTGGTAGTATTTTCACACCTCCGATTAATGGAATGGTATAGGACCTAATTTATTCTCCCATGAAGCTTATCAATGTCCTGGAGAATATGTGTGTGTATATGTATTGGAAATGTCATTTCTAATAAGGCTGGACTGCTAAGTGAGATACGAAGATTTGAACTTTAATGATGAAATTAAGAGAGACTTAGGGGGTGCTTGGAGTAACAACTCTAATTCAAAAAACTCAATTTATTTTTGTGTTTTTATAAAATATCAATAAAAAATTTTAATTAATTTTTGAAAAATCAAACAATCCAACCCAAAAAACTCAATTCCAATCTATACACCAAACACACATTTAGAAAAAAAATATATATATATCTATGACCGTTATATATGTCACCAACCCCGTAGATGCAAATACTTGGTATAAGGTTCACATGCATGCTTGAATTTTTCTCTTATATATAAATGTAGTTGTCAGTATAGACGCAATAATGCTTGCGCGTGAAGCTACGCTGTTGTTTCATATAATATATCTATATGTATGCCCTCAAAATCAAATTCAAATCCTTCTTATACGTGTAGAATTGTTAAAAAAATGCTACGTCGTGTTTTGAAAATTTTTTTATAGTGGCAAAATCAGGGGAATACCTACTACCTTTTTTTTTTTTTTTTTTTTTTTTTACTTCCTCAATTAATCACCGACAGCTAGCCTTAAACACTAATTGCTCGTTACATGAGTGAGATAACTACGACTAGTAAAATGGTGGCGGATATCATACTCGCTAAGAGGAACCGAAATCTCTCTGAAAAATTTTATTTATTTATTTTTTCCCAGAGATAGATGCTTAGAAGTAATATGGTGAAACAAGATTTATGTTTCCCATATTAATGTACTCCAGTACTATTTCTCAAGACCAAAAAAGAAAAGGAAATTGTAATTTGGTGGGGTGCATTTATGGTTCCTAAAGGTCTTGTGATCGATATGTTTAATGAAAAAAATCGTGTGTTTACTATTTTATGTGAAAATTAAAAAAAAAAAAAAAAAAAAAAAAAAAAAAAAAAAGGAAGAAAGGAATAGAATACTATATATATGCCCACAAAATCAAGGGTCAAAATTCAAATACACCCTCCTTATACGTGTAGAATTGAAAAAAAAAAAAAAAAAAAAAATTTCTACGTCATGTTTTCAAATTTTATGTTTTTTATAGAGGAAAAATCAGGGGAATACTTACTACTCCATTTTTTTTTTAATTTCCCTCAACGGCTCACGATGAGCTTAATTACACAAATTGTTTATTAAAGTTTGTTAACAACAATTAGTAAAATGGTGGCGGAGATCACACTATAGCTAAGAGGAACAGAAATTACTGACAAATTTTTTTATTTTTTCAAAGATAGATACTTTGAAATAATCTGGTGAAACAAGTTTTATACCCAAAATGTATCCAGAACTATTTCTCAAGACCCAGAAAAAAAAAAAAAAAAAAGGAAGAAGAGAAGAAAATACTGTTTGTTGAGTCTTATTAATGCAAATCAAACCGAGGATATTTCATATTGTTCAAAACCGAGTTTCTTGTACGACCCGTCTAAACTAAGACTCGCCAATATTGGTCAAAAAGTCAAATATATATCTGCGGAGATGTATATAAAATAACATTTTTAATACAAGTCAACTCCTCCGACGCCAAAGAGGACGTCGTCGTCGGACTGGTTGCAGCCATTCAAAAGCATGGTCCCGAATTGCAATCAGAAGCTCTCAGAATTGGAAATGAAAGAGAACAGGCAGCTCTCCATTTAGCGGCGGCGATGGGGAACGTGCCGATGTGCGAGTGCATTGCAACACATGTTCATAAAGAACTACCAGTAATTAATATAAATTTAGAAGAAAAATAAAGTTTTTAATATGTAGTGCGGAATAAAAATTATAGAAAAAACTAGTAATCACACAAGTAATAAAATAATTGTTTTTTATTTTTCCCCAATTGCAAGGTACTTTTGTAAACAAGCCTAAAAAAGAGAACAGTGATCACAGTAGTCCAGAATACAACAAAAAGGCTTTCGTCGATTGCAGTCAGTTGTTGACGAAGGCGGTTGGTGAGATTCGTACGTCGTGAACGTATTTTCTGATTCCTCCGGTTTTTTTTTTTTTTTTTTTCCCTGATTAATTAACTGCGCTATATATATAAATATTTTCACTGATCCACGTTGCACCCCTTTTTGTTGCTAATTAAGATGTATGTTTTGGATAGTGAGTTCTGAAATACAGACAGTAAGAATGGGGCATGCAGGTGGATTAATGATAGTAAAAAGCAAACTATGATATTTAACAAGTCATATTTTGCAATTTCTAACCTTTAATAAACTGATGTTTAAACTTTAAATTGGTCCAATAGCATATAGCCTCTTTAATAGACTAATGATACAGCTTATGCATGAAAGAAAAAAAGGCGTTCATTATTGGATCAAAGAAGAATGAAAACCCTTTATCCCCTCCAGCCCACCATTCTAATAAGATCACAGCTTACACACACACAATCACAATCACAAACAGTAGATAATCAAGAAACTGAATTAGTAGTTTTATTTTAAGAATCAATATTAATCTGCCAAAAGGCTATTACAATACTCAAAGGATGGTTCTTCGAGAGACTGTCAACTCTCCGCCAGCTTGGAGTTCTTCCGAGACTTTTCCCAGATTTTCCCTTTCTGATTGTCCAACTCCTTTTTTTTATTATTATTATTTTTTTAATATTCCCTCTAAGGCTAACTGATTCTGTTATTTTCCAAACCCCCTTGGTTTAACAAACTAACACAACTAATCATCCCTACTGAAACAATACAATACAAAGCAAACCCAACCGTAACTACTTAATTCCACTCCTAACAGCTTTTAATCCGCCACATCACCAGGTACCACATCATTAACCGCCGGTTGCTTATCTGATCAGAAAAGAGCAAATATCAGCCACCGTATAAAAAAGAAAAAGAGGTGGTGGAGACGATTGTTACCTTGAAAACAGTTGTGGGCCTTGCAATGAAGGATCATATCATATGGGGGTTGCATTAGAAACCAATGTTATCACGAAAAAAAGTTGAGAAGAAACCGACGAAAATAACATGGCAAAGAAATAGTAAACTGTCATATATAGACTATAGTTGTTCCAATTTATGGATTGGAGAAGGTGTGTAGATGTAGTATCTAAAAATTAAAAATAAAAAATAAAAAATCTCTTTGTTATCTTTAGTTTTTCCTTCTGTACTCTTTTAATCATTCATACCTTTTCCTAATTCTCATCTATTTCATTGATCTATAATAAATGTTTGGCTCTTCATTAATTACAGGTGTTCCTTGTGATGTTTGAAACAATGAAGTCACTCCTTCAAATGTTGAAATTGATGGCGCACTTACGTTTTTTAATTGTGGGAACTTTGCTTCCTTGGTGCTCTATTGACCTGAATATATTGAGACTTGAGTGGTGAAATTGCACAGGTTCGACATCGCAGGTTCAGGCATCTTTGCATAGACATTACTTTAATTTTCCTTTTCTCTAATGTATATGAGTTGTAAGAAGTGACTGTCTTCTATTTTAATGATTGCAGTCCCTTTTTTTTTTTTTTTGCTTTTTTTTTTGCTTTCCCCCACCCCACCCCCCCCCCCCCCCCCCCAAAAAAAATTTCACAACATTAGATATTTCTCGATGTAGATAATTTAAATAACATAAAAACAAACTTTTAATTTCGTGTACAATGTATGCTCAACAACAAGAGACCGTTTCCTAAATCATTTTTATTTATGCTTAGACTTTACAATGTAACCTAGATATTTCAATATTTCACTAGCTTTTTAAAATACTGACATTAATATTGCAATGTTAAATGATATTGCTAATTGATATTGATTACTCAATCAATCTACTAATTTTCTAGCTTATTCTAACTTACAAAATTTAGCGTAAATTATTTAAGTTTAATCATTTGTTTTTGATTAATTACTTTGTAAAATTAACTTTATACATTCTATCATAATTTTTAGGGTAAATTGTTATGTAGTTTCCCTAAACTTTTTAATTTATGCAATTTTAATCCATGGACACTTCTTCGAAGTAGGAGTCACCTTAAACTATAAAAAACAATATTGTAGTAGTCTTTTCTATTAATTTTTTGGAGAGAACCCGTTAGTTAGCATAACTTTTTGGTTAAATTACAAATGGATTCCATAAAAATTGAGGGAAATGACAATTGTAGCAACATGTTATTAGTTTAGGAGCATTCTAACTACCAAAAAAAAAAGATCAAGGAAAAAATTATACAAATTTAAAAGTTTAAGGACTAAATGAACAATTTACCCTAAGTTTTAATGGACATGGTTATTTTTAAGAGTAATGCTAGGGACACCAACTCTAATCCCAACTTTTTGAGTACCAACTCATATATCATATTTTAATTGCTAGATGCAATTAGTTAATGTGACAATGCTATAAACACTTACCAATAAAAGAATAACAACTCATAAGCCACATAAGTTGGTATTCAAAAGTTAGAAATTAGAGTTGGTGTTCATAGTATTTTCAGATGTCACATAATCACGTATTGGGGTGTAGGCCACTCAACATAATTTTTTAAATAAATGTTTAAAATCTACATTTTTAGATGTTAATAACTAAATTTTCAATAAAAAAATAATTTTTTTTTTGTTTTCAATGAATTTAACAGACAGATATACACGTGCAGAGCACGTGGGTTCACTAGTTCATCATTAAACGCCGCGGCGTGGGTAGTTCAACAAGTATGTGTAATCATATATATGGAATAAACGATTATGTTATTTAGTAGCAAATATCGAAATATCATACAGTTAATATTGTGCAACGGTATAAGGGCGGTTGGCCTTGTTAGTTAATTGTTATTTTTTATCGTACCTGCTCCTTATATAGACATGAAAATAATGTATTTTTCGTTTGTACTGTAATTAATTAGTCGTGTATTTGTTTCGTATAATATATACATATGTATTAGTTTGTAAAAAACACCTAAAACATCTCATGTGTTCAGTCAAAATACTATTTTTGTCCTTCTTAATATATAATTGCCTAATCAGTCACAGTACACTTCATGAACCCAATTAATTTTGCTGACCCACAGCTACAAAACCAGTATAATTTGATAAGTGAATTGAACATCTTCAGATACATGCTTGGTTTACCAATTGACATGTATTATGACTTAGGTCTTAGGACACATTTACCAAACTGTAAACGAATGTAATGAGGAATCAAGTAATAGAATTGGAAAGTATAGTAAATAAATAACAAGGACTAATGATTCATTTTCTAGCTACTTGTCTAATAGATGGTGTAATGAGAAACAATTGACCAATTTCATTTCTAATACTTATTAAACTTAAAAATAGTAGTCATTTATATCAATACGATTAGTAAAATATCCTTATCCACAATTAAATACAATAAAACACAATATAGGAACTTATTGAGAATATATAAGTAAATTTAATATCTTTTTTTTTTCTAACAGGGAATCAATATCAAAGGGAGTGTATGAATTAATATTTCATTTTTTTATTTCTTATTTTGTGTGGGGTTTACTCAATTCTCTTAGTGATTTTGTAAGTAATTACATTATTATATAAGAAAAGAAATCACTAATTGTTCTTTCTTTCTCTTTTATGTGTCCTTAATTTACTAACCGCACGTGTGGGCGGTTTTTAGGAAAAATTTCCAAAATACCCTCATGCATGTAATTTAGTTAAAAATTACTATTTTTATCCTTTATATACAAAAATTTACATCGACCAAAAAGTGAAAAAAAAAAAAATGTTGAAAACCTAAACGGTCATAAAATATTAAGCATATACAATTTTTCCAATTTGCATGTTACTTTTGAACTTTAGTATTCGAGTTTTTCATTAATTAAAAGAAAAACATTTGTCAATTTAATATGCATGTAAAAGAGAAGAAAAGTTTAGTATTCCTTTTCAAATTCCGCGAAATGACTGACCGTCCAATACTTTCTTATTGTCATATATAACACGATAACATTCTTCAGTCAAACCATACATATATATACTTCAGTCTCGTTGGAAAAAATATTGAAGTCAAGAATTTGAAGTTGTGGAATACCAATAGTACTTTCTGGTGCGTTATAAAAACCCCCTTCAGCTCCTCTTATGTTCTTCATTAATATATTGTCTCATACATATGTTCGCTATATATATATAAAAAAAAATTCCATTTCTCTCTCTTCAACATTTCCATAAATATTCCTTATAAATCTTTTCTAGCTAGCTAGCGAGCCTTAATTAAGTTTGTGCCACAAAATGAAGGTGTTTTTGCTTGTTGCGACTACCGTTCTTGTTCTCATGATGATCAACACTGTCTGTCCAATTGAGGCTGGTAGAGTCTTGAACGAATACCAAAAAATTAACCACAAAAATTCTCTTCCCTTACTATCATCTCTGCAGAAGGGAAAAGATACTCCCCCTGTGCCAAACCCAGGTCAACCGCCGAGGATCAACAAAATGAACTCGCCGGCCATGCCATGACTGCTCGTACTCCTCCTATGCACAAACTGATCGAACCAACAGTCGGTTCGGTTCAATCCTAAATTATCCAAAGCCAATCTTTTGTCATTTCCAAACAACCAGAAAGTTGAAGATGAATAATGAGAGCAAAGCTATGTTTATATGCATGTGTCTTTTATTTTGTTCTCTGTGTGTGTGTTTTTTTTAATTCCTCAGATCATGAATGTTGTGCTCGTTGTATACGAAATGTATCACTGCTATATTATTAAATAATAAGTTGATTTGTTGTTTTGGTATTTTTTTTTTTTTTAGGATTTGTTTTTTTGGTATTTTGTTTTAGTTTTTACTTTTTTTATTATATTCTAAGACGACATGTGTCAATTATAAAAGAGCATACACAATTAGTTTTTGGCCCTATTTCTTCCGCATTGTTATATAACCACTATTGTTTTGCTTCCCCTGTATACTAATACAGATCCCAAATGAGTGCATATATATAATTTATGTGCATATAATCCTTATATACTAATACAGATCCCAAACGAGTGCATATACATATTATATGTGCATATAATCACCATGCAATAGTACTTTTTGGTGCGCTATAATTATAATTAGCATCTATATTAATTACCTTCATTTTTCAAAAAAAAAAAAAGGAGTTAGCAATTATCTTTTTTTTTAATTTACTAAAACGATTAATTAAGTTCAAAAAGTTATCATATCATACCTATATAATAAAATATATATGACATATGTATAGCAGGATGGAGGTACAAGTGGGGGATGCTTCTCCCTTCCCCACCCCATGAACAAT
The DNA here is from genome assembly GCA_008635985.1 of Ficus erecta. Taxonomy (NCBI): domain Eukaryota; kingdom Viridiplantae; phylum Streptophyta; class Magnoliopsida; order Rosales; family Moraceae; genus Ficus; species Ficus erecta. The sequence goes on along the minus strand of BKCH01000695.1, from coordinate 405,614 downwards.
TCGAGAAAAAGATTTCGTCTCATCCCCGAACATTGCCCCCATCCCCATTCCATTCGAAGCAAAGCCTCATTGGGACCATCCCTGCAGGAAATAGTGTCATCTCTATACGTATTAAAGAAAACCTTAGTATACATGTTTATTAAATTCACATATGCCTTGATTATCTATGATTACATCCACATCCAACATGTAAAAGTCGACCTTGATTTATCAGAGAAGTTACTTATTTCCTTAATAAAAAATTGTCAAATATAAACGAGTTGTGTTCATATTATATAACTCAGTTTGCCATTGAGAGATCGACATTGGATTGGCTGCATTTTACAAAAGCTAATCAATTGTTGGCCGATAAGTAGCCGCTGCAAATGTTAGATTTTCTACTAAATTCAATTCTGTTTTATGGAATTCAAAATTTTCCATCTATAGTACGAATATATTAGCTACATAGTACATATTAAAGAAAAAACACTATTGATCGTTCTCATTGATTCACGTTAATTCAAAGTTTATGAAAAAGTACATGCATAAGAGCTAGCGTACACATAATTCAAACAAAACAGCACGACATGCGTAGTAAAAAATTTTAAGGCCATATTCACAGAGATTTGTTAGCTAGCTAGGAATATTAGTAGAACCGGAGCTATCTATGATCGAGTAGAAGCTTCTGCTCATAAAGAACTTTTTTTTTTTTCAATCTTTACATTTTTCTTATTTTATTCCCCGAAAAATTTATTACCTCTAAGTAGATATATATATTTATATATATATAAATATATAAATCTTTTATTGTATGCATGTATTGAAATAATAAGTTCAATCGGCCGTTGGATACTAGATTATGAGAATCAGGTGGGATCTATTCATTTTCCACAGCCATGTTTTTGAAGAAAAAAAATGGATTAAAAATATTTTTTTTTTAAAAAATACGAAAAGTGGACTAATTTTCTGGGGCACATTTCCTCGTAATTCTCATGCATGCTAAAGAGAAGAAAAGTTTAGTATTCCTTTTCAGATTTCGCCGAATGACTGACTGTCCATGGTCCAATTTCTATTTGCCATATATACCACGATATTCGTCAGTCAAACCACACATAAATATACTTCCGTCTTGGCAGAAAAATTATTTTACTAAGAATAATGTGAAGTTGTGGAATAACAATAGTACGTACTTTCTGGTTTCCTATAAAAACCCCCTTCAGCTCCTCTGAGTTCGTCATCAATATATATATTATATACACACATATTCCCTCTCTCTCTCTTCCACATTTTTTCGATAAATATTCCTTATAAATACTTAATTAATTAATATTGTCCAACAAAATGAAGGTGTTTACGGTTGTAGCCAGTACTGTTCTTGTCCGTCCAATTGAGGCTGGTAGAGTCTTGAACGAATACCAAAAAATTAACCACAAAATTTCTCTTCTCTTACTATCATCTCTGGATAGGGGAGGAGATCCCTCCTCGCCAAACCCACATGTACCGGCGTCGACGATCAACGAAATGAACTTCGCCGGCCACACCATGACTACTCGTCCTCCTATGCACAAACCGATCAAACCGACTAGTTTGGTTCAGTCTTAAATCATCCAAAGCCAATCCTTTGCCATTTCCAAACAGCCAGAACGTTGAAGATGAATAATGAGAACAAAGCTAATTGTGTATGCATGTGTCTTTCTTTTTTTCTTTTTTTTTTTCTTTTTTTGTTTTTTTGTTTTTATGTTTCCTCTGATCAATGTTGTGCTCGTTGTATACAAGGTGTAACATTGCTATAGAATTGAATAATAAGTTAATTTGAGTAAAAGTCTATGCACAATTATTTTTAGACCTATTTTTCATTATTGTTTTTGCACTCATATGTATGTATATATATACGCATGCGCACGAGCGCTATATTCTTTTGTTTCCCTAATTAGATCCCAAATGAATGCATATACAATCACAATGCAAGCTTTGGAACTCGAGACTTTTAAAAGATTGAGTTTGTATCTTAAAAAATTAATTTGATGAGTGGAGTGGTCAGTATCCTTATATATTTATTATTATTGTTATGTTGGATTCGGGGGGGTTTTTTTTTTTAACACATTCTCATAAGATAATTCTCTATTTGGAGTCACCATTTTTGTATTAGATGAAATGGACCACTCGTTTGAACTTGTTGTACTATGATGCCTTGTGAAATTTGACTTTTAAAAGATTGAGTAATTATCATCATGAAAAGCCAAATTGATAAATGAAGTAACCTAATACCTTTATATATTTATTGTTGTTGTTATGTTTTTGATTTCTTTTACCCTAAACACAAGCACCATATATTCTCCATTTAGCTCTCCTTGGTAACGAGATATTATATAAGGTGAGATTAATATCATTCAACAGGCAACTGTTGTGTGGGTGGTTCAACATTTAAAAGTCATAAGGACTAAGTAACCGAATGTGTTTTTTTCAGCAGCAAATTATATCGAAACATGAAAATAGTAATGTCGTGTATTATACAACTAATATTCTTTTTTAGAAAAAATCTCCAAAGCACCCTTGTCTTTAGTCAACATGAGATGGGTGATTTAAAGAGTATAAAACTAATTGAGATGTTCTAAATCACCTTGATGTCAATTGTTCTTTCTCATTATTTACTTAAAAAAATATTTAAAACAAAATATTAATACATATTGGAGGCAAAATGAGGATTAATATGTTAAGTGTCATTTCAATATATTGTGTAAACCATTAACATTAACATTTGTATTAATGAACTGTGTAAGGTTAAGTTGCATTTTTTTTTTTTTTTGGTAAATTAGTTTTCCAAAGTATTTATTAGTTTACGTACCCCTCGACAGGAATGACAAAAATGTTCGTTGAAGACTCTACGTGCGGGTCATACCCCTCAACAAGGATGCGTTTTGTGTCATATATAGTTATATGTATATATGTATATATAAGTTAATGGAGCCAACTAATCAAATAATATACAGGTCAACTAAAAACACACCTCTACAGAATTATAATGCTGCAAATAATAATAATAATAATAATAATAATAATAAAACCCAAATTCAAATCAAACTAAAACTTGGGAGACAGCTGGGTCGACCCAAGTAAAAGCTCGAATATTTACTTTTAATGGCCCAATATTGAAAGAGGTTAAGTGGGACGAGGTCAAATATATATATATATATATATATATATAGATGAATTACCACACGGCAAGGGTAAGCGGTAAACCACAGTCTTAAGCCAGATCGCCCCGTAGAATTGGTCCGGGTACTACGAGCATATGCATGCATACTTAATTTAAGTAAGCTAAGTTGATTTAGTCAGGTCACGCGTTTGTCAATAGTAAGAGATTGAGCCAAAGTGATGAATTTGAATACATATATTTCAAAGTCCTTTGTATAGACATTTAAGTTAAAACACAAGGAAAATATTAGACGTAGATTTCGGGCCATTCAAATAATTTATTATTATTATTATTATTTCTACTTATTATAAAAAAAATTAAAAAAAAGAAAAAGAGATTGGTAGTATTCTCACACCTCTGAATAATGGAATGGTATAGGACCTAATTTATTCTCCCATGAAGCTTATCAATGTCCCGGAGTATATGTGTGGGTGTATATATTGGGAATGTCATTTCCAATATGGCTGGACTGCTAAGTGGGATACAAAGATTTGAACTTTAATGATAAAATTAAGAGAGACTTAGGGGGTGTTTGGAGTAACAACTCAAATTCAAAAAACTCAATTTATTTTTGTTTTTTTATAAAATATCAATAAAAATTTTAATTAATTTTTGAAAAATCAAACAATCCAACCCAAAAAACTCAACTCCAATCTATACACCAAACACACATTTAGAAAAAAAAAATCTATGACCGTCATATATGTCACCAACCCCGTAGATGCAAATACTTGGTATAAGGTTCACATGCATGCTTGAATTTTTCTCTTATATATAAATGTAGTTGTCAATATAGACGCAATAATGCTTGCGCGTGAAGCTACGCTGATGTTTCATATAATATATCTATATGTATGCCCTCGAAATCAAATTCAAATGCACCCTTCTTATACGTGTAGAATTGTTAAAAAATGCTACGTCGTGTTTTGAAATTTTTTTTATAGTGGCAAAATCAGGGAAATACCTACTACCTCTTTTTTTTTTTTATTTTTTTTTAATCACCGACAGCTTAAAGCCTTAAACACTAATTGCTCGTTACATGAGTGAGATAACTACGACTGGTAAAATGGTAGTGGAGATCATACTCGCTAAGAGGAACCGAAATCTCTCTGAAAATTTTATTTATTTATTTTTTCCCAAAGATAGATGCTTAGAAATAATATGGTGAAACAAGATTTATGTTTCCCAAAATGTACTCCAGTACTATTTCTCAAGACCAAAAAAGAAAAGGAAATTGTAATTTGGTGGGGTACATTTATGGTTCCTGAAGATCTTGTGATCGATATGTTTAATGAGAAAAATCGTGTGTTTACTATTTTATGTGAATATATAAAATAAAATAAAATAAAATAAAAAGGAAGAAGGGAATAAAATACTAGATGTATGCCCACAAAATCAAGGGTCAAAATTCAAATACACCCTCCTTTTACGTGTAGAATTGAAAGAAAAAAAAATTTTTGCTACGTCATGTTTTCAAATTTTATGTTTTTTAGAGAGGAAAAATCAGGGGAATACTTGCTATTTTTTTTTTTTTTTTAATTTCCCTCAACGGCTCACGATGAGCTTAATTACACAAATTGTTTATTATAGTTTGTTAACAACAATTAGTAAAATGGTGGCGGAGATCATACTAGAGGAACAGAAATTACTGACAAATTTTTTTATTTTTTCAAAGATACATACTTTGAAATAATCTGGTGAAACGAGTTTTATACCCAAAATGTACTCCAGAACTATTTCTCAAGACCCAAAAAAAAAAAAAAAAAAAAGAAGAAGGAAGAAGAGAAGAAAATACTGTTTGTTTAGTCTTATTAATGCAAATCAAACCGAGGATTTCATATTGTTCAAAACCGAGTTTCTTGTACGACCCGTTCAATTTCTAAACTCAGACTCACCAATATTGGTCAAAAAGTCAAATATATATCTGCGGAGATGTCTATAAAATAACATTTTTAATATAAGTCAACTCCCACTACAAGTTAAGTGCACTATAAAAACTTGTCTCCTCCATATTAGTTTTTCAATATCGCGTCATTTAATTCATAGTCGTTTACACCTATTTGCTTGCTATAGCTGTTGTGTCCAAACAAACCTTAAAATGAGGAAACTAATTACTGTTCTTTTGGTTCTAGCCACTGTTCTTGCTCTTATCAATATCCTTCCAATTGAGGCCTGTAGAGTCTTGGAGGAGGACCAAATCTTGGTGAACAAAGATCTTTTTTTACTCTCATCGCTGAGGAGGAAAACTCGAGACCCACCCTCTGCGCCGAACCCGCATATCCCTTCGTCAATCGGCGGACGGGCTTTCGCAGGGCACGCCATTCCTCTTCCTCGTGCAGAAGCTGAACCTCAAGGTTCGCTTGCAATGTAGCTTCTACCAGCAGAATGTTGAAGATGGATACAGCTGGAACATTATTTAACATATTAACTTACGATCTTCTGATTCATTTTTTAGTTATTTTAATTTGTTGTATAATTTTTTGTACAAGATGTACTTACACAAATCAAATTATTGTTTTTTTTTTTTTTTCAGTAATAAATGATGATATTAAAAAGATGATTATTTTATATATTTTCCTATTTTCGGTGTTCTAGCGTTATCTTAAGGCAATGGTTTCATTTCTCTTGTTGGTTCCAATTTATTAACACGCACAATTGCAAACACAAATGTGTATCGTTTTTCAACCCATTTTTCTTCTCTTTTCAAAAACAAAACCTTAAGGAGAGAGCAATATAATAGGCTAGCAGACTCATGGACAAAGGCAGAAAATTTTTTCAGAAAGAATTAAGCTAAATCTTAAATTAAAGATAAGATTGACAATCAGTTGATAAACACCTACCAATGAGAAAAAAAAATATCAACTCATATTATATAAATCAGTATTCAAAATTTAAGTTTAGAACTAATGTCCATATTAATATTTTTTACAGTAAATAAATAGTATAAATAATATTAAAATTTTAGAAGGAAAGAGAAAATGAAAGGAAATTTACGAGTTTTAAAAAATGGGCAACCATGGGTTGGGGGACTGCAATCCTTCGGGTCCATGATGGCTTCGTCCGTGCCAGCTATATTGGCTGCTTCACACAATAACAAGTATAAAGAAACAAGGAAATAAATCAGTTTTTCCATCGGCATGATCAATAAACAAAGCAGATATCTACTTTAAACGTGTCAAGCATTTATTTTGTCTACTTTTAAAATTTATGGAGTCAATTCCAGCAGCTAATTTTGCCGCGCTTTTTTTTATATCCATATGCCAATATATAATTATCCTGCTCAAGCTGCATGAGTTGTATATTTTTTTTCCCACACAAGCCTTACTGATCAATTTATGAATAAGGGAGAGAGAGAGAGAGAGAGAGAGAGAGAGAGAGAGAGAGAGAGAGAAGAGAAAAAAGAAAGGTATAGAGTGAAACTAGCCTATCTCAAAGGACAATACAAACAAACATATGTAGGTAGGAAATGCTCCAATTAGCTCAACAAAACGTAAATTGGTTTGTAGATTCATCTGAGTTAGAAGATCTACTCTTCCATTAAAATAGGCAAAAGATGTTCCGTTAAAACTCTCGAATGGCAGTAACCGATAAGAAAAACTCTTCCAAGGAAAAAATAGTGCATGATCATAAAATCAACAACTGAATGTGCACAAAACTCTAAAGTGTTATCTCCAATAGTAAAATAAAATTATGTAGTTACATCCACAGGGGTGGATGAGATGGCAAAGGGGTAGGAAGTCTTTGCTAGGCATCTCCGCTTCATCCATCTGGGTTTGATTCCCATTGTCTCCCCTTAGGCCCCGCTCCAGTTTCAGCTGTTGAAGCATGGTTTGGTGATAGCATGATAGATCCCGGATGGACGACTGAGAAAAACTAGTATAAAAGATTTGTTTCTGTCATACCTAGGGAAATGGATTCTTGCCTGTGGGGCTGCTAATCTGAAATAATGGGATCACTCCCAGATTCTTTTATTCACCAAAAAAAAAAAAAAAAGAAATACGTAGTTGACCAATGTCCTTAATTAAACACTAAATTGTTAATAAAACTGGCGCTGAATTCCATAAATGACAATGTTATTGACTATCACCATCCTTACAATTAATAGTCTGTTCATGCAACTTATCAAGTTTGCCAATTAAATTAGATCTCAAGACCGCAATTGCCATCTTTTTCCAATATTCAATTCATGTGTCCTTTTATTCAGATTATATTTATGTTCCTTAAATCATATTATGAAACTCTAATTAAAAATATTTTTTTAATTATAATATCATAACACATCAATTAAAAAGTCATGTTAGTTAAATATTTGTCATAAGAAAAACGAGGACATGAGCCAAATTCCTCTTTCCAAGACATGAATTTTATTTGCCTAATGTTTTTGTATAATTAATCACGGATCAAGTGGTTAAAGAAAAAAATTTAATTTTTTTGGTTGGAAGAGGGCTCACTAATATTGAACAACTAAAGTACTTATTAACTTGGTTTAAAACTTAGGTAGCTGACTACATGTTATTGATGGATTGTTAGATTTGTAACCATGTCAATACTAACGTAGCTGGGTGGTTTTTTCAATTAGTACCCCTCAAGGAGAAACTTAATAATTTCCATATTCATATATAAGCTAGTACATATTAAGAGAAAAATCTGGGTCAATTCTTCATTCTCATTTATTAATGTTTTAAAATTTATCTAAAACATTGATATATAGCTGTCATGTACAGAATTCAAACCAAAAGCACATCATAATATTGAAAAAAAAGGCTAATTTTATAAGGTGATTTTACTGCCAACCGGATGCTGCGAAACAGGAGGAAATATACTTTAGCCGTTCGTTTTCAGGTTGCGCAGTAACAATCACTCATTTTTTAAAACCAACATTTTTAAGACCAAAAAGTCGGGTGTAAAAGAGGAGGAAAGCTCTCCGTTCTTTTTTTTTTTTTTTTTTTGTTCCCCAAAATGTACTCCAGCCATATATCTGAATAGTGAAGAAGAATCAAACTTCAAAAAACAGCAAAAACAAATAGTGGACTTTTTTTTTTTTGGTTGGGGGGTGGTTGTTTCCTCGTAATTCTCATGCATGCAAAAGAAGAAAACTTTAATTAGAAATTCCCTCTTCAAACTAAAGTTTCTTCTTAAACGACTGACCCGTTCAATTTTCAAAATTAATGCTATATGCCAAAATATATCGTCAAGAGTCAAACCTTACTTCCGTCTTGGAGAAATATTGAATTAATTAAGAATGTGAAATAGTAGAAATGTATGTTTTTTGTGTGCTATATAAACCCCTCATCCTCTCCATTAATTCTTCATCAACAAGCTTTTCTATATATATATTTTTTAATTTATTAGAAAACCACCTTCTCTCCTACAACATTAATTAGTTCTTTCAATTGTTTATAGCTTGTGTCCAACAGAATGAGGCACCAAATTACCTTGCTTTTGGTTCTAGCCACTGTTTTTGCTCTTGTCAATATCTGTCCGATTGAGGCAGGTAGAGTCTTGAAGGAAGAACAAAAGCCTAGCCATGTAGATCCTTTTCTGTTACTATCATCCCTGGACAAGGACCCTCCCTCTGCACCAAACCCAACACAACCGTCGTGGTCGACGATCAACCAAAAGGGCTTCGCGGGCCACGCCATGCCTTGTCGTGTGCACAATCCGATCAAACATAGGTTCGGTTCAGCGTAGCTTTTACTCCCAATCAGCAAAGCCAATCATTTGCCATTTCAATAAACAGCGGCCCGATGAAAGTTGAAGATGAACGATTTTATATTTGTGCTTCTTTTTTTTTTTTTTTTTTTGTGGTAAATGTTTTCTTTCATCTCTTATTGTGCTCGTTGGCAAGCATAGAAATATTTGAGGTTCTGCATATATATATATATATACACGATCACAAAATAGAACAAAAATGTAGAGATTTTTTCTCTCTCTATTTACTTTTTTTACTTTTTTTCCTTTTCAAGGCAACGCATGTATCAACATTCCTGATCAAACAGGGGTGAATCAAAGAACATACTATTTTAATTTTCTATCTACTTTCTGTGTGACTTTTTTAAATATTCAATACTGCTTTAAAAAACTAACACAGACGCCAAACCTATTTATATTACATATATATATATATATATATTCTTCATTAGCGTTGTTATCAGGTGTATATATTTATATATATATATATATATATATTATAAAACCTCCCTTAAAAAGGATTAAAAAGACTAAGATTCCATGCCTTGGCGGCTCAACCTGGATAAGGGAAAAATGAATGTACACGTGTCATAAAAATATTTGACAGATAAGTGGAGACAAACCTAACTACTGCCGAACCAACATTTCCACTTTATATTCCAAGGGGCGGGGTGGCCTATGTATTTTGGTATCTCTTCTTGGTAGACGTAAGTAGTGAAAATTGTTTGTTATTTATTTATTTATTTATAAATAAATAAGAACTAAAATTACATAAATTTCAAGAACTAAAATAAATAAAAACTACCTATAAGAGGACAATCAACCAACCAATTCTACTCATACATGTGAAAATTGTTTGTTAATGTCAAGAACTAAAAATAAACAATACCCAATAATGTGAAAAGTACTTGTTATATATAATCATTAATTTCTTAAAAAATGTTTGTTATATAACCTCTTGTTATATAACATATAGCTTGCGTCGACGCTTCTGAGAATATATATATATATATATATATATAATTTTTATTATCTTCTTGGTAGGCGTAAGTCTGCACCTTATCATGCACGCATGATAAAAAGAAAACAAAAGTACAGAAAATAAAGAATCTAACAAAACAAGAAAAAATAAGACAAACAGAGTGAACAAATGAAACCAATCGAAACGTAAAATGTTCTACTCATTTAACCAAAACATCAACAAAGGTCTCGTTAAACTCCTCTGTTCAGTTTTTTTTTTTTTGGTGGGGGGGGGGGGGGGGGGGGTGGTTGGTGGGGGTGCAAAAAAAAATTATAGTAATTGTAATTAGCATATTCTATATATAATTATTAGCATAGATGTACAGATGAAAACAGTTTTCGGTTGATTAGCCTTCTCGGAAGAGTTGTTTATTTTTTTTCTTCTACTTTTTATCTGGATTGTCATACTGAATTTTGAACCTTCTTTTTTTCTTTTTTCTTTTAATAAATTTGAGTGAGAGATTTATTTCCTCCTTATCAGCTCCGTTTATATAAGAGAAATTCAATAATTATACTTGCGGCATTTAAAATAATCATTTTCGATAATTATTGGTATGAAACAACAAATAAGAAAATAATCAAAATAAGCCATATTAATTATAAAATTAGCATATTGTATTCTATATATAATTATTTTATCTTCTACTTTTTGTCTGGATTGTCATACTGAATTTTGAACCCCTTTTTTTCTTTTTTCTTTTAATAAATTTGAGTGAGAGATTTATTTCCTCCTAATCATCTCCGTTTATATGAGAGAAATTCCATAATTTAACTTGCGGCATTTAAAATAATCATTTTCGATAATTATTGATATGAAACAACAAATAAGAAAATAATCAAAATAAGTCATATTAATTATAAAATACTTTTTCATTTATGTTATCAAAAAAATTAAAACACCCCTATTTTATTATGCTATTTCTTAGGTGTTCGTTCTACTGAGAAAGAGATAGAGAAAAGACTTCGTTATGAATTTGGAACCAACGGCCACTCCAAAGAGAACCGTGATATTGAGGCATATATATGTGTATATATATATATTTATATATATATATATGTATAAATATCATGCCGAGGAGGCACAGAGTTGGCGTGCAAAAAGTCACTCGGGTCAAATGGTTGAAGCTTTGAAAGAACCTGGTTTAAAATTGGGGCAAAAAGGAAGAGACCTGCCTTCCAAGACCCTTCCAGTAGCATATGATCAGTTAATGCTCGTGATGAGACCAACAAATATTACTTCAATGTTTCGGTTACAGGATTTTTAACGAGGTATATTTAAACATGTTAGCAAAATCTTAATTTTGACTTTGATTTTCAGTACCATGTTTTGGTTTGGTATTTTCTGCTCATGTTTCGACGCTTGCGTGCGTGATTTCTTTCTTCTAGTCTACATTGCATCATTTGTCCATTCTACGCTTGAAAAAAGATCTTGCGAAATATTTTTTTTTTCCTTGATCTCCTTCTTCTTTTCTAACTTTGGTCCGTTTTCAAAAAGGAAATTAATTGGTCCTTTTACCGTTTCTAAGATCGTTTGTAAATTGTCATCTTGCAATAACAAAAGCAGATAATTGCTGTGTGAATTGGATTATTTTCGAGTATTGTGGATAGGTACAGATCAGATGAAGTGGACGGGGAAATATGTATTTTTCAAATACTACATACGTTATCAGGGTTGACCCTTATTAGCGCAAGAGAAGACGGGAAACTATAAGAGGGAATGTACATATCAACAAGTGTTTTTGACTCTTGACTAATAATTATTTACGGTAATTAATGAAAGTATATCAAATATTAATCAATTAGACTGGTCATAAAGAAGATACCACATGCGTTTTGATTTTTTTTTTTTTTAAGACCACGTACTTGCTTAACAATCGGAATTCGGGGGCATTGGACTTTTCTTTGCTTGTTTGTTTTCATTTTGTGTGTGTGTGTGTGTTTCCACCCCCCCCCCCCCCCCCCCCCCCTTCTATACATAACAATCTCCTTGGACTGGGAAAATTTTAGATAGGCTCAGATTTAAAATACAAAAATATTTTCATTTCTTTTAAGTCATAAACCCATACCATAAAAAAATAAAAAATAAAAATAAAAACCTTTTGAATATATAACGAATTACGATATTTGTTCTTAATATAAATTTATTATTTGTGAGTCACAAAATATTAGTATAATTAGTTTTTAATATTGAAACGTAGCTTTTTTTTTTTTGACATAATTGATAATCCGTAATTTTACACTTGACTTTATCATAATATGTAATGTTCAAATCCTCCTCTCTTACGTTAAAAAAAAGTATGGACATATATTGCAATTTTTTTAATATCGGAATGTGTAATATAGTTAGGTGGAATTTACAGAATTCAAACTAAAACACAACATGCACTACTGTTCAGGTGGCTTCTTGTCGCGCATATGTGTGTGTGTGTGTGTGTGTCTATGCATCCAAATTAATTTATGTTTCCCAAAAGGTCCAGCCTTGTTTCTGATCATCAGATGAAAAATACTAAAAATCATTCAAAAAAAAAAGAAGAGAACTTTTTGGGGGGCATATAACCTTCTAATTAGTGCATATGCAAATTAAAGATAACTAATTGCCTGTTCATGGTGTAATTTGTAGGCTTAATAGTACGTCAAAAGTCTAGTCATGGGAAAAAAATGTAGAAAATATATATGGAAAAAAATGCTGGTCTTAGAATATTAAGTATTGGTACGCTATAAAAACCTCTTTATCTCGTTCATAATTGCATCAACACCTAAGTGTTATTCACTGTAGAAACTTAGCACCTTGTCTCTCTCTCGGCCGTTTTTCCAATAGTACATTATTTTTGTCACACATAATTACTTTCAATATCTTTGTTACATTTGTTTATCCAACAAAATGAGACGTTCCAATATTTATGCGCTTTTGCTTCTCACCACTGTTCTTGTTCAAATCAATTTTCGTCTAATTGAGGCAGGTAGAGTCTTGAGCGAAGACTGCCAAAAGCTTATCCACAAAGATGCTCATCGTGTGTTACTTGTACCGTTGGATAGGGGAAGTGACCCTCCCCCTGCACCTAACCCCGATAGTCCTTCACTGGCCGATTCATGGGCAGACACACCTCCTAGTCTTCGCGCTCAAACCAACCCTCACGGTCTCCGTTATGGAGTTGCTTATAATCCAAGTCCATGAAACAAGGTCGCCGACCCTTTGCAATTTCCAGGACTAGAAATGTTGAAGATGAATAAGAAGAAGCACAAATAAACCTACCCTATTTGTGCATGTGGTGTGTTCTTTTCTTTTTTTTTTTCTTTTTTTTTTTTTATTGTGCTGGTTGTAAGAGAGATGACACAATTGCTATAGAGTTTAATTAATTAGTATATATATATGCTTAATTTTTAAAGAACAAAAGTATATAAGGATCTTAATGCTCTCTGTCTCTTTTTTTTTTTTTTTTTTTTTTTTTCAAGTAATGTGAGTATTGTATGTAATAACTGTGATCATGGTCAATCAGACCAGGGTAAATAAAAAGGAAAAAAAAAAATCTATTAGCTTTTGCATATATATTACTTTTTTTTTTCTTTTTTTGTATTGATACTAAATTCTTTTGTACGTTTTGCTAGATTAAAACTTGTGCAGACACACAAACATAAATCGTACTAATTAGTTTTTTGATTGGAGAGCATACCCAGTGCATAAATAGATAATTAAGATGTTACATTTGATTTGATCATGATCTTTAGCCCAGTTCTTCCTTCTCTGTTTACGCCTCAAAACACACTTCTTTTTTTTTTAATGAATGACAAGAAATGCCTGGTATCAGAGAAAATTATAGAACATCAATTATACTTCTCAAAACTTGAGGAAAGTAAAAGTTTAAAAAATGCATGGTATACTGAAAGATTGATTTGCAAGCAACAATTCCATTTTTATTTTTGATCTTTTAATTTGTATCCCGTACATAGCTAAAACCATTAACAAAGCGAAGTAAATTCAATGCAAGTATAAAAAATAAAAATAAAAAATTAATAAATGACAACATCGGTGTTTCTTCACCAACATTATTCAGACAAACTTTCAAAGAACGGCTAGCATTTTGGTATATTTTGGATTCAAACTTTTTCCTTAGGATATAATAAAAAGGCTATCACAAAACGCTAGCTTTATTTACGATCTTCAGCCACCGATGATCCAAAGCGGGCCATGGTACCGGAGTAGGCATGGGGAGGAGGAACCAAGTGGCGGCGTCCGGCGAAGTCCCTCTGGTCAATGGTGGAAGCTGTGAAAGCACCGGGAATTTTAGAGTTCGGCGAAGAGGGAATGTCACGAGTCTCAGGATGATGCTGCGTTGTCGTCGCGAGTGATGCTAAGAGACTTGCGCCGTCCAAGACTCTACCAGCCTCGTACGAGCGCATGCTCATGAGACAAACAAATAACATAACCACGACAAACGTGTTTGTGAATCTCATTTTGTAATTTGGAAATAAAAAGCGGGTTAAAGACAAGAAGTGAATGTTTTAAGGTTTTGTTAAAAATAAGGAAAGAAGAACAAATTAAGCAAGTAATTTGTATATAGATAGATGGGTATTAGCAAGGGGTGAGGAGAGCTATGGAGGTAGAGGGAGGTATTTATACGTATCAATTTGCATGAATGTTTCTGCTATTGCTACATATACGTTACGTTAGTAGGGTTGACTCTGGTTGGCCCAAGAGAAGAAAGGAAACTAAGAGGAAAAGAACTTATACACGAATATTTCGACTTTTGACTTGTTTGTGGTAGAATTTTAATTTTATATAAAATATTCAACTGGTCAACGTAAGAGAAATCGAGTTTTTTTTTTAAATATAGTTTTTAATTTTGATTTTTTTGTACATGCATGTGAACTCTCTACATCAGGTGCATTAACAAACGGGGCATTGAATCTTTTTTTTTTTTTTTTTTTTTTTTTTGGTGCCCATTCTACATTCTATACGAACTGGTACAGAAAGCAAAATTCATTAAAAAGAGAAAAGAAAAAAGCCTTAGAAAATCAAAATGATAGAAGGTCCTAAAATACCAAGGAAAAAGCAAATCAATAGAAAGCAACTTATAAGAAAAACTTTTTTAGATTTTTTTCATTTTAAAACTCATACCATATTACAAGCTCAAGCAATCCAAAAAATACGCCCTCATTTTTGGGTAAATCTCAAGTTTGTCGTTCTTAAAAAATCCAAAAAGTATCATTGTTTTTTCCAAACCATCAAAAAACCATCCATCTTTTGACTTTTTTTTTTTTTGTTTAGTTTTTTAAAATGGCTAAACTACCCTGAGCGCGCTTTCGTTTATCAAAAAGAAGATCAATGGCATCTTCACGTCCTAGTTCATTGTCCATTTGGGAATCTAGTAGAATCACATATGTGGAACAATATTAAAACCTAACATATCCTCTCACCAAGCTTAGCTCAAAGTTACCCTAATCCACCACAACCTCATAATTCCCTAAAAAATGCATGTTTAAGGCTGGATCTTAAAATAAGGACGTGTAGATTCTAACTCTAGTGTAAAAGTTGGTAAGTACCTTGTCGAAGTCACCATCATGGAGGGAAATTTAGAGCACCCATTTAATTTCTTTTTTCTTTTTCCATCTAAAGAAGAACGAATTTTTTTATTATTAGGTTATTCTATCCAACAGTAGACCTGAATGACTTTAATAAATCAAACGTTTTTCTATTATATAGACTTACTAATTCTATATATGCACCGTCATCTCTCATATAATCAAGTTTGAAATTCAATTCAAAATTAGCAATGACTCCTACAGAATTAATCTTAGCGCTTAGCAGTCTTTTGTACAGAAACGTGGTTGGACTTGCGACTTGCCAAACACCCCTTTCCCCTTTGATTGCGTATTACCACTACCAGATATGCTTATTATCCACTAATTACTCTTACGCGGTCAGTTTGATCCGTTCTCTTCAACCATAGAATACACACACACACAGATATATATATATATATATATATATACGTGTATATATACAGAGGGAGTTAACATAAGAATTTTTTTTTTTTTTTTTTTTTGGGGGGTTTGAACAAGAGTTGGTGCAATATTTTCAAGGCGCGTGAGGAGCCACTTACACGACATTCATGAGATTTGTTGTTTGGAAAAGAGGACTCAAAGTGGGGAGTCCTCGTACACATTATGGGGAACACACGGAAACAGCCTCATTTTTTGGAATTTTTTTTTGTCACTTATTTGTTGATCTATTATTATTGTTGTAATCCCATGTCGGTGATGAGTGAGAAAATTAAATAAATTATAAATGTCACGAGTTCTTTTTCAATTAGTAATTGTCTGAAAGTTATAACTTAACGGAGTCCACTTATGAGTCCACCAAATTCCTTCTCTTGAAGGTCTTTGTTTCGATTTCTCTCTTGAAATGTGTGTGTTTGTTTACTTGTGTGAAAAAAAAAAAAAAAAAAAAAAAAAAAAAAAAAAAAACTACTAATTAAGCAAAGTCATTGTCAATACTACTACAGTGCCATTTTCAAATGTCCACACATTCCTAGTTGGTTTTCAACATATATATGTACAACAATATTTCGTTTCTTCTCTCTTTTTTTTTTTTTTTTAAATATTCTTCTTACCTATAGTCTTCACCAGATCTTTGATTTCTACCTTCTCATATAACGTAAGTTAAAGAAAAAAAAAAAAAAAAAAAAAAGAATCGATGGAAAATGAAAGAAAAATTGGTGTGAGTAGGATGATGAACTTTTCGGATCTTGACAACTAGTCCCTTTAACGTATTATTTCGGCATTTACTCTTTAACTTGCAAAGTCATTACCTTGTGCACATTTTCAGCCTTTTTTTGTGTTGGATTTGGAGGTTGGTTTGGAGATTCGAGTTATTTGTGTTTTTGAATTAAGATCTGGGGATTTTTGGTCTAAATTGTACTTTTCCCTTCTAGTTGTTCTCTTTTCAGTTCATTGATATAATGGCCGTTAGTAAAATGGGGCAAACTGCAAAATTTTGCAAATTGGGGGGGGGGGGGGGGGGGGGGGGGGTATGGGGGGAGCGGTGGGGGGTTAAGTGCCAAAATTAAGAGTTCGGAGAGTAAGCTGTAAACACCCAAAAAGTTCGAGGTCGGTGGCAAAAGTGCTAAAAAGCCAGGGGGTTTAAAGTGCCAAAATTAAGAATTTGGAGAGTAAACTGTAAAAACCCAAAAGGTTCAGGGTCAGTGGCATTAATGCTAAAAAGCCTATTGAAGTCATACTCCAAAAGTTGGAGAAAGATTTTGTTACTTTATTGTAATAGTTCATTTTGCTGTTTTCTTTATCTCGTCTAATTAAAACCAAACTTTATACAGGCATTCATTGAAGAAACTTTCACTGGGAAGTAACCTGAACGAAGTCTGAATTTATACATACACAAACATCCATACATATATATATAAATATGAGAACTCTCATATGCGGCGCCTTCATAATCATCATTTGTAACTTTTTTGTGCTTTATTATAACAATTAATTGATTCTAATGAATGTTTTTCAATGATAATTACCATTTACACTAATAATTCAAATGTCTATGTTACAAGTTTCAAAATAAAAAATTACATACAAATCAACTAGTAACTACAATATACAAAATAGAATATTATAACTAGTAACTACAATATACAAAATAGAATATTTTAACTGCTGCCCGGCAAGAGAGCTTTCCTCAAGAGAGCTTTCCTCTCTCTTTCCTATATATGTATATGTGTACATATAAAAATGCAAAGATGGTGCATCTATAGCCAAAAGAATATGCAAAGTTTGTGTATCTATAGCCAGTATATGATGAGTCCACGATGGAGTTTACATGAGATTGAGGTTTAATAAACAGAAGTCTACATATCTGCTTCTTTTCGGTAACCTAACAACCACAACAATATATGTCCTTGGAAGCTTATTGATCTATATATATATATATATATATATATATACATCTTTGTCAGCTTTTCATATAATCCTATACAAATCTGCTAACAAAGAACAGAACTGTACTACAGATCCTCTAGTATTGCTACAAATTTGCATCCTACACAAACAAATCGATTTACAAATCACAGACGAATGCTGCACATAACTGCAGTATTGAAATTCAAGGGTTTATGGAAAGGTGACTTGGCAATGAGGTATCTCCATGTCTTCCTCATCGGATTATAAATTTGAATGTACAAGATTCCTGTCTTCTTATTGTGCTGTCGCGACCTGCGGGAGTCTGCAGATTCTACGGCCTTCGTGAGGGTAATAACATACAGCTCACCATCCAATGCCACAAAACCAAATGACGAGTTGAGAGGCGCATCTCTTGGTACACGCGACTCCTCGCACCAACGATTTGAAGCCATATCATACCTGCAATACAGTAGACAGAGCTCATGATTAAGTGGAAGCAAGCAACTTTCAGAATTTAGTCTGTCAAATAGTGCTGATTTCACGCGGCTACATGGTAGGCAATCCCTCAAGTTAGAGGATGGATACTCATCAATGACCATTCACGTGATCATACATGTACATATAGTGCAATTAACTAAAAAAATGCAGATCATATAGTTCCAAAATCGTAATGAAATTTCCTAATTTTGGTGTATATTTTCGGCAAATACTAGAATATTCTAAGTTAACATGTACCAAATCACTTTTTTTTTTTTTGGGTATGCTTTCACACTCCAGAACCCACTTTCTGAAGAGGGAGACAAAGGGCTAAAAAGGAGCTAATGTTCATTATCTCGGCTCGCTGCCATCCCAATTTCATTTTCTTTCCACGAGCAAACATTCTTCAGAGATTCCATTACCAACAAATCTGCAGGTCAATTTCCCTACCTTGGTTATGAATACCATCTCAAACTTTCTAAGCTATGCCCAACATCAATTCTTGAAACACTTGGGGTGAGTTTGATTTAATGGAATGGCGATTGGAATGGAATGAAAATTCCTAAAATCCAGTTATCCTTATGATCGGGTAGGACAAAAGACTTAAGAATAGCTATTCCTATGGAACTGCTATTCCACCAAATGGTTCAATAGTCACTACTAAAGTAAGCCAAAGGAATAATCGTTCAAATTTAAAAACTGACATTAGTTTAAATTCTTTCAAGCTAAATCATCCCTCACAATGTTCTAATACTAGTTTAAATACCCTTTCACTCTAAATTATCCCCCACAATGTTCTAATATCATGAAAGAAACAAAGAGATGCTTAAAAATGGTGAGACTTGAGGAGTCGAGGCTCTTTACCTAACAAAGTGGACTCTGACATGCCTGCTCCTAATATCCAACATGCCAGGCAACAAGCACTTCCCAAGTTTGGCAAATTTGTGAATGTATTTGCATAAGCATTATAACTATTTAAATTAAAATATATAGATTGCAGAATCGTAAGAACTTATTTAAATATGCATGCCAGCTACTAAACTGATCTTCTAGTAGTTACAGAAGATGAATTTACTTCCTAAGTCAGATTCTTTTATGGAGCCCAAAGAGCTCTTGCATTTTAGGATGAGGGGTCACCAAATTTTTTCGGATTATGACAGCCATCAATTAATCAAGTCCTGAAAAAGATGATGATGAAACACCGCCTTCCACAGACATTAGATTCTAAAAGACGAAGTCATTTTAATCAAACTGAAAAAAAAAGGCTTCACTAAAATGCCCCAACCATTAACTGGACTGCTTTCTCTTCTTTCCTTGGTTAACTGCTGTTTGTCATTCTTCTTTCCTTCGGGTTGTGGAAATGCTTATTAGTCTCCTGAACCCATGGCTTAGGTTGTCATGGGGACTTCTTTAATGACAAGTAAGGCCTACCTAAACTCATCAACATGACCCAGCAACACACAAGTGGAAAGATTGTGTTCTAAAATCTAAGCTCGATAAATTGGGTCGTAAAAAGATACATACATTATTGCCTATACAATACCCCATTGCACACACAAATTTGCATGCACGTATATTCATTGTATCCTCTACATCAGACCATTTATTTCAGTCCATAAGAACCTATTATCACTGGCTAAACAAAAACTAATTAACAATACAAACAATGCTGGTTTCAGCACAAAAGACATGCTGCAAAGTGTTCATATTGCAGTTCGCAACATCCAAGCTCATAATTTTGCTTAATCTGCCTATCAATAAACAACTAAATTCATCCAATTGGGAAAAATAAAATAAAAAATAAAATAAAAAAACTAAACCCAAAAAGAAAAAAAAAAAGAAAAAAAAAAAAAGAAAGCTCAGATTTTGAATTATTACCTAAGTATGTCATTCCCATCAAGCATGAAAACTCCAGGACGCCCACAATCCTCATCCTCGACCACGACGATCTTCCCAAGCCTCATCCTTTCCCCTGCATCCCACATATCCCCAATCTCTCGCCATTTCCCACTCTCCAATTCCATAGCCACAGCGCCCCTGTAGTACTCATCCACCGGAAACACCCCCGATATCGTCCTCGATTCGCCATAGCCGCCCATCACCCAGAACTCACTCTCGTCCCCATCCCTAACGAAGAACCCCACGCAACCCGCTCGGAAGCTGGGCAATCCGTCGACGGAAACCCACTCGTCCTTCTCAATATCGTACCTTTCAGCCGAGCTTATCCTGCTCCCGGCCGCCGCGAACAGGGCGTGGCGAGAGCCGCCACCGGCGACGAGGATCTGAGCGGACTTCGGGTCCGGCGTAGCGGCGCACGCGAAGCTCCCGCGCGGGGCCAGCATCGGGGCGAGGGGGTCCCAGGACCAGGTGTGGAAGTCGAAGCGGAAGGCGGAGGAGGAGGGGGAGGGGCGGTCGAGGGGGAAGGAGCGGGTGTCGAAGACGGAGCCGCCAAGGACGTAGAGGCGGGAGGCGACGGCGATGGAGGCAAAGTTGCATAAGCCGTAGCCGTGGGGGTTGCAGGGCATGGGAGGGAGGGGACACCAGGCGGGGGTGCGGGGGTCGAATAGGTAAGGGGAGGCGACGGAGGGGTCTTGGGGGAAGATGCAGAGGAGGTGGGAGCGGTTCCGGTGGATGTGGCGGAGGGAAATTAGGGCTTTGGAGGAAAAGAAGAGACGCCATGATCGGCAGGTGGATTTGAGGCGGGCATGATCGGAGTAGGAGATGAAGGAGAGGATCAGGGAAGCGACGTCGTTTGGGAGGCCGGGAATTAGGGTTAGGGTTCCGTCGATCCGCGGTGGCGACGGTGGAGAAGACGAAGAAGAAGAAGAAGAAGAGGATCGGATTTGGATCATCGCTCTCCTTTCGTTTTTGCTTCGATTAAGGAAATGGGCGTCGCTGCTCTCTTTTTCTTCTTTCTAAACGGTCTGCAACAGAACGACAACCTCTGTGTCGTTTAAGAAAAAAGTCTTGACCGTGGCCGACAAGCAATGACGCAGTAGATGTCTTTTTTTTTATCTACTTTTTTTCCGCCCTTTAATTCTTTGTTTTTTATTTTTCCTAAAACGGCAAGTCGTTTTTGTGACGAAAAGAGAACAACCTTATGAGATATGAATGGGAGAATGGCACATGTTGTTTCATTTTAGATTATTTTATTTTTTGATAAAAGGCATATGTTGTTCAAATGATACTTATAATATTGATTATATATATAATATAACGATAATTTTATATCTAATTTTATCATAAGGAGTAGAGTTCAAATTTTTCCCTTTCCTCGAATTCAAAAAAAAAAAAAAAAGAAGAAAGAAAGAAAGGCTTTCAATAGAACTTGTGGTTTGAAATTTCAGTTATGAAATGAAAACTTATAGGTGTCACAGCATGCGCACTCAACTTGATATACTACGTTGTTTGGCAGTGCGTAGTTTTTTTTTTTTTTTTTTTTTTTTTTTTTGAAGTTGTTATGGTTATTAATTTGTTGTCGTTTTAGATTTGTGTCGTTTGCAATTCTTTGCCGTTTTATGGTTATTATCGTTAATAGGTTGTTGTCATTTTTAGGTTTGATCGCATTTCATTGATTTTTTTTTTCTTTTTTCTTTTTAATGTCTTAACGTATTGAGGTTGTTGTCATCTTGCCTCGTTGTCGTTTACATATGGATTTTTTTCCCTTTCTTTTTATTTTTAATGTCTTAAAGTCTTGAGGTTGTTGTCATCTTGCCTCGTTGTCGTTTACATATGGATTTTTTTTTCTTTTCTTTTTTCTTTTTTCTTTTAATGTCTTAAAGTCTTGAGGTTGTTGTCATCTTGCCTCGTTATCGTTTACATATGGTTGTTTTGTAGTTGATGTCACTTTATATGTAGTTGTCACTCGTCAAGTTTATTTTTATTTTACTCAAACTAACAGAAAAAAAAAAACATTTATTTTGTCACAGACATGTGCTTTCTCGAATTGCATCGACTAAAAAAAAAAAAGATTTTGCACAACGACAACGTTTTTTTTTTTTTTTTTTTTTTTTGTGAGAACGAGGAATATAATAAAGGACAATAATTTGGATAACAACTATATCATAGAACATTTACGTTTTTTGTCATTATGGTCAACCATGATGTCGTTTTTTATGTTGGCGTTATTTATTTTTTGTTGTCGTTTTAATATTTTTGTCTTTATAAAGTTGTCGTCGTTCATAGGTTGTTAACTTTCCTAAGTTGATGAAGTTTGTTAGTTAGCCATTCTATTCCAAAAACTTAAGTTATTAGGATATAAGTTAATAATAAATTTTAAATTCTAACACCGCCAATATTTCATAGTCATTTATTATAATATATGTCGTTTTAAAAACTTTGACGTCGTTTTAAGTTTAGTTGTCGTTCTTCTGATTGTCCTTTATACTGCCCCTCTCTGTCAAAAAGTAAAAAAAAAAAAAAATTAAAAATAAAAAGAGAAGGTGTTGAAACGTAAAGCAAACGAAACAAACAGCGCCTTAGGTGATTTTTTATTTTTTCTATAACTATTATATTTAAAGCGCAATATCCAAAACTGTATAAGGCATTTCGTCGAAAAACGATTCATTTTGGATAAAAATATTTTGTATTTACCTCTTAGTTCTTCAATTTTCTGCTTTTTTTTTTTTTTTTTTTTTTTCATTTTAACCTATTTTTTAAGGGAGAAGCTCTACCAGAGTCTCTCCCAAATGACTCTACCAATAGAGTCACTTTTTAAACCGTTGAGATTTAATCGAATGATTGAAATGTTGTTGGTGTATTATATTTATTACACACCTTACCTCATATAATCTTTCTCACCCCAAGTATTCTCCGTCACCGGTGACCTTCTCGCCGCTGGCGACGGACGACGGCGACTTACCCCCGACGCCGGCGTCCCACCACCGGCCCCAGCCCCGGCCGGCCGCCAGCGATCCCCCTTTCTCTCTCTTCTCTTCTCCCGACCCACCCCGGCACCCCCGCCCCACCACCGGCCCCGCCGGCCCCTACCCTGCCCGGCGGCCCCCCTCCCCCGGCCCCCCCACCACCTGTCGCCGGCCCTTTCTCTCTCTTCCCCTTTCTCTCTCTTCTCCTCTCTCCTGCAGCCCCCCCACCGCCAGCGCCCCCCACCACCGGCCCCAGCCCCGGCCGCCGGTGACCCCACCCCTCTCTCTCTTCCCTTTTCTCTCTCTCTCTCTTCCCCTTTCTCTCTCTTTTTCCCGCGGCCCCCCCACCCTTGCCCCCCCCCCCCCCGCCACCACCGGCCCCAGCCTCGGCCACCCCGCCACCCCCTCTCTCTCTCTCTTTCCCTTTCTCTCTCTCCCTCTTTCGTCGGGGGGGGGGGGGGGGGGGGCTGAGGCGGGCTGGGGGGGCCGCGGGAGAAGAGAGAGAAAGGGGAAGAGAGAAAGATGGTGGGGTCGCCGGCGGCCGGGGCTGGTTGGGGGGCGGCCTGGGCTGGGGCCGATGGTGGGGGGGGGGGGGGGGCGGGGGTAGGGGCCACAGGAGAGAAAGGGGAAGAGGAGAGAGAGAGAATGGAAGAAAGAAAGAGAGAGGGGTGGGGTCGCCAGCAGCCGGGGCTGGGGCCGGTGGGGGGGGGGCGCCGGGGGTGGGGGGGCTGTAGGAGAGAGGAGAAGAGAGAGAAAGGGGAACAGAGAGAGGGGAAGAGAGAGAAAGGGCCGGCGGCCGGTTGGTGGGGGGCCAGGGGTGGGTCGTCAGTGTTGGAGGTGAGTCTCCGGCGTCCGGGGTGGGTCGCCAGTGTCCGTCGCCGGTGGCGAGAAGGTCGCCAGCGACGGAGAAGACTTTGGATGGGAAAAGTAATGTAAAGTAAGGTATATGATAAATATGGTACATCAACAATATTTTTACCGTTCGATTAAATCTAAACGGCCCAAAAAAGGGTTTTACCAGTAGAGACCCTCGAAAGACCCTCGAAAGAGGGTCTCTACCATAGACTCTTCCTTTTTTATTTTTTTATAATTTTGTCCTTTTTTAAGTCATTGATTTTCTTTTTCTTTTTTTTTTTTTTTAATTTTGACCCAAATTTTTTTTTTTTAGTTTCTTACAATATAATATTTTTTTGTCTTAGTCAATTTTTTTCATTTTAATCATTTAATCATTTTTTTAATTATTTTTTTATGTCTTTTTTTTAGTCATTTTTATTTATGATTTATTTTTTAAATTATTATTTTAAATTTTTATATATAGATAAAATTTTTCAAATGTATCTGGCATGTGCTAATGCACATGCTTTAGGCCAGTATTTATAAAAGTAAGGCGCGAAGCACACAGAGGGAGAGGGAGAGAGAGAGAGCCACAAGAATGGCGAAATTGGAGGCCCTTCTTCCACCTCTCCGATTGCCCCTCGCCTTTTCCGCTTTCCTTTTCTCTCTCATTTTGTTTTCCAAATTCCCTTTTCATCCAATTCCTCTGGATTTCTCTCGATCGATTTTTCACCGTAATGGGCTTCAGTTCCACCGAGGAAGAAGAAAATCTGCGTTGCGTTTCTCGCCTCCGCCTCGAGATTCAATCAAAATGGTGCGACTACTTTCACTCCTTGATTCCATTTCCGTTTATCGAAAATGCCGGTCTGAAATTCCCGAAATTACAGACAAAGATCCTTCCTTTTAAGAACTCAAATCTGAAATCAAAGCATTTTATTGTCATTTTTTACCTATTTTTTCGTTTAAATTCACAGCCAAAAATTTATATTCGAGAAGAAATTCATGTGTAAATTTCTGTTAAATTTACGAGATTCAGGGCATGCTGGTGGAGAACATTGTTGTGGGTTCTCATGTCTGGGTTGGAGACCCGGAATTGGTTTGGGTTGATGGTCAAGTCGTACACATTAATGGAGAAGATGCTGGGATTCTAACTACCAATGGAAAAATGGTATTAAAGTTCCTATCTTTTTGTCATTTTTTCCTTATTTCCTTGTGGTTTTGTTTTTCTTTTTTTATTTGTTTACATACTAGTTATTGTTTCCTATAATTTTTCCCAGGTTGTTGTGAAAGTTTCGAAAATATATCCAAAAGATGTGGAACCTCTTGCAGATGGAGTGGATGACATGACAAAGCTGTCATACTTGCATGAGCCTGGAGTGCTGCATAATCTAGCGACCAGATTTGCGTCGAATGAAATTTATGTATGACTATTCTGTTCACATCTTCTGTTCGAAAAGACGATTTGTTAGCTGGTACTGTAACAATGGTTTGACTGACATTATGACAGACTTATACTGGGAACATTCTCATTGCCATAAATCCGTTTCAAAGCCTCTCAAATCTATATGATGCTTTCACCATGGAACTGTACAAGGGGATTCCATTTGGTAGACTTAGTCCTCATGTTTTTGCTGTCGCCGATGCTGCATACAGGTAAACTTTTCATGTCCTGTTACTTTTTTTCCCGCTCAGAAGATGATGTGGATTGTCAAGTCAAACCGTGTAAGTTTGATCAGGGATATGATTAATGATGGAAAAAGCAACTCTATTCTTGTAAGTGGTGAAAGTGGGGCTGGTAAGACTGAGACGACTAAAATGCTTATGCGCTACCTTGTCTTCTTGGGTGGCCATACTGCACCAGCAGGAAGAACTGTAGAACAACAAGTTTTAGAAGTAAGCTGGATGTCTAACTCTTAATTTATCATAGCAAATTTTAATGACTCGTGTACTTCAAAATTGGTTGTATCTATCTACTTTGATGAATTTTTATCGCTGACATGGATATGCTGCAGTCAAATCCAGTTCTTGAAGCATTTGGCAATGCTAAAACTAGTCGAAACAATAATTCCAGGTGAGAAATTTTTTATTTCCTTCAGATGTTACGTTTTCTTTACCTTTTGTCACTTATTTTTCGTTTGAAGGCTTTATTGTTAAATTATGAGCAATAGAATATTAAACTTTTAGTTAAAGATAGTACAACTCTAAGACATTTCAAAAGTAAGTAGCTGCTAATCTCCTGGATATATTAATGCAGCCGTTTTGGGAAATTTGTGGAGATCCAATTTGACAAATTGGGTAGAATATCAGGGGCAGCAGTCAGAACTTATCTTCTGGAAAGATCCCGTGTTTGCCAAATTTCAGATCCTGAGCGTAACTATCATTGCTTTTATCTTCTGTGCGCCGCTCCACCTCAGGTAAATCACCCTCCTTTTACCTTTATTTGCATAGTCCTGATAAAGTTAATATATTGCAGTTAACAAATTCTAGGTTTTATCAGGAGAGAGAAAGATATAAGTTGGGGAATCCTAGATCGTTTCACTATCTTAATCAATCTAATTGCTATGAACTGGAAGGTGTAAGTGATGCTCATGACTATCTCACCACAAGGAGAGCCATGGATATTGTTGGAATAAGTGAAAAAGAACAGGTATGGCCTCTGAATTTAAACACTGTCTCATTCCTTATTGGTCATTAGTTCAGGTCAATCTGAGAATAATCTCCCTCTCTCCCCCCCCCCCCCCCCCCCCCCCCCCCCCCCCCCTCCCCCCCCTCTCTCAGGACGCAATTTTCAGAGTGGTGGCTGCAATTCTCCATCTCGGTAATATTGATTTTTATAACGGAGGAGATAATGATTCATCAGCTGTTGAAGATGAACAATCCTTATTCCATCTTGAAATGACAGCAGAACTTCTCATGTGCGTCTTTTTTATTTTCTATGTTATTCTCTTGTTCTTCTTGTTGTTAAAATTAGCATTATCTCTTTATTGTTCCCATATTATAGGTGTGACCCGCATGCACTGAAAAATGCTCTTTGTAAGCGCGCAATGGTTACTCCAGAGGAAATTATTGAGAGAAGCCTTGATTCTCATGGTGCAGCAGTTAGCAGGGATGGTCTAGCCAAGACAATATATTGTCGTTTGTTCGACTGGTAATGTGCCATCTTTCTGAATCATTATTACTTGGAGGCTTACTTATTTCATGGTAAATAATTTGTTGAGCATATTGTTTTTAATGTGGTCAGGTTGGTGGATAGAATTAATGTCTCCATTGGACAAGACCCTAGCTCAAATTGTTTGATTGGTGTTCTTGATATCTATGGTTTTGAGAGCTTCAAAAATAATAGGTGACAACGGATAAATGCAGTAACTGTATTTCTACGTACAATTCTCTTTTTTTTTTGCATTGCATATAACTTAAGGAATCCTCTGGATACCTCTGAAAATTTGGTTAATATCATGACACATGAGAGCCTTTTTTCCCTTACCTATGTTTGATTGGAAGCCACATTATTATTCTATTAATTTGACTATATTTTTCATCCTCTACAGTTTTGAGCAGTTTTGTATTAACTTTACGAATGAAAAGCTGCAACAACATTTCAACCAGGTATGAGGTTAGTCATACTTGACAACTTCCGCTGTACCTCGTTTGTTTGAATGTACAATCTAAGTGCTATAATGTACATGCAGCATGTATTCAAGATGGAGCAAGAGGAGTACACAAGAGAAGAAATTGATTGGAGCTACATAGGTTTTGTTGATAATCAAGACGTACTGGATCTCATTGAAAAGGTTTTTTTACCCTCTGTTTCTCCCCATGCTATCTCTCTATAATCTAGAGTCGTTTTTGGCTTATCTGGTACTTTTATTCTATTATATATTGTTCGTTGTCAAGTATATTGGGAACCTAAGGTAAGAAACTTTTTTTGATTAAATAAGATAAAAGTTCCTCGAGCAGAACTTCATTATGAATTTAGTGTTCCTTTTCTTTGTATCCAGATAATGCTTTAAAATTCTTAGCTAATGTAAACATGTTCAATTGTTTTGTGGAAAAATACCTACGAAGCACAAGAATTTACGCATCTCCGAATTGTTTACTTTAATAGTTGATCTAGATTCTTAGTGACATGCATAAAGAAGCATATAGAATACTCCCAGTGGATCATGTATGACTATGAGGGCTCCACATTTCAACTTCTAAGTTATGCTAGGTAATAAAAACAGTAATTATTCTAAAATAAAGCATCTTGTCCCTTTCCTCAGGACTCATCTTCATGCATCTTACTGTTTCAAATCTTGATCAACTTTAAGCATCAGCAAAGCAATCTTCTTAATTATATTTCATGTAAAATCTCTCTGATTCGTTTGTATTTTGTAGAAACCAGGTGGGATTATCTCTCTGCTGGATGAAGCTTGGTATGATAGCTTCTCCTCACTTGTCAATTTTACATGGATCTGAGTGACGTAGATTTGCTGTCCGGCTAATTTGTTTATAATCCAACTCTTAGTTTGTGGTAAATTTGTATTTTGAGTTGTTCACTTAGAAATAAACACAGTGATAATCTTTTTTATATGTGGTATCTTAGTGCTAATGTTAATCTGTTTTTAAGCCCCATCGTTACATAAAAATGTCCATCTCATTCTTTTTATTCTTATTTCTTATGAGACTTCAATTTTGAGTGGACAATCGACAATTCAAGTTCTTTTATTTTTTCTTAAGAACCCTTTTTTTTTTTAACAAAGAAGTCATATGAGGACAAATAATCAACCCTTCTCATTAATGTGATAATCGATAGTGG
The DNA here is from genome assembly GCA_008635985.1 of Ficus erecta. Classification (NCBI taxonomy): domain Eukaryota; kingdom Viridiplantae; phylum Streptophyta; class Magnoliopsida; order Rosales; family Moraceae; genus Ficus; species Ficus erecta. The sequence continues at coordinate 376,846 of BKCH01000695.1, read as the reverse complement.
GTGGTATATGCACCTTCTTCAAAACTTCAATTTTTCTTATGGGGTGAAATGTCTGTTTGCAGTATGTTTCCAAAGTCGACTCATGAAACGTTTTCTCAAAAGCTTTATCAGACATTCAAAGATCATAAGCGCTTCATCAAGCCAAAATTGGCTCGTTCAGATTTTACTATTTCGCATTATGCAGGAGAGGTGACCTTAGTTCCTATTTATTGCTCTAAACTCTAGCATTTTCCAAAGTGAGATTCCATTGAAGTTTTTTGTTTCTTCATGCACTACTTCCAGGTTCAATACAAGTCCGATCTCTTTCTAGACAAAAACAAAGATTATGTTGTTCCCGAGCATCAAGATTTGCTGAGTTCTTCGAAATGCTCTTTTGTAGCTGGTCTTTTCCCTCCACTTTCTGAGGAAGCAGCCAAAAATTCCAAGTTCTCATCCATTGGTTCTCGCTTTAAGGTGTCTTCTGCTCCATCATCTTGCTTGCCGTTAAGGATTGACCTGAAATGATTATTAGGTTGCTGTACATGATGGACTGATCTACCTACAGGAAAAAACTTCATTTTCTGACTTCCTTTTATTGATGCAGCTACAACTACAACAATTGATGGAAATATTAAACTCTACAGAGCCCCACTATATTAGATGTGTTAAGCCAAATAATCTTTCAAGCCCGTCTATTTTTGATAATACTAGTGTCTTGCAACAACTACGTTCAGGTGTAAGTACAGTTGGACTTGTCTTCTATTTTACCGTCATCTAGTCTAGTGATGCTTGCGAATTGACGCTCTCTGGTACTTGCACAGGGTGTTCTGGAAGCAGTCAGAATAAAATGTTCTGGATACCCTACCTACAGGGGTTTTTTTGAATTTTTAACACGATTTGGTATCCTGGCACCTGAGGCTTTAAAAGGGAAGTAAGTACTATCACTTATGATAGAAGTTAATTGGAAAAGAAGAAAAACTGTCACTTTTGTTCAACTTTTCATCTTCAAACTTTTACTTATTAGGTGGTTTAGATTTGATGGCTATGATTTATTTGCAAACTTAAAAACACTTTATGCAGCTATGATGATAAGGTTTCATGTGAAAAAATTCTGGCAAAGATGGGGCTTACAGATTATCAGGTAAAAGTAACCACTTATTGTTTATGATCAAGCTCAGGATTGTAGTATCCATAATTTTATGCTCGGGACCCCCCCCCCCCCCCACCCCCCTCTTTTTTTTTTGCTGAATAGCTCGGAGATACTTTGTTTTTCAAGTCACATTTATGCCTAATAAAAAGTTAATGGCTTTATAGATAGGGAAAACAAAGGTTTTCCTAAGAGCTGGTCAGATGGCTGAGCTAGATGCACGGAGGACAGAAATACTGGGAAATTCTGCTAAGGTTATTCAACTGAAGACTAAAACTAGAATTGCTCGTAAAAGGTTTTTGTCTATGCGGAGGGCCTCAATTCGTGTACAAGCCTGTTGGAGAGGTGAGTACATTAATAAAGGAGCCTTTTACATGGAGATATCAGATGTGTAGAATAACTTTGAAAAGTATCATTTCCCTGGATTTTGTTGCATTATTTGGGATTTGGTTTTATGCTATATTCCTAACTTATTATTGATTGGACTTCTAGGACAAATGGCTCGCAAATCATGCAATAGTAGAAAAAGAGAAATCTCTGCAGTTAAAATTCAGAAGAATCTACGCAGGTGTGTGGCCAGAAAGGACTTCCATAAAATCAAGTCATCAGCAGTTGTATTGCAGGCTGGTTTACGGGGAATGGTTTCTCGCAATGATTTCGGATATAGAAGGCAATATAGGGCAGCAGTTACTCTTCAGGTGATTACCTGGCTTATGTGTTTTATCATCTACTTTGTTGTTTTTTATGTTTATCAAAGAATGACAAAAAGAAAAAAAGCAGGCCTCTTGGCGTCGTCATAGAGCTTTTTCAGATTATCAGAAGCTCAAAAGAGTATCAACCATGTATCAGTGCCGATGGAGGGGGAGAAATGCCTGTAGAGATTTTGGCAAACAACAAACGGTAGGTATAAGTAGTATATATGGCAACTACTTTTTCAGTTCCATTAGTGTATCACATTCTTACATAATTATCCTTTAGGAGCTTGTGCAAAATTAACATGTTTTCTTTCTTTTTTGCTATATCGTTTCTTGCTTTCTTCTTTTTTGCTATAACGTTCTTACTTAGGAAGCAATCTGTTGGCTCTGTTTGACACGACTGATTAATTTCTATTGATATCGGAGCTATAACTAAAGTTTCTTTACGAGGATATTTCTAAATCAACAACAAATTAACAAGTAAAACCATTTTTCTCTTGAGAAATTCTAGAACAGCAGTTGGAGGTGGGACAAATTTGACAAAAGAAATGTCATGCCAAATGCTTAACTTGAAAGTTACTGTTACCAAATCAAGTTGGACGTATGGTTAGCCTAGAAGCTTGTGCATTATGTAGTTTCTTTGAGGAATTTTAACAGAACTAAAAATGTTTGCAGACAGATGAATTAGAAGAAGCAAAAGAAAAACAGGCAATAACATTGGAGCGTTCCCTGCAATCTTATCCTAGTAAAGATGATGAAACAGATTTTATGTTTGAATGTGAGGTTGCTCCGCTAGAAATTGAAGCATCTTCTCCTTCTAGCATAGAACCCTCCAGTCTCGAGTCTCCTGATGATGCTGGAGAAATCGAGTCCCTCACAGCTGAAGTCAAGTGTTTGAAGGTATAATGATTGCAGACAAAGTTCTTTATGATTAAATACTACCCTAAAATGTCCCATCTTCTTTCGTAATCTGTGTGATGTCAGAATCATCTTAATAGTAGGTGTATGTTGCAATTTCTAAAAAACGTGGAAGTTAAAGGGAAAGAGAAACTTGGAAAAAAAAGTAAATGATTGTTGACCTCTTAATCCATCAAAGATGTATTGCTTATTGTTATTGAATGTTGAAATTATGAGTATAGCTATCCTTCAGTATGCATAATCATGGGTACGATAGTAGCAAAAGCTCATACAATACGATTGGAATTTTAAAGGTGTGATCAGATAGTTGCAAATTTTCGGCTTGGTATTCGATTATTGTCATGTCAACCAGTTATTTATGTTTTGTCTTTCTTTTGATAATGTCAACTAGTTTAAGTTATTTTCAGCATGTTCACATTTATGTAGCGGACTAGATGGGAATTATGTACTTCATTCCTGCTTTCTTGCACTCTTTTGTGCATTTTGTGCTTTACTTGTATTTCTATAGCCACAACTAAAGCTTGCATGGTTTTGCCAATTATTACCGACCTTATGATTTTTCCTTGGTATTTTCAAGCTCTTACGTAACTTATGCTAACTCTTTTCTTAAACAGGCCATGCTGCATGCGGAAAGACAACGGGCTGATGAGTATGAAACGAAATATGTAAAAGCCCGGGAATTGAATGAGGAAAGACGTAGGAAATTAGAAGAAAGTGAAAGAAGAGTTCATAAACTCCAGGACTCTTTGAACAGGTAGTATTGGCACTTCGTCTTTAAGGATAACACTCTTTTGCAATCTTTCATCTTCATTTTCTGCTTGAATGTGCTAGAAGATAACCAAATGTGGTATCTAATAAACACAAAGAAGTAAGATTTGGTTGGCCTCTCGGTCAAAGAAATGAGATTATGGTAGCCCTTTGGGTCCAAAAAAAAAAAAAAAAACTTTCTAGAAAACAAGGAAATTAAAGAACTTTAGCACAAGTCAAGTTACAACATGAAACATTCAAACTGAATAAACTAGTTAATTATTCTATCTTATGAAATCTCTCAGAATCACTTACTAATGGTAGATATGATCTAGTGCGTCTCAGGATGATATATTCCGTGTCAAGCCAATTCTCCGAGCTGAAAACGATCTTGCATACTGCATCAAAATCAAGTTCAGTATCAGGGCCAGGTGTTAGCGTTAAGGAGGTTGAAGCCACATCCAGTAGCTCAGAAAATTCATTGACAAACTCGGATTTCACCTTTTCCATCCCAGCCCGGCCGGCTTCAGCAGGCTCTTTTTCTCGCAATCAGAACTCTTTCCAGTTGGCAGTTCAGGATATTTCATTAGGTGATGTTTCAGGTCAGTTCAACTTGTAATTGAATATTGTTTTGTTTACTAAATATAAAACTCTAAAAGGACAAAGGATTTCTAGGGAAGGAGAGAGTTACACGAGAAAAACGGAAAAAAAAAAAAAAAAGACAGAAAAGAAACTCAATCCATGATTGGATTCTAGATAATGATTGCGACCGAGTTCAAGTCTTCTGTAAAAATAATAATAATAATAATATTAATAGTGCCTTGCATTGTGTTCTCGTTTGGACAGGATCTGAAAGTGACAAGGAGGGGGCTTTTGATGACTATTTCTGATAGAAACTGTTGTAATTATATATATCTAATATATAGAGATATATATATAGACACTTGCCATATATATATATATATATATATATTCTTGCTAAATTAGACACTACATGAGTTTTAGAAAAACGTTGGCTCCTGTTGGCACAGTAGAGTAGAAACCTAGATTTGAATGTACAATCACATATATTTGCGAGATTGTCGTAGGAACATCAACAGTTTCAATTAGGTAGGGAATTTCAGCCAATGCTAGTGTAGTGAATTGTATCGGTTTGTACTCTATTTTTGTTTACCGAATCTGTTGTGTCGGCCCTGGGAAAAAGCTGCCAAAACTTTTTAACAGAGAGCTTTTCTCAAAGCCTCGCTTCAAATTCTTTCATTTGGGTCTGCACTTTTTTGTCTTGCCAGTGAATTTAACGATGCAAATTGCGCTGCATAATGCTTCATGTAACTTCAGAGATGAATTATATTAATAATAAAAAGGTCATGATATTGAGGTTTTGATCCACCAATTTCTCTGCCTAGACGGCAATTTATACTAGTCTTGCCATTTTTCGTATGTCAATACAAATGTTAAATATTCTTTTAAAAATTTATATTAGTAAATTGACTTTACAACAATTGAGAACGACTAGGAATAACCAGTTTTTCAAAGTCATTCCTATATTTAAATGAAATAAAGTTATTTTGTTAATTTTAATTTTTGAGATTATCCTTTTGGCAAATATTCCCAATACAAAATACCGACTACAAAACTGGAATTTCAAATTTACAATTATGTCTGTACATGTCACTTCAACATGACCTAAAAATGAATTAACAAATTTAAAAAAAAAAATGCATTCTGGCTTTCTATCTTAGATTAGGCATATACATTTTACTAGTAATCCGAAGCATCACTCGCTTACTCGAACTTGTAATAATCATAGAGAGCACTTCTATTTGTATCTGGTAACGAGAAATATGATGTACATAAGGTAACATGTTAGCTTGTGTATGGAAGATTGGTTTGCAGAATTGATTTAGAATCTTTTTGAATTAATGTTTGGGAGAAAGAAAATATGGGTGTGGCACAGATTTTGAAACAGTGAAAAATCTAAGTTGAATTCGAATCTTTTTAAAAAAAATTTTGAAGCAAAAAAAAAAAAAAAAGACTTGATCAAATACTCCGAAAACAGGCTTAGATATGACAGTACACCTATATTGTCATATCAAATCTAATAACAGCTATTATTGAAATATTTAACCCAGAAAAACCTATTACTGTAATGAGTATGAGACCACACCTACATTTACTGAAGCATTCTTCTGCCTTTTAGCTTCATAGTTATTCAATTTGTTCTGATTATGATAGTTAAACGTGGAATAGTAAGTTTATTCTTCAAAAACATGCCTTTTATGTAGGCTAGTCTCCTAATAAACTGACACAAGCATAGATATGTTGTGTGCGTATATATCAAACTTCATATATCACTACTTTATACCTATAAAAATAAACACAGACACTGCAAACGCACACGACACAGGCAGCTAGTTCCCCATGTTTCTGAAGTGACTGGACACTAACTCATCTTTCAGAATATTGTTTTAGAAAAAAAAAAAAAAAAAAAAAAAAAAAAAAAAAAAAAAGGAGGTTACTCTTTCTCCTTCTCAAATTGGCAAAAAGTAAAAAACACTAGCTTCAAAAAGTAATATCCAAAAATAGAAGCAGTATAATAAACACACGGTCCCCTTTTTCTTGCTAATCTAGTATACTTTGGTCGGTTTGGTTTTGTTGTGAAAAACCAGGTCTCTATCTCATCACTCTTAACTCTCTCCCCATCCCTTCTCTTCTCCTCTCTGTAGATCTCTATATTTAACCTGTGAGAGCTATATATATTTAAATATATTTATATATATATATATAGATATATATATCCTCTCTCTAATCATTTAACAAGTGCCATGGAGAGATCAAACTTGAGTGCTATTGGCAAGATCATCAAAGAAAAATGGAACTGCACTGACTTGATCGGTTCCGATCATAACGGGCATTCGTGTGATTTGCCATGGGCTGTAAAGAATTACGCCTGTAGCTTTTGCAAGAGACAATTCAAGTCTGCTCAAGCTCTTGGGGGTCATATGAATGTTCACAGGAGAGAGAGAGCAAGGTTGAGACTCTTCCCACCTAATTTAAGCCTTTCAGAATCATGTCCTAACTTGCAGAACCCTAACCCTAATTACAATTTTTTTTTCGCTATCGTCGTCTTCAGCAACTCTTTCTGCAGCTAATAACAAGCTCTTACCCCACCATTACACACCTCATTCCATGCTTTGTCCTCCTCTAGCTTCTTTATCTTTACCCGATCCCTTAGCTTCATCAACCGAGAAAGATATGAAGGCGATATTCGACTTTCCTCCGAGCAATACTACTGTTCCTTTCATCGGTACTCCTCAAGGCAAAGCAGCTGCTTTTGAGGATGGAGATCTCAAATGGTTTTCTCCAAAAGATGACTACTTCAAGACGTTGAAGACGGAAAAAAGCAATTTTATTAGGTTAGAGTTGGAGATGGGATTGCTCAAAGATCAAAAGGAGGATGTGGATTTGGAGCTTCGACTTGGGTACTTCTAGGTATAATATATAGATTAAATCACTACTCAAGTTAGTGATAAAGTTTTAACTTTGATAAGCTTTCTTCAGTTCCTAACTTTCTAGCTAATTAGATCCATATCTCTAATTTACCATTATGTAATTTTCATTTCATCTCTTTTTAACCTTTCTTAGCCAACCCTCTTGCAATATTGCACTAGAAGATGGTTTTTAGAAGGTTTGAAATTTTACTTTGAATATGTGTGTACCTATTAAATGATCAAACATTTGATTATGTGATATGAGCTTTTCTGATCCATTAATGCAGGACATGCAATTTTTCTTTTGTTAATATGCGATCATAACATTTGATTTTTTTTTTTTTTTTGGTCGAATCTTGGATTCTCTTTTTTTTTTTTTTTTTTTTTTTTTAACTTAAAGGGAGAAGAGATTCAAACTCTATATCTTGTGGTGGAGTCAAATGTGAAATTACCACTAGACAACCATATTTTTAAATATATATATATATGTTTTAGTTTTAGTTTTAGTTTATAATACATATACATCATCCATTCATAGCATATATATATATATATATAGTTATGTGTATTAAAGGTTGTAATATATAGTTATTAGGTTAATATATAGCTGGATCCGTACGTCGTCTGAGAGTTCATATACATCATCATGATGATCTTGGAGAGCCAAAATGATGATATTTACTGATGATGTGTATCTTGTGATTGTTCTCTCTAGAAACTGCAAAATATTGCCATCTTGGGAAACCCATCTCATTCTCTCCATTAACCCTCTCATGGACCGGCTCTCATTATTACTTTCTTCGTCACTTTCTTGGGAAATAGATATATAGAACAGAACAGCAGGAATCAGATCATACAAAACGTAGAAAGACAGGTTGTTTTCCATAAAATTTAGGACAAAACATGTCAACGTTTTCATGCTAATATTTTTTCTGCACTTAGACAAGGTTTTTTGTCCTATACATTTTATACACATAGTAGTAAAAAGATCAAACTGATACAAGTCGTGTTTGGGTCTCGAGAATTAATGGAATTTTCTTTTGTTGCATTTCCCAACATCTGAGCTTTTGCATGTTCCCCAGAAAGTCGTGTCATGATGACCTTTCCTTATTAGCCCGCATAATGATTTGCCCAATGCCAACCAAAACAAGATAGATGACAGAAAAAACGTAAACATCAAAATTCCGAGCTCTCAGCTGAGTGGATTAATATGCCGAATGGCAGGTGATAAATTGACGTCAGTATATTTATATATATATATATATATATACTGTGTTGAGATCGTACGTATATATATAGGGCCTGTTTGGTGAAGTAGTTTGAGTTGGGATTTTTAAGTTTCAATAGTAAATTTTTTTTGAATTTTCAGAAAAGACAAAAAACTTTTTGGGAAAAAGACAAAAATTTTTTGGGAAAAAGACAAAAAAAAGTTTGAGTTGAATGGTTTGAGTGGTTGAGCCATCCACCCCCATAGTCTCTTGTGCTGAGATCGTATATGTCGATAAATATATAACTTTTTATTTAGATATTTATGTATTGTTATGATTTGATTTACATGTGTTGAAATATAAAACTAATATCGACACACTTTTCAATTACTTAAGTTTTTGCAAAAATTGATAAACTAACATGGTATTAAAGCGGAAAGTCTTGAGTTCAAATCCCTGTAATTACACTCATGAACATTTTTATTATCATTCACATGTTGGATCTTTAATATGTTTCAGGTTTATTTTGAACCTCTTTACTATCATTCGCGTATTGGGTCTTTAATATGTTTCAGGTTTATTCTTAAATATTTGTACTAGACTTTCAAATAAATATATGAATGCACATTTGTCCATTGACTGGCCGGCATATGAGAAAGAGTGTTAAAATATAAAAATATTAAAATATAAGTTTTTAGGAGAATTGGTAAACTAACAAGGTGTAATTTTATGTATAACATGATACTAATTTAATTAGTTGATAATGTAAAATATGTGTATTAATAAAAATGTTATACAGTAATGATCTTAATATCAAACGTCATTAGTCTTATAAAAATATAAGTGCCTTTTCATAGGGGCGTTTGACATGAAACCTTACCTATGGGAGAATTTGAAGTTGAGATGAAGGTTACATAAGGTAAAGTTTGAAGGGGGAAAAAAATTGGTCGTCCCGGGGCCTACGAAAAAAAAAAAAAAATCCCTGCAAAAAGTTGAATGTTTTAGTGAAAGAAAGATGGGCATGAGATAAAGGCATAAAAGCATAGGCTGGTCGGCGAACGTCACAATCCTCAGGCATTTAGCTAGGCCCATACTTTCTTTTTTTTAACTCTCCTAAGCTCCTTTAGCATTGCCTCTTTTTCATCCATTCCTCGACTTATGCTAATTCTTTTGGATTAATTTTATATATACCCCCTAACTATGTATCTTATTTTATTTTAGTCTCTGAATTATTAAACCCATTCATCTTGCTCCTTAAATTACACAAAATCATTCAAATTGCCCTCTCCATCTAATTTTGTTTATAAACTTAACAGAATTCTGATGTGTCATACATTAAAAATTAATTAAATGTATTTTAAAACATAAATCCTTGTAATTAAAAAATATTAATAAAAAATCTAATCTTCTAAATTCAAATGTCACTATACCCTTTTTTCTCACTTTCCCCCCCTCTGTCTCCCCCTCCCTGCAATCGCACTCGCCAGTCCACAATCGCGGACCCTTGTGAACAGCGCTGCCAGAGTGTCGTCCCTGCGCACGCTGCAACAGATTCGCATGTGGGTGGGGTGACGAGCATACCTTAGTCCACCGTCGCGCCGCCGGTAGCTCCATCGCGCCACCCCAATCAAGCGTCCATCCTCCTTCCTCAACGAGCTCACCCTACGGCGGCACTCCCCCCTAGCCGCGAAGTGAAACCTTAACAACACAGCACCATGGGTTTTCTGAGTTCTCTCTCTTTTTCTTTCTCTCTCTTTCTTTTTTTTTTTTTTTTCCTTTCTGAATATCCATTATGTAGTTGTTTTTACATGTATGGTTTTGGGGGGTTTTTTTTTTTTCCTGGGATTTTGTTCTCCTAAGTCTTCATTTTCATTTCTGGGAGGGAACATTTATGGAGAGAGAGAACGAGGGAGAGAAAAATATCATTTTTATGGAGGTTATTTTTGTTTTTATTTTAATTGAGATTTACACCTTAAAATAAATTTGTTTAATCTTTAACAATATTCCGCATCAGTAAAACATAATTGGATGAAGGGGGGCAATTTGAAGGGTTTGTATAATTCAAAGGGCAAAATGAACAATTTTGATAATTCTGGGGACAAAACGAAATAGGGTACATAGTTCAAGGGGTATTCGTAAATTAATCGAATTCTTTTTGTTTATTTTATTGGAAGTTTCCTCGAAGAAAAGATGTATGTGTCGTTCCTGCTTTCAAGTCCTTGCAGATCTTGCTAATTTTCTCGTAGACAAGTTTAGTGGCATTACCTTTTACTAAATATGTACAATCATACGAGATATACTTTGTCTAGTCCATGAGAATAACATTGAAGTGCTATGTATATATATATGGACTTGTTATAATAAATATAAAATATGGACTTGTTGTAATAAATATCGTACGTAGTTGATTCAACCGGCCGTGAGAGGAGTTGTTGGGGCCCAAAAAGTCTGACTCAGTTGGCCGTCTTGTGATTCTGGTTCTAGATCAAGACAACTTGTTTTGTTGAATCATCTTTAGTCATATTGAAGTTGAGCTATTAAAAAATTTAAAAATTAATAGCTTCAATATATAAAAAAGATTCCTTGCTACGTAGAAGGATGATAACGAATATCAATTAGGGAATGGATATATATATATATATATATTACTTTTTTTTTATCAAGGGAAATTTGAACTTTATAATTTATAATAATAGAGTCAAATATATAATTATCATTAGATTATATAAAAACAATTTTTAAAATTAGGCCTTAGGTGCTCTTATTTTTTCTTTTCCATTCTTGAACCAGGAATATTCCCTTAATTGAGGTCATAGAAAATAATTTCATATAGTAACAGAGAAAGGTTCATGATTTAATTACAACGTCCCTCTGTTTTCAATTTTGATTCCTTTCTTCAAATCGTTAATTTCTAGCAGTTACAATTATAATTTTAGTTCAACTTTTAAAGGTTGAACACTTCTTTTTTTTTTTTTTCCCCCGAAGGATTGAACCCATATTTACTTGCTTCATTATTTGTTGTTGGTTTTTATACATAAACCATGCATATAAGATTAGAAGAGGGAATACCTCTTTTACTTCAACCTTAAAAATTGCACATAATTACATTTGTTTGGTGGATTTTTTTTTTTAAGAAACATTGTATTTTTAAGTGTTTCTGATTGAAATTTTGTCTATGATTTGCCCTTTCAAAAAATTTTTTTTTTTCCCTCAAACAGATACCTATTTAAACATTTCTTGATGGTCCTTATTTTCTTAAATATGCCCCTAACAAATACTTTTTTCGTATTTGCTCTAATGAAATCATTTTTCTCAAACGTACACCCAAAGTTTTTCTTTTTCTTTTTTCTTTTTTCTTTTTAAATCTCATATTTGAATACGGGTAAGTATTTCTCAAACTACCGACGACCCAACCCACCGGCCCGAAACAGCGGAGAGCCGCGTGGGTAGTCTCCGAGCGTCGCGACCGCTCCGCCTCCGTGGGTTGCAACTCCTTCCTTCGGCCGTCAACAAGAAATGGGCGAGTTTCCAATGGCGGCGATGGCGTGGGGAGGCCGAGGGGCAAACCCCACGGATCTTCACCCGCCAATAACGACAATCCGGCCTCGTCCACGGCGGCTCCACCCCTCCGGCAAAAGAAGCCGGCGACTTGAAAGCTCAGGAGGATCCGTTAATGGCGAGGTCTAGGTCCAATTCCAATTCCACTTCCACCTCCACCTCCACCACCACCTCCTCCACACTCAAGGATCTCCTCACCAGACACTTGGATCCGCCTTTCTCCCCTCGCCACCTTAGATTCAAGTGCCTCCACCGATTGTATAGGATGGTGCAGAAGATCACAGGTGGTTTTACCCTATGGATGGTGTAAAATTTCTCTACCATCTGATTGCATCTCTATGGTGCAGAAGATCATAGGTGCAAGAATGCAAAATACAACCCATTGCATAGGATTTAGTCTAACAAAAAAGAGGGGAAAATAAATAAATAAATAAAACGTCGCCTTTGTTTATTGTATAACTCCCCTAAAATTGTTTATTTTTATTCAACCCTCATTCTATATATATGTACATGTAGGATATTACGTTTCATAATTTTCTAATAAGTTTACACTATTATTTTAGAATTTTATGCATGATACCTTTTTTTAATATGAAAACAGCTATAGTTTGGTTATATTTCTTCATATTTATATCTTTATACTTGGAGATGCAAATGTCAAAAATATTCTTCAATTATCTTATTTATCCTTATATGCATCTAGTTTATTTGACACTCCGTCTTGAGATTAATGTATTAGTTAAAAAAAATCTTCTATAATAATTTATCTCATAAAAATATGAATTTACCTTTTAATCCTATAATCTAAACCCAGACATAATTTGAATTTAGTTTTGTTTATTGAGGAGAACGTACCTAGACACGTTCCATATACTAGCTAGTATAATATAATTAAGTAGAATTGAAAAATCCTTTAATTGGAACCAGCTCCATATAACAACTTTCATCAAATCGCAGAGAAAGGCGACGAAATGGAAAGACTTTTCACTTCATGCATATAATGACTCAGAAATACAAAAGAGACAGACTGATTTGTTGAATAATTGTACTATCATTCCCAACACTCACGTTGTTGTCGTTCCAATCTCTTCCTCTTACAAGTTTAAAGCAAATTATTAATCAGTCAAAATCTACTCGGTACCTTATTTTCAACTTCTTCCATTTTAAATAAGGAAAAAAAAAACATTAAATTATAATCCCAAGACAAAATTCGATTGTCGCCTAATTAATATTTTAAATTTGGTCGTCGATGATGAATTGGTTTGTCTATTCATACTTTTGATCAACCACTATTTGCTGGTCTTTTTGTCGCCCAATGTTAATATAATGTTGTTCAACAGATGTGTGTGTGTGTGTGTGTATGTATATTATGATTAGTTATTCCTTTACAGCAGGGACATTTGTGTTTTTATCTATTTGTTAATTTTCAATAAAGATACAACGTAGTTATATATATATATATATATATATATCATTGTAAAAGGATTTATAAATTATTTAGCGCAAAAAGAAAAAAAAAAAAAAGATTTATAAATTATTGTGGGTTTTTTTGTCCATGAAGTGACACAAGAGATTTATAGTTTCCACTAAAGTAAAAGTAACCAACTTACTATTTGTTCTTTGCAATGAAAAATTATCAGTATATTATTTGAAGAATATGAGCTAGCTAGCTTAGTTAATTAAGCCGCCATATATTATTATATATACCTGCCTGATGCATCTGATGTTTGACCTTCCAGCTCTCCATGTCAAGCATAATATTTTGGCCTGCATACGCACACATAATGTGTTTGTTTTTGCTGAGAAATCCTGCATCTGAGTAGATATACTTACACACACACACACACACACACACACACACACGTATATATATATATATATATATATATATATTTATGTAATAACAAAGACATAACCCCCGATGTGTCATTCAATCGAAATATACAAGAACAGTTTACTTTGTGTTTTAAAAAGTATTGAGAGTATCTTCTCTATTTTTCTAATATGACAAAATCAACTATTAATCTGTTTTCTAATCACACAAAATTCATCTCTAATATTTAACTAATTATGTTTTAAAATAACTATGCGGAAAAACATTTTTGAAAGATTGGCTTATAATTACACAATTACTTTTGCCTGAAAATAACTACCAAGTTGGATTTTGTGTTGTTAGAAAAACATGAGGAAATTTTTATTGATTAGAAAATACTAGGGGAACAATTTCAAAAAAGAAATGAAAATTTAAAGGTAGATTTTTACAAGTTAATTAAACACATAAGTATTGACCATTACAATTATGAATTCTTTTTTCTTTAAAAAACCCTAGAAATCCCCAACCTATTGTGGAAATTGACGAGCCCGATTCGGTTGGGAATTTCGTTAGAAATTGTCTAAACGGAATACCACAGACACGTCTACATCGTCACATAGAGTATAAGTGGTTTACAAATCTTTTTCTTTTAATGTCATATTACGGATTTGAATTCTTTATCTTAACATAAAAGGTATATTGGGTTTACCATTTAGCTGTCAATTTTGATTGATTAACATAGTATATTTTAATTATTATTTCACACATAATTACATCATAAGATAAAGAGCTATGATAATTATTACTTCGAATCTTGGAGAATACGTAAAGATTTAAGTATTTAGAATAACACAAACACATTAGGTAGAACGCAGAATCAATTAGTTATATTAGCTAGGTAGACCCATGACTAATATTCTTTTTGCCCTTTTTTTCCCTCTCTCTCTCTCTTTGGGAGGGACACAAATGTCCACTGTATTATATAAAAAATTATACATATTGGAACGATGTTGACTACTGTAATGACATAAAGATGATGTACTGCCCTTTGATTATGGTGTAAAAAGCGGGTTTAGAGTACTTAAGGACAAGTATAAGATACAAAAATGCCTATTTCTTGCTCACTGTAATATTATCATCTAGGAAGGTTCCTTCATCTTTCCCTCACCATCAATCAGCGAACTTTATGTACAATATTATCCATATATATATATATATATATATATATTGGGATTGTGGAAAACTACTTGTTTTCCCACCTAAGATTAACAAAGTATTTACTAATTTTCCTAATTAGCGGTTCAAATACTACAAAGGCAATGACGGGTATTGGCTCAATAAAATTAAGGGCGGCCAATCATCTGTTTTCACGTTGTAAAACATTGACCAAGTCTTTGCTCATAGATGGTAAAACCTACCATCTTTTAGGAAAAGGAATTAAATGTAAAAAAAAATTAAAATAAAATTGATATTAAAATTAATATGGTGCATATTCTAGTATTGGGAGCTATGCATGCCATATTTGTTTTGCTCAATACACAAAAGTGATATAATATAAGCTAGCCATATAGTTTGAAATAACAAATGGCGATTTACTACTTCTGTAACTCATCCTAAGGTCACTTGGTTAATTTGAAATTTGGAAACTTGAGGAACGGATCAAAACTATGACGTATTAGTATTTTTTTTTTTGGAAGGACGGGTTAGGAGAGTTGAATTCTGTTCATATAAGAACAGATATAATATGCATCCTATGTGGTTGTTGGAATATATTTTCATTGCCGTGATTATGGGACGGCAAAACAGCAAAAGAATTAATTGTACCCCAACAAAAAATATATATATATATTTTGCATGCAACCGCACCAAATTTTCGTTGAAAGTTGGGGAATAACCCCAAATTTGAATCTTTGTAAAGTGGATATATATAATAAATAAACAATTACATGTCGTACGTGAAAAAAAAATAAAAAAAAATAGAGAAAATGATCAAAATCCAGTCACGACAAACCAATTATACATATATATATATATATTTATGTATAATCTGAAGTATAATTTTTTTAGTTTTTTATTTTTGAATTTAGGGTGGGAACCTTCAAAATTATGATATTATCTTAGGTATAATTTTTATTTTTTATTTTTTTATTATCTGAGGTATAATTTATTTTTTTTTTATGTAAAATTATCGTCAGACTATCTAGTCATTATGATATATTATATATAATTGATACAAGGAGAAGAGAGAGCAAAAGACTAAAATTAAATAGATGATTTTTTCAATTATTTTTTATTTTGGGAAAGGAGATGAAAACAGAAAAATTAGCTCAAATGGGAGACAAATTAGGGAAGAGAAAAAAAAAAAAAAAAAAAAGGATATAACGTTTGTCCGCAATTATAAAGAAAGATCCACTAGGTAGAAGCCGGCTACAACCTAATAGCTTCCTTAGAAAACTTCTAAAGACTTATCTCTTTCACAACACCTTCACTACAAACCCACTTAGATAATGCCTATGTCGTTTCTTTGTCTCTTTTCTCCCACCCTCTTCATATCAAACACTTTCCCTCTTCCTATAAAATTCCCACTCTTTTTCCCAGTAAATTATATTAATTAAGCTCTAATCATAATTAACTAATTTCCCTTTCTCCAAATCCTCAACCACATGGCTGGATCAGATTCGAAAAGCTCCAGCGACGAAACCGATCGATCGGATCAAAACGATGAGTACTCGGGGTTAGGCCGGTCCTACGAGTGCACGTTTTGCAAGCGAGGGTTCACCACGGCACAGGCGTTGGGCGGACACATGAATATCCATCGCAAAGACAGAGGCAAGCCAAGGCCTGATCATAAATTAGTGGTCGAGAATATTAGAAATAATAATTATTCGAGTTTTCGTTCCTTCCCAATCCAAAGCTACCCACCAGTGCACTTCGCTAGATCATCATCAGCTCCTCAAAATCATCAGGTACATCTAGATTATCAAACGTATGTTCATCCTGCAACAATTACTAATTGGGGTAGCCCTATTGCCAAACCCTCGGTACATGATTCGCAGATCGATCTGTTAAGAGAGAATTGGATAGGAACTGCTTTGAGCTTAGGACTTGGTATGTCACCTCATGATGAAGAAGATGAAGAAGAAGAAGAAGAAGAAGATCATCATCATCATGATAAAGAGAAAATGAGTGGTGGAGATCGTCATGTGGAAGTGGATTTGGAGCTTCGACTTGGTTATGATCCATAGTAGTCTATTATGTGCATGTGTGTAAGAGCTTCTACATATATATATATATATATATATATATATTTTGTTGGAATTGTGTATTGTTTTATAATTGTTTATAAGTTTTCTATATTTCGCTTTTCTGTGGAAAAGAGAAGGGATTTTATATGATAATGATATTTGATATTAGGAATGGAAATTCAGTAAGATTATTTTGAAGAAATATTGGAAGAGAGTATGATCATCAAAGAAATTTTCATTTGAGCAAGATTTGATCATGATGGAAGATCAACGGTGTATGATTATAGTATGTTTGATTCGCAGGGAAAAGGTACTAAATTGTCTCTTCCCCATATGTGTCTAGCTATGGCCTCAATTTTTTGTTAGGGTTCTTGATTAAATTGATTAAGTTACTTTTCTTTTATGTTGTGATTAAAGTTTCTAATTTTTCCCCCTCTACACAGTACTATAGAAGTACAAGTACTGAAACCAACAAATTTCTAAATAGATCGGGATCATTTACACGTATATATACATACAGTGATGTATATATGTTTGCGAGATTTATTTTCCCATTTGTATGAATTTGTTGTACTTGACCAAAGAGCAACAAATCCATATGTAGCTCTTCGGTTACTTAGCTATCTTTACTATGTTCTGGCAAAACATCGTTTATGTATGAGATTTAAAATGTTATATTTAGTTTTTCCTAAACCATTTTGTGATATATATATATATATATATATATATATATATATGGGGGACAATGGGATATAAAATTTTGCTGAGTACTTGCTTTTGTGTATATACTTACAAATTTTGTGAAAATTAACATAGCGTCTTTAATTAACGAGAAACTAGATACTTACATGCGTTTTTGCTATCAAATTTAATGATCTGGTCAATACATGTACTGATTATAATCACTCTACGTTTTTGAAGATTAATTACAATTTTATATATTTATATATGCTGCATGTCTTGCCTCATATTTTAAGTCCAAACCTCTTTGAATGTGTTGAAGAATTATTATCATTATTATGTTCAAGATTTCCTATTAGTGTCTATTACATGCATTATGCTCGATTACTATAAATCTAGAGACTTCCTGTTTCAAAAATGTTAAGAATAATGATTCGTGATATACAAACGAAGATAGGTAACTTCTTAATGGAATGGAATTAAGCTTTAGTTTTTTAGATACGAGTGTCTAAATAAATGACCTAATAAACATATGTAACTACATAACAGCGTCCGTTTGAATCATTAGTTAGAGTTAAAATTTTTAAGTTGGAGGTGGTTGACTTTTAAAAACTAGTTATAATTTTTGTTGATTTTTTAGAAAAAGACAAAAATCCAGCTAAAAAAGTACAATTTAGTTATAATTAAACTAATATGCCAATCAAAACAATAATATATATTTAGTTTGAGATAACTCACGAGCTTTCTTTTTGACAAGGTTAATTAGTTTATCTTCAAGCTGTAAAACTAAAGAAAGCTAAGAGTTTCTTATCTTCTCTCCCTCTCTCTCTCCATTTATACACACACACATATATATATATATATGTGTGTGTATATCTTTCTTTCTTTTTAGGAAAATGAAATCAGTACTATGGTTACACATGTCACAACTGCAGATATATACATAAGTACAGTTCCAGTACAGGCTTTTGAGAGTATTTAATGTACAAAATATAATCGGGAACAAGATGAAGAGAGGACGAGCTAGATAAGAATTTTTTTCACCTTGTCCTCTTCTTAATTAACTGTGGAATCCCGATATATCTGGGAGCAATATTGCAATTAGGAAATTAATATATATATATGTATATGTATATGTATATGTATTAATCTAGCGAGATCCTTGACTTGGTCTTCAACTATTGGCCTTGCATGCATAGAACACCGTGTGCCGGCCGACTTTAAGCATGTTGTCTTTCTTCTTCTTCTTCTTTTCCCTTTCTTATAACAGGACGTTTCGAGCATGCATTCGAATTGAAATTTTGAAAATATTTTGATTTGAAATAAGTGAATATTTAGAATTGTACGTTTGGTTAAAAATGAATTATGATAGTTAAAAATGGTAAAATTTTAAATGTGTTTGGAAAAAAATTAGTAATATAAATATTGTTTCATTGCTTTCTCGTCATTCTATGTAAAATATAAAAAATAATCTTATTTTGATTTGAAATAAAAAAGTTACGACTTTTAAGGTTTGAATTTTTAAGAGAGATTTAAAGATGTAATAATGAAATTAGCTTACTTTTAGAGAAAATGACCAAAAAAAAAAAAAAAAAAAATTGGAAAACTCCAACTTGAGTGGAGGTTCAAACATAAATCTAGTTTTCTGGATAGGTGATTAACTTGGACATGTGACTACTCTTTGGCAATGAAACCAATATAGTTTGCGATTGAGTTGGATTGAGGGGGGGGGAAAAAAACTACCTAAATAACCATTTTTTTTTTCTATTGCTCAACATTATACAAATTTTCATTATTGCTCAACATGACACAAAATTTGACACAAAATTTAATTAACTTTAGTTTAATTTTGTATCATATTGGTGTAATGTTGATATAATAATAGTCTTTAAATTTGTGTCATTCAGGTGCTTTCTCCAAAAAAGAATTGATGTTTTTGAGGCATGTACGATAATTTACAATACAAAAAAATAAAATAAAAACACACACACATGACTCCTTTGCACGAATCAAGAAACGAGTGAAAAGAGGTTCAGACTTTTTCTTATTGTAAATAAACATATGACGTTCAATTAGTGTGTTGGGCTAATTGGTAAGGCATATTGTATTCTTGTATGGTGAACTTGAGATTGAAGTGTCTACCATACACGAGAAATTGTATCGTTTGAAGCCTCTATCAAACCCAATATGGATTTTTTTTTTTTTTTTTGAAAAAAAACAAACGCGATATAAAGTATAGACTAATCCATCGTTACTTGGTTCTAAATCGCACATATATTTCTAGAGAACAAAAAGCCGCTGGAAACAACTCCACTAGTGTTCTGAGAATAATTTTCATAAACTATTGACTGACGTTGCAACGGAACTTAAGAAAATATTTCGAAAATAGAATCTCCAGGTTAAATTTAGTAAATTTAAATGAAGACGGTAAGCCAACGCACCAGTGGTCTAGTGGTAGAATAGTACCCTGCCACGGTACAGACCCGGGTTCGATTCCCGGCTGGTGCATGCATCTTTTTATCTTTTTTCATTTCTTTTCTTTTGCCCTTTCCTCCTCTCAATTTCAAAGTCATAATAACCAATGGCCCACCGCTATTTTTGTGTGTGCCCCACAGACATAACAGCATCTAATAAACAAATTAAGGATCCCTAAGAAGAAAAATAAACTAATAAAATAAGGAGAGAGCTTAGAATTAGAATCTTTAGGCGATAATCTTTGCGAAATTGATGGAGCTAAAATGCTCGACTCTTGCATATTTGCCTTGCCTACCACGTGAATCAGTACAATTTGGTTGGGGAAAGAAACCAAAAATGTCACCGAAAGGCCACCACCAAACGTGAACAGCAGTGTTGTCTTCTTTCTTTTTTTAAAACACAGAAGTTACCATAGATAATTGATGTTCCTTCAAAATCCCTGGAGCGTTTTCCCCAATCCCGTTACACACCCTCTTTTTAACCGCGTTAAAAAGGTTCCTAAGCCCCAAGTCAGCGAGCTTCGGGACTAATTTCGTAGGCTTGGAACTAAGATTAGTTTTTCCGGTATAATTTAGTAGGCTCAAGCTTCAATCAACTTTGCAGCCAACACTATAAATATATATATATATATATATATATATATATATATAAAACTCAAAAGGTATCGAAATCTCCGATAAGAAGTCCCCAACGTAACCACAGAACAGAAGCGTATATTGTATAATGTAGGCGATGACTTGAGAAAGACTGACAGCACAAACTTGACACCCAACTTTTCTGCATTCAACTCCACTTGATACATTGAAATATCTTTACAGAGACAAGCAGGATTATCTTACAAGCACATGGTAAACACTGATCAGAAATTGAAAAGGCAAAGTGTTTTTTTCCCTCCAGCTTCAACATCAGCATAGTAGCTGTATCAACTCCATCATGGGATTGTTTACCTAGTGAGATAGTATATGACTAGAAAAATGACCACGAATGATGCAACTAGCGTAAACATTCTCCGGCTAGATTTGGTCTCGAAAACCTGAAGATTTAAAAAGAAAAAGAAAGATGTTCATTGTAGGGAATGAACCGAAGGAACGAAAAATTTGCAAACCGGAGTTGCAGGAAAGAAGTAATGGAATGGAAATAGAACTGTTTAGCTGATAGCCACCACTTACCATCTTAAAACGGTCCATGGTACCTGACAGCACTCCCCTGGATGAATCCATATCATTGCCCTGGACAGGACCACGACAATGTGAGCAACAATAAGGAAAAACCAAGAGAAAAGAAAAATGATGGCAGGAGACATACCATTCGGTCTAGCACGCGGTTATGAGTCTCAACTTCCTCATGTATATCGCCTGACAACTGTTGAAATAACATGCATTAGAATTTTCTAGGAAATAATAATGCCCATAAATAGAAACATTACGACATACTAACAGGTTATGGTAGTTAAATGCTGTTTAATCTAGCTTTTACTACAATTCTCAACAAGAAACAACCTATTAAATCTTCCAAGGTTCCTTGAGGATTTGAGTCAAGTATTACTATCAACTAAACGAACGCATAGTTGAGTGAAAATTTGACAATCATTACATGACCTCAATTCCTAGAGATGGTAGAAGTGTTAAATTGTCATCATATCACCATCATAAATTCTTTTTTGAATGCCATATAGATAGAAGAGTTCAAAATTGTGGTGTGCACTTTTTTTTCAAAGGAAGCAATGAAACAAGAATAGAGTAGCTTAAATTGCCTTGGCATCATCTACTTTGAGATCAGAATCACATAAAAAGATTAACTGAATAACAGCAAGACAAGGTTGTTATTCGTTTTACAACTAATAATAATGCATCCGCAAACCAGTCAGAAATTGTCAAAATTGCACTGCCACCATCAAAAACCTAAAAGGAAAAAAAAAATTTAAAAATATTAACAATAAAAAAAGTTACTTACCCTCTTCAGCAGAATAACTCTATCTTGCAATCCTTCCATTGCTCTCTCATTATCATGTTCGTCGATTTCATGGGAACCGTAAGATGATGATGCCCTAATTCCACCCTCCTCAATGCCATCAAAAAGGGCAGCTCTGTTACCACGAAGTTCCCTGCACACCGACATCTAAATTTTCAGGTCTTCGGTTGAAGCACCATGAATGTTATCCTAGTCAAACAAGGGTATATATCACATCGTAAATGTACATTAAAGTGAACTTATCCCTGATTCCACAAGGTCAAAAATCACATGAGGGTGAGAGTGTGTATCATCTACCACCTTTAGTGTATCATAATATCCTTTGGTATGGTCACACCCTCAAAGCAGAACTTGGCCGCAACCATTTACACAGGTAGCTTAGCCATTAAACTGGCAACCTATTACCTATCTTACACGACTAGAGTAGGGTAGCTAAGTAATATGAGGTATTACTAATTAGGAATTCAAATTTAGGAAAATAAATTAAGTTCATGATTTCAAATTATGGTGTTTACTTTTGTTTTCAGGAATTAAATAGGTGGTTCTTACCTACAAATCAGGAATTAAGTACCTTGACATTGATAATCGGGAACTTAAATCCTACCTCAAACCTACAGAGTTAAGTTCCTTTTCCTTGGAACAAACACATATATACATATATATATAGTTATATACATGTATGTACATATATGTGGTGTAATAACCCTCTTTACCACATACGACCTTACTTTAATTAAGTTATTTCTCCATACAAAGGTACTTCCGTGACAGCAATTATTCTTGTTATTCCAATTCCTTAATTTAATAAGGGTTAGGAGTTTAATTTCTGATAGTTTAGTAAACTCATTTAGTAGAATTTTGGAACTCAGTTCTGGTGAAACTAAAGTCCTTTTATCATGGAACTTATCTTAGATTCTTTGAATTCGCGATCAGTAAACTCAACTTGAATCTCGTACTTCGCACATCAAAGCAGGTTCAAAATTTAGTATCCTATAACTATTTCTTTGGAGGCCAACATGACAACTCAACTTACTAAAGTCTAAACTTGTACTTGAGTTTGGTCTCAAAAGAATTTCTAAACCAAACTTGACAAAGTACTAAGGACAACCAGGAAACAAGTCGACGCAATTGTTCTATCATCAATACCGCAATCAAATAATTCTCAAGTCTGAACGAACTACAACCAAATAATAGCAAATATTTCAAAAGGAAATGCAGATCGAGTTAATCAATGGTCGGTAGCTAACAACAGCACAAAGTTAGAACCTTACGGAATATTTTTTTTTCCTCTCCAAAAACAAGTACAAGATTAGATAAAACCAATTCAGAACTAACATTCACACTAATCCAAACAACTCTAATTAGCGATACTAAGAAGGTATAAACTCCACAAATCACGCATTAAACCACGTCTAATTGCTACTAATCTTCTCACAGATCTGAATCGCTAGTCAGAAAAATTGGTGATTCGCATAAAATTAAACCGAAATTTAGGACAACAATCGAACAAACCTTCTAGAATTCATGGCTCGAGGGAATTAACAGGTTGCGTAATCTCCTCTCCGATAATCGAATTCGAAACCCTAAGCTTGTAAATCTCCCGGTCTGATTTGCTGCAAACAATCAAAAAAAAAAAAAAAAAACCACAAATCAATGAGATTAGGAGAAGAAAATAGATCTCGGGGAAAGTTACGAGAGAAGTGGAGAAAATAAACTGGAAATGAGCAAGAGAAAGGTGAGGAGAATAATCAGAGAAAATCAGATCTGAAAGAAATTGGAGGTCGGGAACGTGAGGGAAAAATGGAGAGAGAGGACAAGTACCTGTTTGGAGGGAAGCTGAAGATCTTCGTTTCCCTGTGGGAGAGAGAACGAAAAAGGAAAAAGAGGAATAAAACCGGGACGACGCGCTCGGATTTATATAGTGAGCGTCTGAGGAAGCCGTGATAACTTTGGGCAGAGGATAAAAGAGCAAATAAATTTAATACGTGCGCGGAAAATTTAGACGGTAGATCAATTGATCAAAAGAAATTAAACAACGATTTTTTTTTTTTTTGGTTCTCTTTTCTCTTTTCCTTTTTTTTTTTTTTTTTTTTTTAAGTTTGAAGGATCATTTGTAAATTTATTATTAAAATATATTTGTATTACAAAATGATAATTTTTTTTAGTCTAATGAAAGGCTTCTGTTACTTTAATTAAGGATGATTATATCTCGATTCGGTGAAGACCTATTTTGAATGAAGTGGTCAATGAGGTATTAATCGGGAATGAAAATGGGGATTGAAAATGGAGATTGTTTCTGTTTGGTTCACCGATTGGAGATGAAAATTTTAAATTAAAATTTGTTGATTTTTTAAAATTAATATAAAAAAATATAATTTAATTAGAATTAAACTCAAATACAAAACAAAGCAATATTGTATCTGCACAGGGGGATGGAGGGTTGAGAGAAAGATTCCCAGTTTTTGTCTTCCTCTCAATATGCATGTCTTGCATTTGTTGCTTTTATTTACTATATTAATTTTGTGTTAAATTTTTGTAATTTAAAATACTAATCACATTTTGTCGTTTCTCTTTATATTAATTGGGCGACACACATTTCGTGTGGATTTAGAATAGACAAGCAAATTTCAAAAACAAAGCAAAAAAAAAAAAAAAAAGGAAATTAATTTTAAAAAAATGCCACATGGCAGGTATTGAGGAAGGGCGAAATCGTGCAAAAATTTATAAATAAAAGAAATAAAAAAAGTTAAAGCGTCTTTCATTTTTTTAATATAGAAAGTGCTTTCGTCTTTTTTATAATGTGGTAAGTTGATAAGATAAAAGGATACGCGCAAAACAAACTACGTGCAGATTTTTCGTCATCCTTTTTTATTATTTTATTATTTTAATTTTTAGTTTTAGCTTTTGTCGTCGTTTTTTTAACGTTTTGGCTTTTTTTCACCATCCCCTCCCTCCGCGTTTTCTAAACGAAATTGTCATCTTTTTCAACGAACATAAAATTAAGTAATCAACAAAGATACATGTCACATATTGAAAGAAAAAAATTTGTCAATTTTTGTTGTCTATTTATTTAACTTGCATTTGATACATGGATTTATAATGAAAATTTTAAATTAAAGTTAGTTGACTTTTAAACAAATTAGTTATATTTTTATTAATTAAAAAATAAATAAAATTAAAATGGAAATTTTAGGTTTACACCTTATAATCAAACGACCCTTAATGTTTTCAGTTGGTTATGATTTTTGTAATATGATGACGCCGTTTTAGAAGATATTATCATATCTCTGAGAGTCCGTCGTTTTCCTAGTTGGGACATTTTTAAAATGCTACTGTCGTTTCTTAATGACTAAGCAAACGAAATAAATACAGGGAGTCCTCGGGCGCAAAGAAATTAAAACTGGTTGTTGTCGTTGTCCATTTAAGTTGTTGTCTTCCACAATTTTATTTCATAAAGTTTCTGAGGGCCTGTTTGGTGCACAAGTTCAAGATGAGATTTTTAAGTTTAAATAGTAAATTTTTTTGAATTTTCAGAAAAGACAAAAAACTTTTTGGGAAAAAAAACAAAAACTTTTTAGGAAAAAGACAAAAAAAAGTTTGAAAATCTGAGTTTGGACTTGAACACCAAACTCACCCTGACATTTTCATTGTACTCTCCAAATTTTCATCGTTCTTGTGAATTATTTGTTGTTTTTAAAATTATATCGTTTGTGTTGTGTGTGTCGTTATTGTTAAATGTTTCGGTCGTTTGCCAATTATTGTCGTTTTCTATGAGTCTATCACACTGATAGTTGTGGTCGTTTTTGTTTTGACATTTTTTGTTTTGTTATTTGTCATTTTATTCTTTAGATCACGTCATTTAAAGTTGTCAACGTTCTCAGATCTTATCGTCGTTTTATTTTCTATTGTTTATTGCTGTTATTGTTGTTTAACTTGTTTTCAAGTACGTTTGTTGTTTTTTCAATTGTTGTCTTTTAGAAGAGGCTCCTCGTGCTGATCGTTGCTGTCTGTTTCAAGTTGTTTTCGCTTTTTCTGTTCTCGTGGTTTCGCAATTTTTGTTGTTTTCCTTAGTTATGTTGTATTTGTCATGTCAGTCGCCTATAAATCTTGTCGTTTTTCTCTCAACTGTCGTCTGCGGTAGGTTACCTGTAAGTTCACATATTGTTGTCGCTGTGGTTGATGTGTAAAATATCTGTTGTATACTTGGATTTTGTTGTTTATTTGTAGTTTTTTTTTTTTTTTTTTTGGCTAAACTTTGTTGTTTATCTGTAGTTTTGTTAATGTCATTACGTTGTTGTAACTTAATGTCGTTTTATTAATGGTATTGTCGTTTAATCCTTTTCAATTACTTGTCGTTTGGAATCTTATTGCCGTCTTTCGCTCTAAAAGTTTTGGCGTTTCTGTTGTTTGTGACTGTCTCGGTCGTTCGGACTCATAAGACATTTTCTTCGTTTTATTGTGATCATATTGCAAAATGATTCTGTCCTGTTGCTCTTTTCTGCTGTTTTTATTTTTAGTTTCTGTGGCGTTTTGTAATATTTCTGTAGTCTTTATCCTTTTTTATGTTATCGTCGTTTAAAATATTTATGTATAGTTTTTTTTTTTTTTAATGCAAAATGTGTTAACTTGATATATTATTATTTTTATAAGAAAAAGTGATCTAGTTATCACTGGACCTCGTGTTTATCGTATAATTCAAAGTAGGATAAGAAAGAGAAGCATTGGCTTATTAAAGTATTAAGTTGTGAGTTTAATTATTGTTTTGATGCAGAGAGATAGCATTCTTAATTAAAAGAAAAAAAAAATTTGAAAGATGCATCATTTTTTTTTATAAGTCCATTTTTTATCATAAGAAATAAAAACACTGACTTAATGTCAATGTGATTCTTATATTGAATGTGTCAAGGTGAATCAAAATAAGTGTCCTTCATTCTTATTTATTTATTTTCTTATACGATATTATTGTTCTCAATAATACAAAATTAGTGTGATGACTAATTCCAAACACAAAGAAGAATGATGCGGCCAATTTATTTATTTATTTATTTTTTTTATTTTCAAGCTTCAAAATTGGAATGGCAGTATATTAAAGATGGTGATGATGATGATGATGATGCATGGAATCGCTTTAACGTATAGCTTGCTAAGAGATCTCAACTCCTTGCAATTTAGGACCTATTTGGAGGAGGTTTTAGAGATGTAATTTTGGAGATATTTAAATTGGAGTTTTAAAAATATGTGTTTGGTTGAAAAACAAATTGTTTCAAGTAAAAAAATGTAAAAAATTAAAATATATATGGAAAGAAAAGTTATATTACAGATATTATTTCGTTTCTTTTACAATTCTATGTAACTAAAAAAATCATTTCATTTGAATTTAAAATAACAAAGTTATAATCTTTTAAAATTTGAGTTTATTATAGATATTTCGATTTGTGAATAGTGATAAGTAATTTTGATTTGAGAAAAAAAGACAAAAGACAGGAACAAAAAAAAAAAAAAAAAAAAAAACAGTATGCTGTTTGTGCTCCAAATGAACCCATAAACCTTATCCTTGTTAGTTGCCTTGTCGCCTTCCACTGCGGGCCGATGACTTTGTCCACCAAGGACTGAAATGCTCATATGAATTTTTAGACCTTATTGGAATATTTGTCAAAATGACAACTCTTTTTTTTTTTTTTTTTTCAGTTGGTTGCCAAAATGACAATCTTAAAAAATAAAATAAATAAAAATAACATTGTTTCATTTTAACATAAAAACAATCATCTAAAAATCGATTAGTTCTTATTGTTCCGAAGTCATTTTGTTAATAATAATTTTTAGCTCACTCAAGCTTGTTCTATAAGCTTCTTCAATCATGTGCTTCTCGTCAGTACCAAAACTAAGGATTCATTTGGTGAATAAGTTTAAGTTAAAAATTTTAAGTTTGAATTGAAAATTTTAGTTGACTTTTCAGAAAAGACAAAAATTTTTTTAGAAAAAGACAAAATTTTTTTTAAAAAAGACAAAAAATTTTTCAGAAAAAATAAAAATAAAGATAAAAATTTTAAATTTGAACTTCTTCACCAAACACATCCTAACTTCATTCTTGAACAAGCCAAGACGAAAATCATATTCTACTCTGAGACGTTGCCTTTGAGAAAATGTATATGTAATTTATGATTAGACAATAATTCAGTTGGAGTTTTTATTTATTTATTTATTTTTGGTTGAACTAAAGGATGGAGTTTTGAAGCGTAAACAGGTCGGGTCTTCGGAGATACTAGAACCATAACAAAGGAGACAGCTATCGGACAAAAAAGGGTTTACAAATTTGCCATGCTCTTGGAGCTCCGATTGTCACAGACTCTCACTCACCGAGTCAGTATTTTGACCCCACCCTACCCCAAAAAAAAAAAAAAAAAAAAAAGGAATAAGAAAAGGAAAGGAGCCGCGGGGGGGAAGCTTATAGGAGAAGATATACGAAGAGATTCGACAAAAAAGATTCGAAATCGGGAAAAAAAAAAAAAAAAAAAAAAAACCCACACCTCTTGGGTCTTGCCTTCCCCAAATTATTCTGTGTTTCTTGTTTCAGGTAGACAGACAGGTACCTATATATACTGCTTTCTACACTGAGCGATATACGATCATACACATATATGTGTGTATAGAGAGAGAGTGAGAGTGTGTGAGAGAGAGAGAGAGGGGTTTAAGGTTTAGAAGTGTAAAAAAATGGCGAAGCTTGAGAACCAAAAGCCATGGAAAGTGGAGTACGCGAAGTCGGCGAGGTCTTCATGCAAGACCTGCAAGAGCAGCATTGGCAAGGAGGTCCTCCGCCTCGGCAAAATGGTTCAGGCCACCCAATTCGACGGCCTCATGCCGGTACTCTTCTCTCTCTCTCTACACTCTTCCTTCCCCCCCATTTTCCCCTCTTCTTTCTCTTGAAAATTCTTTCTTTTTGTCGAAATTTTCATTTTGAATGAAATGTGATACTGATTATATACATATATATATATATATATATATATATGTATGTATATATATGTATAACAGATGTGGAACCATGCGACTTGCATTCTGATGAAGGCGAAGCAGATTAAATCGTATGTGATTTTCGATTTGTTTGTTGTTGATTACTTAACGAATTTGCAATCAAGGAATTAACTTCCAATTTCTCTGGGGCTGTTTTCAGCGTTGATGATGTTGAGGGCATAGAGCAACTTCGGTGGGAAGACCAGCAGAGGATCAGGAGTTACGTGGAGAACAGTGGTGGTGGTGGTGGTGGTGGTCAACCCCAAAAAGCAGAAGCTGTGAAGATCGTGGAATGTGGGATTGAAGTTTCTCAAACTTCTCGTGCGACTTGCAGGACCTGCACTCAAAAAATCTCTAAAGGAGAGGTTGGTATACCCAAGAAATAATCTTCTTTTTTTTTTGTTGTTTTTGGACTATATTGAAGATTTTAAGATAACCCAACATTAGTTGAACCAATTATAGTCAATATTTATATCAGAGAATTGGAAAAAATTATCCAAAATGATTGCTTTTGTTCAGTTTGTTCCCCCATTGTTTATCTTCTGGGTATTTTTCAGTTCTTACAAAATGTCACAATGTTCTTTCTACTATCTAATAAGAATGATAATAGAATGTGGGTCCCAATGGAATCCACACTTTTGTTTGTTGATGAATATCAATGTTTATAGAAGTTTTATTGGTAACTTGGTAGGTTCGTATATCGACTAAGCCTGAGGGTCAAGGAGCTAGGGGCTTGGCTTGGCACCATGCTAACTGTTACATGGGCTCATCTCCATCTACCCAAGTGGAAAAATTGTCCGGATGGGAGACCCTCCCGACGTCTGATCAGGTGGCTGTCCGGTCCTTGGTTAAGGAGGTTCCTTCTAGTGCGAAAAGCGGTATGGAATTCCTTTTGTTCCAATATGTGTTTGTTCCTGACCTGTTGGGAAGATCAGTTGTATTTTCTCTTACCTTTGTTGGTCGTTTAGGCAAACAAGTCAAAGCTCAGGGAGACGAAGAACTGAAGCAGTCATCTACCAAAGCTGGTACGAAACGAAGAAAGGATACTGCTGATGATGAGAGGGCTAAAGTTGCAAAAGCTGTTGGGGATGTGTCAACGAGCAGGAGTCAACCAGTGAAGAGTAATAATCAAGTGGACGAGAAAAACCCAAAAGCAACTGATCTGAACACTAAACTAGAGGCCCAGACTAAAGAACTGTGGACAATGAAAGACGATCTCAAAAAGCATGTCACAACAGCTGAGTTGCGTGCAATGCTTGAAGCAAACGGTCAAGATTCAACAGGATCTGAGCTTGATTTGCGTGACCGCTGGTATTTTATCACGATTTCTTTTTCTATTTTAATTTTCAAAGGTTGTAAAGGTGTTCATGTTGTTTTCACATTAAAATAAATAAATAAATTTTAAGCGTCCTTGTTCACTTATTAGGATTTTTATGATAGCTTTTTTCTTTTTTAAAGTTGATGTACCTCTATTTTGTTTTTTTTTTTAGCGCTGATGGCATGTTGTTTGGAGCACTTTCAAGCTGCCCACTTTGTTCTGGTTGTCTTCGTTATTCTGCTGGCATGTATCGGTGCCATGGTTACCTAACAGCTTGGAGCAAGTGTAGTTTCTCCACTCGGGAACCAGAGCGTCTTAAAGCAAAGTGGAAAGTCCCAGAAGATAAAGATAATCAATATCTTAGCAAGGTACTTTCCTAGAGACTCATGCATACATAGGCTAGGAAACAAAGACTCAAGGTTACCCCATTCCTTGCAGTGGTTTAAATCGCAAAAGGCTGGAAAACCTGCACGGATACTGCCTCCACCTACCAGTCCTTGCGGGAGCCAAGCTATGAATGATGAATCTCAATCATCCAATGGTGATCGCTTGGCAGATTTGAAAGTTGCTTTTTCAGGATTAGCTGAGGAAACCATGGTATGGTGTGATCTTCCTTGTCATTTATCTATATATACTTTCTTTGTCATGTGCAGAGATCGTATTTTCGTTTCAAATTTCATAATCTTTTATATTCATGCTTTCCATTGAGGATGGTTTTGCAGGAAGAATGGAAGAGGAAAATTAAGGCCGCTGGTGGAGATGTTCATGCTAAGCTCAAGAAAGGTATGTGCTTGTTTGGCTATCATTTGATCCTAAATCAATTGACTACTTCCGAGGCATGACTGCAGTACTGTTGACTTATATGTATAATTAGTTGCTTCACTCCAAACCAAACTGCAGATACGAACTGTTTGGTTGTGAGTGGATCAATGGATGACCAATTTGCTGAGATTAGGAAGGCAAGGTGAAGATGCTTTAACTTGCTTGCTAGTCTTGAATATGACTTTTGTTTGGCATTTTCCTTTCATTTAACTTAAATGTTTCTTTCTGTCTTTTTTTTTAATCAAAAGGAGGATGAAACTACCAATCGTTAGGGAGGCTTATCTGGTTGATTGCTTTAAAAAGCAGAAGAAGCTTCCATTTGATCTTTACAAGGTGGAAGCCATTGGTGAGTCCTCTAGCATGGTAACAGTTAGAGTGAAAGGACGAAGTGCTGTAAATGAATTCTCTGGTATGCAAGATTCCGGTCACATACTTGAGGATGGGAAAAGTATCTATAATACAACATTGAACATGTCCGACTTATTGACCGGCATCAACAGGTGCATTTTTTATATTTGCCATCCTTTTTTTTCCTTCCTTTTAACCTCATCTTAGGTTGGACAATTCCATTTTCTACTACAATTCCCATTCACTTTCACTTAAGTTATTAGCTTTCACCAATTTTAAACCGTGTTTTTTTTTTTTTTTTCCCATATAAAGTTACTATATCCTCCAAATTATCCAAGATGATAAGAGTTCTGATTGCTATGTATTCCGTAAATGGGGTCGAGTGGGGAATGAAAAAATTGGAAGAGACAAAATAGAAGAGATGTCAAAATTCGATGCAATCGCTGAATTTAAACGCTTATTCCTTGAGAAGACTGGAAATCCATGGGAAGCATGGGAACAAAAACATAATTTCCAGAAGCAACCAGGCAGATTTTTCCCCTTGGATATTGTATGGCTTATTTTCTTTACCCTTTGTATTCCAAAATGATTTTTCTTGCGTATTGGTGGTCATTTCCTAAAATATACATTCTCTTTTTCTAATTTTTGAGTTTTTAGGATTATGGGGTTAACAAACAAGTCTCAAAGAAAAATAAGACAAAGGAGGAAAGCAAGCTCGCTCCTCCTTTAGCAGAACTGATGAAGATGCTGTTCAATGTGGAGACATACAGGTTCTACAGAAATTTTTACCTTTTTGTTTGTCCTTTTTTGGTCCAAAAAAAGAAAAAATTTTTTTTACATGTTTTAATTTATATGTATAAGAGACTAAGGCATAAGTTTTGCAGAGCTGCCATGATGGAATTTGAGATCAATATGTCCGAAATGCCACTTGGAAGACTGAGCAAAAGTAATATCCAAAAAGGTAACGCATCAAAACAACTATTTATTTTCCATTCTCTGATGTTTCAAATGCATAAACGATATTCCCTATTAACAAAGTCAAAAAGTGATGAATAATTAGATTTTCTGTCTTCTTGATCTTTATTCAGGATTTGAGGCATTGACCGAACTTCAGAATCTATTAAATAGCAATACTCTTGATCCTTCCATTAAAGAAAGCTTGATTGTTGATGCTAGCAACCGGTTTTTCACTGTTATCCCTTCCATACATCCACATGTCATTAGGGATGAGGATGATTTTAAGTCAAAGGTACGTAGTACTATTTATAGTTCGTTTTCCTTTTATTGTTACATTTTCAGTCCATCTGTTCTCTCCTCTCCTCTTTTATTATTATTATTATTATTATTTTTTATTTTATAAATTAATGTGGAAGATAGAAATTGGATATCAATGGACTAAATAATCTGTTCAAATCTGTCATCTGCCTGCTTAAGTCATTTTTCGAAGAGAGGGTGATATAGTTCTTTCGGTACTTCTCTGGCAGGTGAAAATGTTAGAAGCTCTCCAGGACATTGAAATTGCTTCAAGATTAGTTGGTTTTGATGTTGATAATGACGACTCTCTTGATGATAAGTACAAGAAGCTCAGATGTGATATTGCTCCACTTCCTCGTGACAGCGAAGATTACCGATTGATCGAGAAATATCTTCTCACTACTCATGCTCCTACTCACACAGTGGGTTTTCCTTAAAATCCTTTTCCAGTGCCGAGAATTTGGATTTTGTGATTTAATTTTAGTTCTAATTTTCCATTCATATGTATTCGGAATCTTGTAACAACCCCAGGATTGGAGTCTTGAACTTGAGGAAGTCTTTTCACTTGAAAGGGAAGGAGAGCATGATAAGTTCAATCCCTACAGGCAAAATCTTGGCAATAGAATGCTCCTTTGGCATGGTAATTTGCTTGCAAACATTTTACGTGAAAAAAAGTTATAAGTTTGAGATTGACGTTAGAAGTCGAAATGAAAAAAATAAAATTTTTCCTTCCAGGTTCTCGGTTGACAAACTTTGTGGGCATCCTTAGTCAGGGACTGAGAATAGCTCCTCCTGAAGCTCCAGCTACTGGTTACATGGTTCTGTTTCTTATTCCTTTTCGCTTGTCTTCTCTTAGCCTCCTTATGCATGTGTTGAATTTAACATGCACTGTCTGCTTTTCATGGGGTCCTTATTCTATTTCTTTTTTCTTTTTTCCTTTTTGTTTTCAATTTACAGTTTGGCAAGGGGATTTATTTTGCTGATCTTGTCAGTAAGAGTGCTCAGTATTGCTTTACTGATAGGAATAATCCTGTGGGTCTCATGATTTTAAGTGAAGTGGCCTTAGGAGAGGTCTATGAGCTCAAAAAGGCTGAGGTGAACTCGATCTTCATAGTTTTTGTTTGTTCATGTGTATTTCTGGAGTTAATCATAATATATTTTTCTTTTGCCTTTTCATACAATTTGATATTTTGATTGCATGCATACGTTCAAAGAAGCTTCAATTTTGATACTTGTAACCTGGCATCAGTATACCATAATAAGTTATGCGGTCATGCTTCTGTTACGTCCAATATTTCTTTTCTTTGATGCTACCCTTGAGAAAAATAAAATCAAAACTTTTCTTTACTTCGGTTTATGTGGGAATTTTCAGCTCATAGCATTGCCTCAAATTCAATTTTCTTTCTTAAAATTTTTTTTTTGACTTATTGAATCTTAATATCATTCAGTACATGGATAAACCTCCCGAAGGAAAGCATTCCACAAAAGGACTTGGCAAGAAGGTGCCTCAGAAGTCAGAATATGTTAAGTGGAGGGATGATGTTGTTGTTCCTGCTGGAAAACCAGTGGGATCAAATGTCAGGGCCTCTGAGCTGATGTACAACGAGTACATTGTTTATAATACTGCTCAAGTAAGTTCCAAGTTGTATTCTTGTTTGCTTGCTTAATTATTCTTTGCCACATCTGTGTGGGATTAATTATGGTACTGTCGCACAGTAGGTCAATGTTTAGTTTTCTCTAATATTTCTACGAAATTCCACCATTTGACTGTAAACAACAAATTGAAAGTTATTAAGCTTTAGTATGAATTATTGATGTATCAAAGGAAAGCTTTAATAACCGTTAAAACTATAGATGTCAGCCGAGTTTTCATCAGTTCTATAGAGAAGCAGAGGCTAGTTTTTGAAACTGCAATAGCTCAGTGCTCTTTACAGATCACAAATGATGATGCCTGTTGTGACCAACACAAATGACAAATCATGGACGTTCTCGATTGTGGTGTTTTTAAATGCACTTGTGGTACAAAACTAAATTGAAATGCTATTATGTGCACAGGTTAAAATGCAATTCTTGTTGAAGGTGCGGTTTCATCACAAGAGGTAAGGAGGAAGTCAAGAATGGATGTTCAGTATTTTGTCGATGGTGTACAGTGCGGTTGTGTATTCCGAAGTTCAAATGGTATTTCTTTTCTGCATTTCACAAAACCTGGATAAGATCTCATTTTGGGGCTTGCTGGAGATCTTTCAGCTTTTGCTTCTCGCTATGTAAAGGATGAATTCCAACTATGGAAACCAAAATTGTCGAACTATTTTCAGTAATTCCTCCTCTTACCCCTGCCTTAGGAATGCATTACTATGCTTGTTTGTCACTGTAAATGCATGCTTCCTTGGCTTCTTCTTCTCTAGAAATGTATGAAACTACAAGGATTTGTCCAGAAATGTGAACCTCTATAACTTAGAATGGGAAACTCTAAACGAATCGGGTTCGTGTGAATTAAAATACTACAAAATTTGTAATCAAATGACATTCCCATCCCTCTTATTGTTTGCATCTAAATTTTGGCTAGTCAATGCTACGGATTTTTCATATACACGTCATACTGTATGTGGCTGTTCCAGGGTCCTTCCCATTTTTCATCCCTGTTTTGTGGAGAACTCATGTGAACAAACACAGTCAGCTCAGCAGGTTGAAAATAACATTTAGATTTCTTCTTTTTATTAAAAGAAACTTTAGGTACTCAATTTGCAAGTCATGAGAATATGTTCTGTTGTAAGAATATTGAAGCTTATGATAATTTAGTGGTTCTAATAGCCATTGGTGGGTAAAATTCACTTATGGTACAGTGATAGATATTATTATTAAAAATATTCTCCTTCATGTTCCTAAATTTTAAGGTTGTTTTCACTTTATCCCTAAACTTAAAAATCTTACTTTGACCCATGAACTTTGAATAAGTCACTTGTTCCCTTCTGTTAAAATTTTTGTTAAAAACATATGAGAAAAAGAGGAAGTTAAGTGTAATCATGTAATTTATTTTTCTTAATTGTAAATAATAAATATCTTAACAAAAAAGGTTTAGTAACATTAATTACTCTGTATGTTTTTAAAGGAGAACAACTAGTGGTATAGACTAGAATAATAACAAAAATTATAATTATTATATCCTTGCCAGCTTTGATATTGGCGTGGAGGGTGATCATAGATTGAATTGAAAATAAATGCAATCTTATGTCACGGTAGGAATGGGATGGAAAAAAAGAAGTCTTTACTGTACTAGTAGTGATGTAGGAGTGATGTAACCATTGTTTTTAAAATTATAACCGATGAGAGAGAGTCAACTCATTTAAATATCATTCACTATTAGACTTGGAAATCCACTCCTGAATACTATCCGTTTGGGTCCTTATATTACATAGGCACACTCAATGGATAGGTTCATGTACTTTTTCGAGACCTAAACCACATAAGAAGCTCACAAGTTCAAGCATGCTCGTGCATCAAGTCGTATTTCCTATGAAATTTTTTGCGTTCATTCACGGGGTTGGCGAGGAAGGCTCTCTGTTGTTGACGTACTTGTAAATTTTTAGCGGCGCAACCCAGCTAAAAAGAACCATGACATGAGAATGTAACTTTTCTGTAGCAAACGGCCATTTTCCTTGGTTAAAGATGACGACCCTCCCTCTTTCAGTTTTAGTTTCTCTTTTTGGCTTCTTCTTATAATTTTTACGTTACCATATCTTTTCTTATCTCTCTCTTGATCTATAGGACGTGGCTGAGCTCTGCTTTCATCCATGACTTCCAGAAATACCCCCCGTTTTTAATCAGCTTGCGTTTGGTTCGTCAATTGGAGATGAAATATTTAAGTTAGAGTTGGTTGACTTTTCAAAAACTAATTATAAATTTTATTGACTTTTTAGAAAAAGATAAAAATTGAGATAAAAAAGTACAGTTTAATTTGAGTTAAACTTAAATACCAAACAAAACCTAAGTCTCACTTTAAAGATCTTCCCAGAATACCAACTTGAAGCATGCTAAATATTTACTCTGTGCTGTGGAAAAGATTATATTGGTGTTACGTCAATCTCCAAGGAGGGCTTAGAAGACTAATTAATCTCGTAAAGACTAAATTAATCCCGTTGGGGCTTGCTCAGTGGGTGGATTGATTCAACCTATTAGGTTACTAGTTCGAAATTTAAAAGGTTTTCTTTCGAAACTTAATAATGGGTGTTTGCGTGTAAGGAAAAATAAAAAATAAAAAACTCGCAAAGACCAAACCCCGTTACAACTAGCTCATTGGATGGAGGCGGGAGAGTGAGTTCAAAATATTAGATCTTAGGTTTGAAATCAGAGAGATTTTCTTTTATAATTAATAAAATTAACGTCTATGTGGGAAAAAAAAAATTCTCGGAAAGTCCATTGATTAGAGGCAATGGCCATTTATATTTGTTAATACGATTTTGGGGACTTAAATAATATATAGTATGGTTCTTGTTGAGGTCAGTGGTGAAAAGGGTACAAATATTTTCATTTCAAGTGCAAATAGGGTTGATGTTGCTCGGTGAAAATGATGTCCTCATTTATTTTAAATAAAAAAAAATGTGGCTCAATTTTGTTGCCACTTTTTGAGTTGTTTACCCTTTGTCTTATGTGATAAATGGAGTCTAACGAACGCACGAGTTCCTTCCGCTGTGTGAAAAACTAAAGGTGCTCAATCTTAATCTAGAAAATTAGAATTAATCCCATTAAAATTTTAAGCTTTAATAAGATTGGGGGTATCTTAAACTCGTCACAAAAAAAAATTGTTTAATCAGATTGAGAACCCTTCAAGAGGGCTTTGGACCATCAGGTGGTATTTCCCTAATAAATTAACACAAACAAAAATAAAAAATAAAAAAAATTATGCAATATATATCATCTTCTTGATTGGCATGAATAATTAATTAGCGACTGATCCAAAATTGTCCTGATCAACACATTATAAATGTTTCCCTTAAAAACTTATAATTGTGAAGTTGTCAATAGTGGTTGTCGGTAGGCGTTTACCAGCGGAAGGCACTCAAACAATTCTTCTACACAAGCCGACAAATCACCAGTTCCCAGGTGCGGCGATCAATCGGCGGTATGATATATTTAACACACTAGAAACCGGCCCCCATCTAATAAGCAAACAAAAATAGTTTTTTTTTTTCTTTTCTTTAAAATAGAAAATAAAAAATAAAAAAGAAGAAAATTCAAAATCAAACCCCATATTGAATTGAACCATCTGTGAAATTGTTAAATAAAGTTGAAAGTAGGTCTAAACCATTAAAAAATGTTCCCTGTGAACCCTACACAAAGGGCCTTCTATGTTCCCCATTCTTCTCTTAGTTTTTGCCCTTATAAGAAGAACCCCCCCAACTTTTATGCTTCTTAACCTCAATATTTTTGCCCTTACTTTCCCACATTGCCTAGTCACTAACACTCACCCACCACCCCCCAATATTCTCTTCATTTTTTTTGCAACCATTTCCTAGTGTGCTCGTGTGGTCGAACACATTATTTTTATAACAAACACATATATTATTTTCTTCTATATCTATCAAGTACTCCCTTTTTTTTTTTTTCTTCCCTTCATATCTCTATCTAGTACTACTACAACTGATCATTATCACCATGGCGTCGTCCGGGACCGGAACGGGGTCACCCTGCGGGGCATGCAAGTTTCTGCGGCGGAAGTGCGCCTCCGATTGCATCTTCGCCCCTTACTTCTGCTCGGAGCAGGGACCTGCCCGCTTCGCCGCCATTCACAAGGTGTTCGGCGCCAGCAACGTGTCCAAGCTGCTGTTGCACGTACCGGTTCCCGATCGCTACGAGGCCGTCGTCACTATTGCTTATGAAGCTCAAGCCAGGATTAGAGACCCCGTTTATGGCTGCGTCTCTCACATTTTCGCCCTTCAACAACAGGTAATTCAATCTGAGCCTTTTCTCGTGTCATGTTGCGTCGTGTCGCATTTCTCCCTTCTTAGTTAATGCTCAAGAGGGTTGTATTCATTTTCTCAATGGGGTTAATGACTATCAGGTTTCGAATTTGGGAGTTCTTACCTAAATCTTTCCCTTCCCACCTGCTGAGTTAGTCTAAATGGGGCTGCTTTAAATTTTTCTAACTGGAAAATTTTCATTATTAGGTCTTCGAAGTTTTAGGAATGATCACATATAAACCCTCATTAATTTCCCACATTAATTTACTACAAAAAGAAAGTATAATTGTGCTGTGTTATACAAATGGGGAAACTATATCTCTGATTTTCTCTCTCTTCTTTCTCTCTCCATTTTTTTTTTTTGGGGTTATTCAAAGGTGGCATGTCTGCAAGCACAACTGATGCAAGCAAAGGCTCAACTTGCCCAAAACCTAATTGATCATTCACGTTCAAGCTTAGAGAATCAGTGGCCAGGAAATCATCATGTTGTTAATGTCAACACCAATTCGGTAACGGCGAACAACTTTCCGATCAACTATCCGAACAATTACAGCAATATGAACCCGATTTCTCCGCAGAGCTCAATGGAGTCGGTTGATTACAACGCTAATGATGTGATAATGAACGCTAATCAGGAGATACAAAGCGGCAGATCATCGTCAGATCATCAGGATTTCTTAGCAGTTAATTGTAACTCTAGGAAGAGACCCTATAACGGTGACTTGGGTGAGCTTCAAGCTTTGGCCCTCAGAATGATGAGGAATTAACTTCATATTTAGCTAGCTTTAAATCTTCATCATCATCATCGTCATCATCATAATCATCATCACCACCATGATCCTCATGACCATCATGATCATCATAAGATATTCATGATTGTGATTGATGATTAATTAGCAGGATGAGCTGTGCTCCAGATGAATGTACATACCGAGAGCCCTCTATATATATATATAATATATATATATATCTAGCTAGCTAGCTATATATGATCTTTAGGAAATTTACTACAATTTCGTGAGTCAAAAGTAGGCGTTTCCTTCTTCTTCAATCAAAGCTTAACTGTTACCTCTCTCTCTCTCTCTCTCTCTCTCTCTCTCTCTGGTTAGAAATAAAATATTGGGATATTTATCGTCTTAATGAAGGTTGTTCGATGTACTTTATTTAATTCTATCTCCTTTGGCACGTAGTGGTACTAGTAAGTTACATATATAGGGTTAGCTTATTTGCTTAAAATGATAATATAGTTTTTAGTGAACGACAATAATAGAGACCTTACATTCGTTTGACATGTCCTAAAGTAAATGTTGGAATCTGGCTCCTTGACCCACTCAATGTCTAGCCCTTCGATGCTCCTCTTAAAATCTGAGGGTTGTTAGCTATTAAAAATCTAGAGTTAGGATCTTTGTCATTTAGCCAGTGGTTTCTGTAGACTACCGAAATAACATTGGGAGGGCGTGAAAACTTCACTGATCCTCTTATACTCACAAAAAAAAAAAAAAAAAAAGGAAACTAGGTTGATCAATTTAGAGAAAAATAGCCAATTTCAAGTGAGAAATGTCCTTGCAATTAAGATAAGTTTGAGAGAAGTAAACCTAATCAATATAATTGAACACGAGAATCCCTAGACTTTGTTTAATCTTTAATCTTCTTAATTAATGTGCATGATTGGTTCCAATTTTATGTCCTTATATCGAGAATTCATTATAAATAAATCGCACTCGTGCTTTTAACTTTGACGTTACTATTGGTAACACTAAATAAAATAATGCAAATATATTCACTTGAGACCCCTCGATTATTTTGTTAACCCATAAAATAACAAATAAATGGAATCTTATTAGAGGGATCTAGATTTTGTTTTTCATAGTTTCTTCGATTAAGCATATCCTTAAGCTACAAGGTTCATAATGTGTCCTTTCATAGGGATACATGCCCTAGCAAGCTAGGTTGACATGATGATATTATTTGCTTTGAAAAATCTAAAAGAAATGGGGATTAGGGATAGGAAGAGTGAATGTTATCATTGTTGTTAAAAGCAAACACGGCATGAGGGGAGTACCTAATGGACCCACACGTGTTCTGGGTTTATGTCCTAATTATTAGGTTCACCTAACATTAGTACTCTTAATCTAAATTTTTAATTTATTATTAACTATGATTTTGTATTCTTATATGCAGACAAAGTGTTCCCTTGATTGGAAACACAAGGCTGCATCATTAGTTAGACCCTTATTTAATTTCCACATTTCATCAAACGAGGTAATTAGCTAATTGTTTGGTTCCTTAATCTTAAGAAAATTGAGAAAAATTTTCCGAGTTATAAGGCTTGTTTTCCTACTAATTTGTTGCTTAGAAAAATAAACCTATCATTGCATCAGTATCCTATATATACCTCTCAGAATCTTTCAGAACATTCTTTTTCCCTCCACGATCGGACAATTTATTCAATTTAATTAATATTAATCACCACATTACGCCCTAGTGAATCCCTTTACGAGTCATTCATATAATCATATTATGATTTCATCAATTTTAATTTCAAACGCATGCATAGATGTATATAAACTATGCATAGTCTGAGTCATTTTCGGGTGGATAAAGGATTAAAGTAAATTGCGATTTTTTTTCCTGTTTTTTTGTTTAATTATTCTCTCTCGCCATTTTTTTTTAATAAATAAAAAGTCAATGATTTAGTAGCTCCATTAATAATGTGTTAATTAGGCACATGTAATCAAGAATTTAACTACAGGAGTAGAAAACGACCAAAAATGAAAGAAGTAAAAGACAAGATATTACAACATCATTAGCAAACCAAAAAACGACAGGACAAGAAATTACAGCATCATTAGCATGGTTTTGAAGTAAAAATGCCCGTCATAATAATCAACCTTCTGAATGTACTTGCAATACTTACACTTAAACCACGTAATATATATATATATATGTGTGTGTGTATATATTATGATCTTACAAACATTAGTGCTACATACAATTCCTTTTGTTGCATGCCATTCAAACCCATCAATGTATAGATTGACCCTGCGTGGGGCTAGTTTAGCGGTTGAGAGAGCATAGGTTTAGATAAGTGCTTTGATGATATTTAAAATCTGAGTGTTTTCGTTTCTCTTTAATAAATGAGAACCATACTTCCCATACCATTGAATAATAATAATAATAATAATAATAATGTACAGATTGAGACTGATAGTTTGAAATACTTAAATATAAATTATCCAAAGATCGTTTTCAATTGGATGTTGATCCTCATTAACTATAAGATACAGCTAATTAGGAAGCTAGAGGGCTATATTTGGTTTACTAATTGTGTGATTAAATTATAAGGGGGGTCACTCTGATCTCTATGATCAGCTAATGGCTGGGTGATCTCGATATATCTCTAGCTCCACATGAAGACTTTTGCCCATTTGGGGTCTTGAAAGTTGAACCATCTTATATATTAATTAAACCTAGAATAAAAAAATGAAAATAAAAAATAAATAAAGGGGAATAATAAATATACTTAGTCAAGGCAGCATTGAAATATTCAAATCATCAATGTTCTTCGAGCCCATGGACAGTGGCACAAAAACTTATTCTATAACGAGTTGGTCAAGCGGCTTGTAACCACTTTCACACTTTGTCCATCATCCAGCTCTTTGGCATTAAACAATCACGATGTGGAGGGAAGAGAGAGATTATATAATAGTATAAAATTTGCCTCTAAAAAGAATTAATTTGTGAATTGTATAGGTTTGAGATACTAATTCTAATCTAAATTTTTAAATATCAACTTATGTAGTGGTAGATTGTCATGTTATTTTTTATATATGTAATTTTTTAGTAATAATTGATATGATATTATCTGAAGTCTTACGAAAATAATATTTAGAAATCGAGATTATAAGACTTAGTGTCCGTAACTTGTTCTTAACTCTCATTTGATACCTAGAATATTCAAACTTACTTTTGAACTTTTTTTTACCAGTGTTAGTTCATAAAAATTTGAATTCACAGTTTGAAAAGTGGATTTGAATCTAGGTGTTAAACGGAAGTCTATTACTATATTTGTAGATTCCCCATTGGAGTACTCCATCAGTTGAACCTAAAAAAAGCAATTATTCTCCAAAGAACCATTTGTTAAATGAGTAATGAGTGATCATTAGTTGAATGTGAGTTCAAGGAGATAAAGTTGTCGCCAAAAAGTGAGAAAGAGAACCTGAAAAAGAAGACAAGATAGTGTTGATCAACGCTGGTACTACAGTGGTACCCCCCTATATATAATTATATTTTTAAGTTCAAAAGAAAGGGAAAGAAAAATAAATAAATAAAAAGATAAAGGGTCGGTCACTAATTCCTAATTGCCAAAAGTTTTCTACTTAAAAATGTATTAATTCTACAAATGGGTTTGAATGCTGTGACAAATGCTCCTTTTCTTTCTTAAAAGGTACACAAGTTTAAGAAAAATATTTGGACTAATAAAACTAATGCCTCGTTTGGTGAATGAATTTAAACTCAAAATTTTCATTTCAGTTTTTGTCTTTTTCTGAAAAAGTTTTTGTATTTTCAGAAAAGTTAATAAAAATTTTCAACTCAAACTCATTCACCAAACGGACCCTAAGTTTTTTATCTGATGAATTTCTTTTAGTTTGTAGTGTTGAGCATTACTTATATCTTTTGACAATATTCAAAGTGTTGTATGATAATACTTCCCATGTTGGCTTTTTCTGTAATGAACAATTAGGCATTAATTTACATTAATTAATTAAGAACCATAAAGAGTAAAGGAAATGACTCGGAATTTAAATTAAAAAAAAAAAAAAAAAGTCATTTGTAAAGGAGATTTTGATCTTTCGATATTCAGCATACAGGGAAATTAAGCAGGATCAGGGACCCAATCTGTTTCTCTCTCTCTCTCTCTCTCTTTTTTGGGTGTTTGCAAGGGATGAACAAAACTTTGACTGATGAATATGTATACACACACCCACACGTGCAATCAAAGGCATCGGATTATTGGGACTAGTGACGTATGAGATGGGATTCATTTATTTATTTATTTTATCAACAATATAACTGCCACTACTCTACAAAAAATTAGTCGTGGTAATATATAAATATGGAAAGAGAAATGCCTAATTAAAAAAGAAAAAAAGATAGAGGTTTGGTCATTGCAGCGCTTTTAATATTTTGGTCTAATATGATTTCAAATCATTGAGCTGTGTGCTGTGTCTTTGTC
This sequence comes from Ficus erecta, assembly GCA_008635985.1. Taxonomy (NCBI): domain Eukaryota; kingdom Viridiplantae; phylum Streptophyta; class Magnoliopsida; order Rosales; family Moraceae; genus Ficus; species Ficus erecta. Next base: position 332,972 of record BKCH01000695.1, on the reverse strand, counting down.
TGAAAATGACCAAATAGAGTGTTTTTGTATGTATGCTTTAGGAAGCTTTTCATTTCTTTTGTATGGTTCACTAAAGTTTTATTATATGATTCTGTCCTCTCAATGTTAAGAATGGCTATATCCAACCCCATCAACGTGTTTGGGTTTTAACAATTGACAAACTCACTTTTCATCCTAAAAAAAAAAAAAAAAAAAAAAAAAAGTAATCTAGTCAGTTTTTCTACCGGAGAAAGTAGCTACTTGTGTGTGCAAGATCCTTTCTCCCCCAATCTTTTTTTTTTTTTAAATTTCGTTCACTACGATATTTAATTGATTAATAAAATGATAATTTCACACCTGACCCTAGTATAAAATGTAAAGTTGGAATCCCAACTCTCAAACTAATATATATATATATATATATATATATTAAGAAGTTTAATCAATATTAGATACTAATTTATGTAACAATTCACTTATTATAAATAGGATGTATGTACTTAATCAAGAAAAATATAAAATTTACTTTATTTATGGTTATTAATTATATTTTAAGAGGTTAATTATCACATAGTTAATATTTAAATTTTGATAATTTGATGCGAAGCATTATTTGTACGTTAACATCTTCCTATGCCTCTTCAGAGGTAAAAAAATAAAAAATAAAAAATTAAAAAAAAAAGGAAGGAAGGAAGGAAGAAAGAAAGAAGTGGACACGCAATGAAGGGGTCGGATAGTTAGAAATTTCATTTGGGCTGTTAATGGGCTTGTTGTTCAATCTATAGACCAAAACTAAATGGGCCTGACGGTTACTTCCTACTTCCAACTGCTACTATTTCCTCAGCTGCCTAAAAAGAAGGATGAATAGCCGAAGGCTGTTAGAGGTAATTTAAATAAATCGACCTAAATAAAAAAAATAAAAAGAAGGTAAATTGCATAAAGTAGAATAATAGTAAGTCGAAGTTTAAAAAGAGAGAAACATCTTTTCATTTTTATATGAGTTTACAGATTGTTGAATCAATTTTGGTGTATTTTTCTTTCCATTTTGGGAGTCGCATAATAAATTTCCTAAAAATGTAAATAAATTAGGGTTAGTTCCCAGATTTGTTAGACCATCTCCGATGTATTTGTCAAGATCAATGCCATATTTGTTTTAAAAAAAAGGTTAAAAAAAAAGCATATTTGAGATTTGTATTTCAATGTATTGCTATGTTTACCTATTATCAACGTCATCAAACTTTGAAATTCACAAAAGTAAAGTTTTAGTATTTAAATAATTTAAAAATGAAAATCCTATATTGGATGAAAAAGTTGAGATACCAAACAGTAGCAATCAAATATTAAATTTAACATTTTTTTATTAGTATATTTGTTGGAAACTTTTCTATCAAATTTAGTATGTGGTAAATTTGACATAAAAATAACATTTTATTAAAAAGTACTTTTTTCACATTAAAGTCAAAATTTATCAGTACAACAATTTAGCAATCCGTTGGAGATGCTTAATAACATTGTTTTACTTTGGTTGTCAATCATGTGCGCATAGATAACCTTGAAGTTAGTAAAGTGTGTAGTCGATCTTACTAAAGAAAATACGACATCGTTTCAAAATGATGTGGCAAAATCATCAACGACTATGAGAAGAGGTGAGTTCATCAATGACATAACATCAGAAAAGATTGATATGAATAAAATGACGATCTGAAGAATAGCACGATAATATAGCATGCGAATTAACCGACCAGAAAAGTAATTGAGTCCGCCAAAAAGAAAAAAGTTGTACAATCCAGATTGATCAGTTATAAATATCAACGGTTGAGATTGGAATTTCTCTTAACTTTTTTCGTAAAAAAGAAACATTCTTGAGTTCAATGTATTTCGTTGCGTGGTTTGATATTTTTGGACACAAGCATAAAGTAAATTATTATTTCAAGGCAACGAAAAGTGGCAGCATAATTATATAGAGACGGAGGAGGACTACTGGTTTCTCTCTACCAGACAAAGACATTGTTTATGAAAGAATGATTGAACTTCCATAAAATTTACATGGAAAGCATATTCTCTTTCAAAAGCAATGAACATATTTTGCTGTGCGCAAAGTAAGGAACTTTATTGTCTAAAAAACAAATATTTCTTTGAAGTTAAAATCTGTACAGCTATACAATTTTCATGGCCAAAACTCATGAAAAACTTTAATGTTTAATGCAAGAACATTGTGTAATCCGTAAATGAGCAATATCAATATTCCTTTTAACTTTGCTTTCCCCATTTAATTAGTGGATGTCAAAACGCGCTGATGACCACTATATATCCACTACATTTTTTTTATACACACACACACATATATATATATATATGCACAAACCTTTAGCTACATTATATGTAGTCTTAGATGGCTTGTTGTATGTACAAACCACCTCTATTAAGAAGGCCACTTGAAATTATTTCCTATAATAATCTAAAACTAATTTCGACTAGTAGTGCAATTGTTGAGCAATATAATGAGCTATTATATAGTAATGAAGACAGAGTAATACATCCATTTTCATTTGTACTGTGGCATCAATATGTGGCAAGCAAAAAGCAGTACAGAAACATCTTGGAAATTCCATTTGAGTAAAGAGGTTCATAATAATACTAAAGGAAAAATATCAGGCACATCAATTCTAATTTTAACTTTTAAATACTAACTTATATTATACGTGAATTGTTATTTTTTTATTGATAAATGTTAAAGTATTCATATATCAATTGATTATATTTACTAATGAAAAAGATGGCAACTTACCATATATATATATATATACATGAGTTAGTGCTTAAAAACTAAAATTAGAATTGACATTGTCCCTAGTACTACTTGTACTAAAGTCACATAAACTAGTTATTAGCTAGATAACAAATCATCAATAGGACAGTTGGTTCCTTTCTGAGTTAAGTAGATGAACTTAAAACCAAAGACCAGTCTCTATGCATAACATTATGATATAATCTGACCAAACCACAGTCAGCATGTACATATAATATACACACATATGCGTATATGTACGTATATATATAATGAATAGAATGTCTTCATATTAAAATAAAGAGAAAATTAGCTAGATAATCACTTTTTTTCATCTATTGACCAACGTAATATAAATTCATCATTCTTAACCAACATGATACAAATTTTAGTTAACTTCAGTTTAATTTTGTATCACAAATTGATCTAATGTTAACTTATTGTGTCAAGTTAGTGTAATAGAGTCTCTAAATTTGTATCATTTAGGTGTTTTTCTCTACAATAAACGGTGTTATTAGAAGACTTGGCAATAATGTTAATGAGTATTTCTTCTGAGTATCAATGGTTCTTGTGAAAATATTTTTTTTGCCTGAAGTGTAACACATATGTACAAACAGATATACAATACCAATATATAATTAATCAATAATCACTTCACATGTAACAAAGTGCAAATTCATTGATCTTGGAGCATGACATACTTATATATAAGTTTATATAAGCTGTCCCTAACGTACAGTTTTAGCGTAAGAAGTTAGAAGAGAGAGAATAAATAAATTAACTGTGAAATTTAAACAACAAAAGTGCTTGAAAGTGGTCATTTTGTTTGAATCGATATCACAATCGGCTTACTTTGAATCAGAAATTAGAAGGATATACATAGGGCATCTATATGTACATAGGTGAACATATATGTTTTGAAAGTTAATGTAAAATACACACACACGTACAAAAACATTTATATATATATATATATATATATACATGGATGTAGATATGGATATTGATACAGCTAGATAGATAGATTCATGCAAAGGCGTTTTTGAAGTAATTCAGCTAGATTAACTTCCCATTGTCATTCCCTCATGTTGCTGATCAAACCACAAATTCATCATATATATATATATATATATTTATTATATTGAAGCTATTTACTAATTCATTTAATATATATGCTTATTCGTCAGAAAGAAGAAAAAATAAAAAATTGTAAGCAATTAGCAGAATTAAAACTAAACATAGTCCGCAAAACCTGCATGCACAGAAGCCATGCTCTGAAATCTCATTCAATGGAAATGGTCTTCTAATTAAGTAAATGATTATTAGATGCATATATATATATATATATATGCATGTCATGAGATATACATATGTGTGTGTGTGTATATATATATGTATATATACACCAGATTTCTCTAGAGAAGAAGACCATAAATATTTGTCAATGCAACACAATTTATATATATAAGACGACGAAGGGAAAAGAATTTTAATAGAAAAGAAAGACAACAACTCGTTTTTGTTGAAGGATTTTTTTAGGGCTAAAAAAAAAAAAAAAACAGATGACTCTGCAGTCAGAGAATTACAGTTATTAATCTACCCTTTTCAGAGATTACACTAGATTAAAGAAAAACTATAGGGTGGACTAAGATAGGGTTTCCACTTTTCCATGATTCGTATAAAAATTTATAGGGTTCCTAGCTTAATTTATTTATAGTAACAAAAAAAGTGCATGTTTCAGAGCATTCAACAACGGCAATAAAAAATTGGAAAAGGTCGTCTTCACCGATGATATAAAACCGAGATTGCACTCACGATCGATTGCCCTTTTCATGAATTCCGAAGATAACCAAAAGCCAATGATTGAAGCTCATCAGAATCCTGGAAAGCCCATAACTGCCTGTTGTTTGGTTGAATCTCAAGAGAAGACATGGAAAAGGAATTAGCCTCCTCAAAGCTACCATGTGAGACATTCTCGTCAGGGATTAGGGAATATTCAGCGTAGTTATTCCCTACAGGGCTTGGATTGACAGCCTTATTTTCATAGTTCGAGTTTGAACTCAACTGAGGCAACACGTTTGAACTTTCTAAATTCAACCAACCCTGGAAATCTTGGCGGGGATATTGAGAAAAAGGAACTTTTCCGACGAATTTCCCATTAGGGTTTCCTGTTCCCGACGCATTGGTAAAGCTTTGAGCCGTTTGGAACTCCTTAAGGGAGGCTAATTGTGCTTGTAGGTTAACAACCTGCCAAGAGTCAATTAAAACCGAAAGCTTTAGTCAATTGAAACAAAATAATAAAATGAAAAAGTAACTAGGGTTTTCAATTATATTTAGAAATAAACTACTTTAGGTGACTTTGAGGTCAAAGGGTAAGTAACTAAACCTGTTGCTGAAGAGCAAAAATATGAGACACACAGCCATATATCGGATCTTGGAGTCTGGCCTGAGCTTCGTAGGAGATGGTGACCGCCGCTTCGCAACGGTGGGTCACCGGCAGGTGAGAGAGCAGCTTTGATACATTGCTTGCTCCAAAAACCTTATGAATGGCTGCAAAATGGGTCGCACCCTGTTCATGGCCGAAATAAGGTGCAAATATACAACCACTAACACATTTTCTTCTCAAGAATTTGCAGGCTCCACAAGGAGAACCAGAGCCTGTCATCTTGAGTTAATTGATGATTGTTTTGAGAGGTTTTTTTTTTTTTTTTTTTAAATTTTTTTGTAAGCTTTTTTGTCTGTGTTTTTTGTTCTCTCTGCTTTGTTCAATTACGAGTTTATCACCATTTTTATAAGTACAAGAAGGAGGGTGATATAGATCATATATTGAATACTTAATTACTTATGGTTCCCTAAATGGGCTACATAATTCATTATTTTTTTTGCCTTTTTTTTATAAGCGGACAAAACCATCTCACCATCCATCTTAAAATTGTTTGATGATTTGAAATGAGATTCCGTTTGATATTGTAATACGACAAAATAGCTATAACACAAACCAAACCCAATTTTGTGCTTTGCTTTATGATTGGATTTATGTGCTCTTCATATATATTATTAATTAAATCAAGATATATTTTAGCCCCCTATATGTGATAACTGCAAACTACATTTAGTGGTTGATTTAATCTACCTGAATCTAAGAGAATGTGGGGCTAAATTATTACCGGAAGATTATAGTCATATAGAAAAGATGTAAATCGTGCTATACCATGTATAGGTTTCTTCTCCCCTCACCCACACACCCCCCCCCCGCGGGACAACCCCAATCTTAATTATACCTGGTTCTTCTTCCTTTTTAAAGTTATTCCTGTTGTATTTTTTTTTATTGAAAGATTTTAGGATGGGATAAGAATAAAGAGTACATGCCAATCTAATCGAGATGTTTTTCTTATTTTTGACGTTAGTTATCTCTTCTCATCATTTACAGGACTTAACTTAGAACCTATTTAATTATTATTGTGTATTTCATTATGTATAGATTTTAAAGGATGACATTCTCCTTTTGGAACAACTTGAATTTTTTTTTTTTTTTTTTTTAGTTTGACTTGTAAACTCTAGACATGCCCAGCAAAGGTAATATAATTTCCACTTGATAGATCCAAAAATGTAAAATTAGGTACAAAACTTTTGTATGAAACTTGCCAAGTGCGAACTGTTTCACCATGCCCCTCCAAGATTATCCATATACACTAGTTCAAGTAAATCTTGGAAGCATTTTGAAGATATCTATAATTCAGATTGAAGGAGTTATATATGCTTTAATATTTAGTTATTTTAATATGTAAAGGATATAATCTATTAATGTAACAATAATCTTACATTTGTTTTTCAATAAACTAATAGTTTTTTTTTATACGTATACACACAATGCGGAATAGAGTTTTCGCCATTTCAAACTCAAATCTCACCGTATCCTATCACATGTTGTTTGACTATGTGATCATTGGCGATTAGCAATCTTTCAGTAGAGTACTAAATAAAGAGGAAAAAAATGATGATAATAACCTATTTTGACCATCTTCAAAACAGGCTTAGATATCAATTTAATTACCATATAATTTGACAAATTTGGTTTGTTGTCTTCAGCAAACGTATGCCACAGATATATATATATATATATATGTTTATATATCTATCCACGCACGCTACCAAAAAATAATCGCCTACCCTATTAGTTGTATAAGGCACGTAATTACCTGTATCACAATGACTATGAAATACTGATCATATTAACTTCTGGTCAAAAAAGTTTCTTATATTCTCGATTTCCAGCTGGCCATGACTTAAAATTAAGACTATGAGGCTTCAGGGAATTAAAACCTTAATTAGCGATGAAATTAATGTTTAAAAACATAACATGATACTAGTCAGAGATTATATATACTAATTAATTAATCAGCTAATGATGGTTAATTGTACTTAATCAGTGCGCTAATAACGTTGTGTAGTGATATCGTGATTGTTTGTTGGAATCATAATAGTGATTAAGTACAGGTAATCAAAAACTTAAAGAAACCAATACCTAGAACACGTACATGGAGGGGGGGAAAAGGCATATATTCCAAAAGAAAAAATGAACGAAACAAAAGATAGTGACACAGGAATACAACACTCAGGCCACAGCACTAAACCAAGTGAACCGCTAAGCTGAAATATAGTATTAGAGAGAGAAAGAAGAGAGAGAGAGAGAGAGAGAGAAAAGAGAAACAGAACTAATACTTCTCTTTTTCTAATCTTTACTTTGTTTAAGCTTTGCAGGTCACGGTTTGTCGAGCAATACTGTATAAATATATGCATTAAACTAATATTATATATAATCTTATCGCTAATCACTTTCGCCCTGTCACCCATAGCTGCCAACATGAAGACCTCTCAAAGTTGTGCACTTCGGTCCCACATCCCGAACTCAATAATGACACTCCAACTATTTCTCTTTAAATACGTATATTTATATATATTTCCTCTTTTCACAATAAGTTCATAGTACAACCAGGAACATAAATATACTTCTTGTTAATGGCATTGTTTTGTATAGACAAGGTGGGATGATGAAAGCTAATATATATATATATATATATGTATATAGATATATATATATATGTATGCGAGTTGTTTAATTTCCATCCTTTCTAGCGATTATGTAGGCCACTTTGTCCAAAATTCTCAAACAAATACCAACTATATACACAAATTGCAATATAATTTACTTCTTAGAACAAATACTAATTTATCCTCCGTGCAGAAATATATGCATTTATAGTTTAAAAAGTGAGGGCCTAACTATAATAAATATACCTGAAATTTTTTTCCAATTTCAGTGTTACACGTATATGGTTACAATTAGATTGGACGTTACATTTGGAAGTATCAATAAGAGGAGTATATATAATATAATATATATGTATTTATGCATGGCATGGAGCCATGGACCTCATTGGCAGCCATTATCGCAGAAATGGGGAATGACTTCCACTCAGTGTATTTGTTGGCCACTTTGAGCAAAGGAAATTTACAAAAGGAATATAGATTTTGGAGACAAGAAGGGATATTTATTAAAGAGATTCTTAAATTAATATATATTTATATATATATATATATTTATATTAATTCTGCCTTTGGACATTTATGATGTTGGATGAGTCCAAGTAATTCATCTTTTAAAAAGGACACACCAAAAAACCCCATCTATTCAACCTTTCCATATGCTTTTGAAAGGAAAATTTAAGTACACTTTTTAAGCTGGGATGAAAAAAATAAACCCCTAATTTACATCTTAAAAATGTAAGCGTAATCCAGGTCTTCATATTTTTTTTAAGAAAATTTAAATATATATATATATATATATATATATAAAGGCATTTTCCCATTTGCTTGCATCAGGTCGTACTATATAAATGGATATGCATATTCAGCAAGATGCATGACGTCGGAAACCAGAATATAATACATGTGTGGTTTTTTTTTTTTTTTTTTTTTTTTTTTTTCACCTACGGGAAACAGAACTTGTTGTTAATAACATGCCTCAGATATAAGTTTTCAGAATTAACTGCCTCTTTGTTTATTTATCAAAAAAAAAAAAAAAAAAAACCTTCTTCTTTGTTTGCCAGAATTTAATAAAGAAAAACTAAAGGCCCGTTTGGTTTGTCAGTTTATTAAACTGAACTGTACTTTTTTCATCATGTTTTTTGTTTTTTCCCCAAAAGTTTTTTGTCTTTTCTGAAAAAGTCAACAAAATTTACTATACAAACTTAAAAATCTCAACTCAACTCAAACTGAACTTGTACACCAAACGAACCCTAAATAAAACATAGACACATGTCCAGACGCTAAGACTAAGCCTTTGTTTGGCTCAGGTTTGGACCCAAAATTTTTATTTATGTTTTTTGTCTTTTTTTTTTTAAGTAAACAAAAACTTTAATTAGTTTTTAAAAAGTCAACTAATTCTAATTTAAATTTTTCATTCTAAATAGGTACACCAAACGCATGCTAAAATTAAGAAAAAAAATTAGGTGGAAAGCCATGTTTTGAGTCTCCTTACACTTTTGCCCACTCAAACATTTAAGTTGATAATTTTAGTTTTATGAAATGGTAAAATTATCAAATCTAATGTTTTGGTGGGCATAATATAAAGTGTTCAATTTATGACGTTCTTGCATATAATCCTAAAATAAACTTTTAATTTTTATTTTTTGAAAAAGGGAAAAAATTCTAAATCAAGACAATAGTACAAAGACCAATATTAATGATCCGCACGACCTCAATCTACAGCAAAACCAGGACTTCTTCCAATAAAAAAATAAAAAAATAAAAAAAAACTCGAATAACGCTTAATTAATTAAGGGAAAAAAATACCAAGTTCTCAGAAAATTCATCCCACACTAAGTTTTGATTCAATTCCTTTCTTTTTTGGCTCCGCAAAAGAAAGAACACTGATATCAAAAAACTTTTGCATCTTAATAAAATTGATATTCACAAAAAACTCTCGTCTCACACTAAATCCTCACTGAACATATTAAATTGAAGATAAAAATTACATTTTTTTTTTAAAATTTCTTTAGAGAGAGAGAGAGAGGAAAGCAAACTATAGCTAGTTCGAAAGGGAAAACAAATGCTTAACATTTCACACCAACTACTCCAAGTTAAACCAGCACAAATAATTCGCAAGTCTCTCATTTATTCCTAACCTTATAAATTTCCAACTAGTTTACTTAATTAGTTATTAAAAACAAGTGTCTTATTGTTCATCCATATGAATAATGCCCCATGCCACCAAATTTTTTTATTTTATTTTTAATTATCACCATGCTAAATAGTGGTGGGATGTGTGCAACGCATGTTCTATAAAACGTACGGTAAACATCTTATAATATAGCTTACTTTTAATCAAATAAAAATTATCGACAGGATTAAATATGTGGCTACAATTTTCTACGCGATGAGATTCTTTATTTAGTTTCTGACAGACCAATTAAAAATGAAATTATGTGTCATTCTATATGATCTTATCCATCCTTATTGGTTATTGTACCGTGAACCAGTACTATATTATAATTAAATAATTCAAGTCCCTGAGAAATATTTTCCCTAATACTAAGGATAAAAAGGTTTTAAAACTGCTTCTGAACCACTTCTTTTTTCTTTTTCTTTTTCTTTTTCTTTTTTTGACTTTTGTGCCTTTTCTGAATTCATTGAACGAGCTCCACTTATTATCTATTACTTGGGATATTGTTTTACAACAACCAATCTTTTGGCGCCACGTCCTATAATTAGTGGAATCTATAACATACAAGCCTATAATTTAAAGTATTTGACTCTTAATTCGAAGAAATGCGGGTTATTAGATTCGGAGAACACTTTTAATGAGTACTCAAGCTCTTAATTAACCTTTTTCTTCTTAAGTTCTCAAGGTTTAGACTTGGACCTATAATAAGGATCCTAATTACTTATACTTAACTTTCTTAAGCCAAAAAAAAAAAAAACCAACTAGTTACCTTCTCTTCAAATTACTAAGTAGTACTTAGATTGAATTTTCAAAGAAAACCCTCTATTTTGATAGAAGTTTAGTTTTTTTTTTTTTAAATAATAAATTTAGGTTGAGGACTTAGTATAAGATGAAGTTTTCAAAGGATGTCAACTTAACTAAAATGTTTTAGATTCTCTTAACACTAGTTGTCATCTTTCACTATTAATTGTAGAAATTATATATATATTTTTATAGGATTTTATGGACCACTTTATTAATTAAAAATAAACTTTTCAGGCTTTATATATTTATTTTAAAAGACTTTAAACCTTTTCTTCTCACTTACTGAGCTAGCCTAACAAGATATACATATACTTTTCTAACACATATTAAGCTAGAAAATAATGTTTTACAAGATTGTTTCTTATCAAAAGGGATAAGTGTATTAAAAGAGTATAAAAACGACAAAGATAAAAAGTAAGAAACAATGAACAATACTGAAAGCTAGCTAGTATATCTCAAAATGGGTCGATATTATGGGTTTTTTTTTTTTTTTTTTTGGTTTATGGGATGTATTTATAGATTTGATACTCTATAGTCTCATTTCAAGATCCTAACGGATGACTGTGATATTTATTTTATAATAAAAGAAGTAGAATTGAGTCTATTTTTTGAAATAAAATTTGTAAAATTCTTTTTATTCTATTGATATAATCTTTGCAATAAACACAAAAATGAGAAACAAGGGGTCCGTTTGAGAATATTTTGAGAATGATTTTGTTTTTGACATGAACTAATAGAAATGAGAATTTTTTTAAAATGGTTTTGAGATATTTTTTGAAATTGTGTTTGATTGTGTTTCTAAAAAAAAATTAGTTTGAGTAGGTACAATTGTGGTTTGATATGTTTATGAAAAATCTTGTATAAGCTTTAGAAAATAAAATCAAAAATAAGAAAACAATTTTATTTCATTTTTTTATTTCTTAACAAAAAATGAAAATGATTTTTTTCCTTTCTGTTTTCTGATTTTATATAAAACAAACCCTATTTTAAAAATACCTTTATTGAAAATCTTGAGATTTTTTTTAAAATTAAAATGTTTCCAAAACAATACTAGAATCAAAATGAAACCAATAATCTTTATTAAAAAAAAAAAAGAAAAAAAAAACTAAGTAGCCAAGTCAAGAAGACAAATGAAGGAAGATAGATGAACAAAAGAGGACAAAGTCCTTGGTGTAAAAAAAAGAAAAGGGACAAAAGTGGAGGAACACAGCCGAAAAAATATTAATATTATATCTTTAACATGCATTGGGATTGGCGGTGCAATGCACGTGCCCAATGGAAGAACGGGACCGCGAATGATAATGCAGCATCTCATAATTGATGTTGACACGCCGCACGAGTGCCGCTTTCATATTTTTAATACATTATTAAATTTCTTTTTTGTTTTCTTGCGGGTCCCACGAGAGCCATCTCCACGTCATCACCACCTAGAACTTAAGCAAAACGATAAAACTAGAGTCATGCTCTTCTATTTTTCTTTAAATAACTTTTTTTTTTTTTTTTTTTTTTTGGTTCTTGTGGAATGTTGTGCCAGCCAAAAATGTCAGTGAGGAAACTAGGAAACTTACAACACTATGGTCAATAATAACCTTACATATTATTACTTAATTAACACCCCATGTCTTTTTTAATTAAGCTTTTGGGATCGCCCTAACCTCTTTTTTTTTTTTTTTTTTTTTAAGTTTCATGTAAAGACACAAGAAAAATATATATATATAACTTGGGGATAATTAAAAACATAATTAGTATGTTCTAATGTATATTTTTCTTTTGTGATAAGTTGGTGTATTTGAGAATCATCACCTACCGCAGTTATAGTAGGTGATAATTTTGCAATTTTCCATCTTGTCCTTTGTTTAATTTTTTCGGTTTTCTCACCACAAGTTTAGTTAATTAAACAAGAATCAGCCAAAAACTTGAGCTTATTTATTTATTAGACAAAAAAGTTTCCTTTTCCCAGAGAGAGAGATCGAAAAGACTAATTAATTCTAATCTCTTACAAGATTTAAAATTTAATTAACAGGAAGTTCAGGACATAATTGGTTGGTAATATTAATTAAAGAAAGAAGGGAAAGAAAGAAACAAAATTGGTGGAAAATGTTTGCTAAAATGTGTTTCTTCTATAGACCAGTCAAGCCGACACCCAGGTTGCATATGGGGGCCATTGCACGTGTGTAGATGATTACCAGATAACTAATTCTAAGTTTTCTTTGTTCCCCTTCTCTCACTTTAGAATTTTTTTTTTTTCTAAATTCATCTTGTACATATATATATACACATATATATATATACACACACACAATGCATCTATATAGATTTTACTAAATACTACTTCGTAAACTATTATCAAACAATGATGTCTTAACGTCAGACTCATGTGCATATATATATGCGTGTGTGTATACATATAGTATACTTGGAAAATAATAATTAGGATGACGAATTTCTACAAGATTTGAGTCTTGAAAATCCAATATAAGATCATGTCAGTTAATTAAGTTTGTGATATATAGGTGAGATAGGGCCATCCCTGATGCTTACTTAAAGTGACTTGGTCTCCGGTCATTGAAACATTGGCTTTCGTCTCTGACAAACACAAAAAGGCAGTGAAAAAAACTGTTGCTTGGCGATCGAGAAACATACAATGAAAACTTCATTTTCAGGAGAAAATAATAATTTATTTTAATTTTCTCATTTCTAGAATGAATACGTATAATAATTAGGTTGATAAGTTTGTTTAATTTTAAATGTAGTCTGAGGAGGGGGCAAATTTTCAAAGTCCAACCCTTATAACAAGGAGCTGCAGGGTGATGTTAAGTTTATATTGTAGGGAAATTATTTCTTGTCATTTATCGAAGGAGGGTTAAATTAAAGAAGCTGGATTATTAGGAAAGAGACGGTTTTTTTTGTTTTTGTTTTTTCGTTTGTGAAGATTATATATATATATATATATATAAATATATATGATTGTGATAAGAGAGGGAGTTTTCAATGACTTTGGCAGTAAGAAAGTTAGTCACATGGTGGAGACAATCTGGGAGAACCGAATGGAACTCTAGCCAGAAAAAGGTAGAATAGAAGTTAAAACCTGATTTGGAAGGTTATTTGACCAATTTTTAACCTGTAGTTGAATATATATAAGCATAATATATATATATATATATAACATATTTATACAATATGGTAATGCAGTCTTGTTTGTTTCTTTGAGTATAGGAAGGGTCGAGCATTTACATTTGACTGAAAGCAACCTTTTTTTTCCTCTGGACTTCTTTTGGTCTAATTTGGTCATATAACTGAACCTTGAAAGCTCAGAAAAGTAATTTTCTTTCTTTTTTTTTTTTTTGGTTGTTGTTGATAATGAGATTTCTGTTCTTCTGTGAATTAATTAAGCTATAACCAAGTACATCAACGTTTGTAGGCATACACAAGTATATACGTATGGATGTACAAAGTTGATGTTCAATAGATTCTATACCTAAAACCTCAACTATCAAATGTTAAGTTGATCATCATGTGAGTTTGCTAATAGGTATTCCAATGTTATTTACATTATCCTATACATATCTACAGCACATAATATGACCATATATATGCACAAAACTATAAACATATTCATTTTTTTAATGAAGAGAGAACGGCAAATATCCATTGACTACATCCCACCTAAATTATCAAGCTCTCAACTCTTAAAAGGAAAAAAAATATATATAACAAAGACTTCAAACATGAAGGGAAAACCCATATTCATGATTTGAAAACCAAAAAAAAAAAAAAAAAAAAAATCCCTAAGCAAAGAATTTATTCACAGAGAATATATAGCTGATAGTCTTCCCATGTAATTAGAAAAAGCTACCCTAGACCTTGTCCTTGGAAAGAACTTCATATAAGTTTAGTACATCACCAAAAAATTTATCTTCAAGTGGATTGAACTAAACAAGGAATTCAGGAGGATTGCTTCAATATTTTTTATGACGTTAATTATATGATCGCAAAGAGTTTATACAAAGAGTTCCATTCAATCTGTTTTTGATCTTTGACTCGAATCTTTGTTAAAAATAGAAACTCGCCAATTCAGATCAATAAACTGACGTTAAGTAATTAATTTCCTCGTTGCATAAACTAAATATATATTTAATATGTTAATCCTGATCTTTCCAGTTTCAATGTGAGTAGTGCCGAGATCAGGTAATAGCGTGGCAGAATGCGAGAGATATTCGACATAATCCACAGAGCACATGACATAAACCTCAAAAGATCAGAAAAACACTTATATAATTATTATTTGTATCTGGTCAGGAATAACTTTTCATTTCATTATGCCTAATATTCCCTGGTTAAACAGCTGGCCAACAGAACTCCATTTGTGTACGGGAATCTGTACATACATATGGGATTAAGTTGAACATATTTTTAAAGAGAACATAATCCATTTAATAATTTCCTGGATCCAAACTATAAATTAAGATTGATTAGCTTAATCTTGTTCATAAACCGGATCACTTCCGTTTAGGACATCCGCTCCATTACCATACACAAAAATTACAGCAATCAAGCTTAAGAAAATATAATTACTAAGAATGATGAAATGAGGATATATGGCGTTTTGGATTACATGAATGGCAAATTAGCCTTTCTTTAGCATATAGCCTCAATCGAGTGCTGAAACGATCATAAAAATTTATAGCTAACGACATTTTTCGGAAACTGTATATGCCCATTTCTAGGGTTTCTAAAGGCCACAGATTACTAGTAGTACTTGCTAATCCATTGTTTCAAAGTACTTTTAGCAGTTATTCTGGAAAAATCCTTTTCATAGCTATATAATATATATATATATCGATTTGTTGAGCAAAAGCCAGCCTGACTAGCTAATATTTCTCATGAATGCCGAGTGTAGCTAAAAGGCATTGACTGAAGGTCGTCGGAGTACTCCGGAAAACCCATTTGCCTGTTGACTGCTTGCAAGTTGTCCAATGAAGACATGAAGTGATAAGCCTCATCAAACTTGCCATACAAGGCATTTTGATCTTCTGCAAAGGCGGAATTTTCGCAGCTCCCAGAAGAGTGATCTGAACCCGCCGCCATTGGCTTGTTCTCAAAACATGGCGGCATCATTGAGGATTGATCACTAGTCAGGTTCGGACTGTATTGTGGCACCATGTTGGAGTTTTCTGATTGAAACCAATTCTGGATATCTTCTACTTGCTGATAAAGTCTTCCATTGTTATAATACCGCTCGTTAGGGATTGCACCAGCGGAGCCATTGGGAAAACCTTGAGCTCCTGCTTGTTCCTTGATCAAAGCTAGTTGTGCCTGTAAATTAATCACCTGCCAAATTCACAAGTACAATGAAAACATAGGTAAAATTAATAATGCAAAATAAAAAAAAAAATGATATGGCTTTACTAAACAAAACTAAAATTTCTACGAAAAATTTTGCTGTAAGATATGGAAAAAATGCCTAACTAGCACAATAATTTCATATCAACTAATTTTGTATTTTGTATTTTTTGGTTTCGTTCGTTTGAGAAAACATTTAGATCTCGTCTCATTTTCATGTTGTTTGATTTTATTTTTTTTTCCTCATATAATCTGAATAATTATCGAAAACATGCAGTAGTTTGCACCAAATCTATTATACAGAAATCCGCAAATTTTAAAAGGTACTCGAATTGCAGTTTTATATGGTTAATAATTACCTGCTGTTGAAGAGCAAAAATATGTGAAACACAGCCATAAATAGGATCTTTGAGCCTAGCTTGAGCTTCATAGGAGATGGTGATGGCCGCTCCGGGACGATCGCTGACAGGGAGATGAGCAAGCAGCTTAGATACATTGCTTGCACCAAAGACCTTGTGAATGGCTGCAAAGTGGGCGACACCTTGTTCATGGCAGAAGTAAGGCGCGAAAACGCAACCCCTAACGCATTTTCTTCTCAAGAACTTGCAAGCTCCACAGGGTGAACCAGAGCCTGTCATCTTAATTATGATCTTCTAATCTTGCTAGCTAGCTAGGGTTTGATATATTTTTGGTGGCCGGTTTTTTTTCGCTTTGATGATTAATTTCCCAGCTTTATTCTGTTGATTAGCATCACTAGCCCCCAGGTTTATAAAGACTAACGAGTGAGGGTACAAATTATGAATAATTAATTACAATTGGTTCCCTTAATGGGGTACAGATTTCATTATTTCTTAATATTTTATTATTCTTTAATTACCACCCTATTCCAGACCCAAAATTTTGTATTCTCAAATAAGATTCCTCGAACGACAAAAGAGCTATCACAAAGACACAAACCAAACCCATTTCGATTTGCTTGGTATATATTTGGTCTATTTTAAAAATTATTTTTTGAATTTTATTCTTCATAAATATATATATATATATATATATATATATATAAAGAATCTTATTTGAGGGAATGAGACTGAACTAGCTAGATCCGGAAATTAGTCTATGAGTGTTTCAGATGTGTGTGTGTGTGTGTGTGTGTGTATTCTTACTGTAAAAGTTAAACTGAAATTAGCAAATTAACTTCCAATCTTCCGACCAAATTTAACTTTCATGGTTGATTCTGTTAATATAAATAATTTTTAACCTCTAGTTAATTTAGCCCTGATCAAAACGACTATTATAAAAAAGTGCAACTTCAGTTTTTCTTTTTTTTCTTTTTTTAATTTTTTTTATTTAATGAGAAGATAAGGTAAGCAGTCATGTGACGCGCTAAGTTGAATAAGCAAACAGCTGGCATGAGAGGGATGCCATTTGATCAGCATTTATATGTCAATGGAAAATCATATCTAGTGATCGATCTGCTTATTCTTTTGCGTGTAGATGACTCTGATCTTACCTTGTCTTGCTTTTTAGTTTTTTAATGATAGTCAATATCTCAATGACGGAGTCATAAATTTTTTTTTCAGTGAATAGAGTATATAAAAAAAAAGTAAATATAATTTTATATAAATATTAAGTAGGAATGTAGTTATATTCTATCATTATTAAGTTAGGCACGAATATTATAACCTTTTTTTTTATATATATATAAAGTGGGACTACAATTGAAATTTTTAGGAAAAAGAAATTAGGAGTTAAAAATTAAATTACATTTCCAACAATTGAGTGTCTTCACTTAATGTAAAGTGGCTTCACTCAATATAAAGTGGCTTCGTTAGTTTAAACATAAAATTTGACTAAACTGGTAAGGAGATTATAGTGCCTTGTAAATAGTACGTCCATTTTCTCTCTTTTGTCTTAGTTTGCCTAACTTCGTTTTTATTTATGTATTTATTTTTCACAGTGCAAAAATAATGCTTAGATGTCACATTAGTGAACATGTCATGCCCCCACTTATTATTTAATATTAGCAGAGCTCGATAAGTTCAGCTAATTAAGCCAATATTTGTTAATATTATTGGGACCCTAATAAATGAAACAAACAATTTGTATTTAGTCAAGTTGATTAAGTTAACATGTCACATTCATGGACCAATCAAAAAAGCAGTTTGTGATCAACACAAGTAATTTTTGGGAAACATTTTTGGCTTCAGAAGACAGCCGGATATGTTTTTCATATAATTAGGAGACCTTGTCTCATGAATTCCTTATTAGATTGAGTGGGGTATATGCCTACCCCATTTAAGAGGCTAGAGTAGTCTTGTCAAAAATCCTAAAGTTCAACTCCAAAAACAGTCCCTCCATTTTCATTGCAGCTAATTACATGATATATATACACGCACGCGCACATATATATATATATATATATACACACATTATTACAATTGGTGTAAAGAGGACAACTGACACTATAACTTTACTTGATGTGTGCGTGTATATATATAGACACACACAATATACATTAGTCGAGATAAAGAATATTCCTAACATGAATGAAACAAAACGATCATTGGAATAGATATAGCACGCTTGGCAAGCCGAGAGAGAAACAGGAGTAAGAGAAGAGACGTCTTCTATATACAACTTATTATAACGTGAAGTACTTTGGATCAATGTAAATTAATAAATGATCATAAAATATAAAAAATAGAGCTCATGCAACCGAATCGTGGAATTAATAAACATTTACCAAAGTGCTAATTATAGTGAAGTAAAAGGCCGAGATTGTTGTTTCGGTGTTTGAGAGAAATTAACAGAATTAGATATTTGGAGAAAAAATTAGAAAAATTCCAATTTAGAAAACGCACCATTTAGAACTCATAATGGGAAGTGTTTTAAAATTTTTATTAAAAAAAATCTTAAAGGGTTTCTTCTAGATTGCTTTTGTCATTTTATTTGTTTGTTTTGGTTTTGGTTTAATTTTTCTTTTTTATTTTTATTTTTATGCCTTTTATGTTCTTAGTTTTGTAGGATCTTTTTTCTTTTCCTTTAATAAATATTTTGCTTTTGAAAATAAAAATGCTAAGTATGAAGTGAGAAAGAAAAAATAATAAGCAAAAAACTGGTGAAGATGCATAAGAAATATTAAATAAAACTTGGCATGGTGTAACGACAATCGGGTGAAAGCCCCTGACAAGTGTACTTGTTGGCCACTTAGGAAATGAAAGAGAATATAGAGATCTTGGAGACAGTATGGTATGTTTATGTGTGAACTAAAGGGTGTCAAACTAAAATAATTAGCTACTTTAGACTAACTAATTAGTTGAGGTTCAACTAATCTCAAAAGAGCACACCTTTATCTCAGGTGTCTAAACTTTCTTTTTTAACCTTTTATAGTTGATCAAAGGGGACCTCTTAGCTAAACAATACTTTTCACATGAGAATGTGTTGAGGTAATCTTACATCGATTATGAAAAATCGACAGGTGATCAGTTTATAAATGTGAGAGAGATCCTCACCTATAGAGTTAATTTTTGAGGTTGAGAAGGCTCAATATAACACTCAATACCAATATCAAAACCAAGTTAACCGCCAAGTCTTAGCCCAATCTAGGAGAAATGAGTCGATGGTTATCCGACTTAGACTCAATGTGTGATGGGGAGATTATTGAGGTAATCCCATATTAATTATGAAAGGGGTCGATGATCAGTTTACAAGTGTGAGAAAAAGCCTGACTTCTCAAGCTAATTTTTGGAATTGAGAAGGCTTATATAATACCACCCAACATAATGAAGAAGGGAAAAAAACTTTAAATAGTCTTGCATAGTTATAAGAGGAAAGAAGGGATGTACTAATTATCTTAAATAATCTGAAATAAACTTTTGTTATACATATTATATATATATATATATATATTAATTTGTAAATATCTTTTTGTGACGTGGTTTTACCGATCACTTCAATGTGTTAGATATTCGTGCAGATGCGCTCACATGATGTCCAATGAATCAAAAAGCCAATGAATGGGAAAGGTAACCTAATTAATTGATAAAATAACGGGTAATTAGGTATAAGTGGTTGGATGAACTCTAATTGAATCAGATTGATCACTCTCTCTCTCTCAGGTTCTCTATTGTCCTTTGTGTACATATATGTGCATATATGTCTTTAGTTGACACAAGCGTGGCCACTCCAACTGTGCGACCATTTAATTACAACATAATAATTGGTACTAGTGCGAGGCATGTTCTAGATCCTAGTTAAACTAGATTTGCTTTTACTATATATATATATATATATATATATATATATATTAACTTCTATGCAAAGCTAAAGGTATTTTTAACTACAATTAATGTAGTTGCCAGACTTATTTTTGAACCCTGGATAAGCATGTACTAACCGTCTTCTTCTTCCTTTTTTTTTTTTTTTCTTTTTTTTTCTCTTTCAAATTTGGAAGTGTTTGGTATTGTTGTTGTTGTTGTTTTTTTTTTGGAAATGTTTCTATATGTCTTCTGAGGTGAGAAAATGAAACATTTTGTAAATCGCATTTGATTAGCAATTATTTTGAAAATATAAACGAAAAAAAAAAGTGATCAAGAATAGTATGTTTTTGTTAAGAAAATGAAAATTAGCTACAAGTTGTTTTCTCTTTTTTATTTTCATCTCGAACACTATCTACATTAACACATGTTTTCAGAAACATACTCAAATATAATTTTATGTTTTCCTTATACCTAAATCAATCTCTTTAAAACAACATCAAATGTACAGTTCAGAAACCATATCAGCATCATTCTCAAGAAATTCTTATTTTTATTATCATATCTAAAACAATATCGTCGGTAACTAATCTCTTTTATCCCATCAAGAAAATGGTTAATTAATAACATCTTTTTCAACCTCCAACTAATATATAATCTGAATTTTAAAATAAGGTCTTGATATTAATGTCCATCTCAACCTTATATTATAGACCATTAAAAAAGAAAAGATCAACATGGAAAAAGAGAAAAGATCTGTTCAGAACCTTGAAAACACAGGCTACATTATATGAAGTGGATAGAAGTATATATTAATTAATAATTTATTTATTTATTATTTCTAACGCAAAAAACACGGTGTCAAGACTAAAGATATCGTCCAATAATTGTAGAGGACAACAGTCCTTAACGAAGGTCCAATAAATCCCCATTGAGAGTTTGCTTCTAAATTAATATTTTCTTTTATATAAAATGTCATTAGAACTTTCCAAGGGTCAAGTGGAAATTATATAGCCTACAGGCTAATTAAGAATGTTTCTTTGCTTAATCAAAAGATTATATACCTATATATACATAATTATATAATAATTTACAAAATAATTTATTAGTAGAAGAAAACTGTAGCTCTTAGATATATTCACTATGATCATCACACGTGTGGGCACTATACGCTTACGTGTGGGACCCGGAGGAGCCAACTTCCACGTCACTACCAACTTGAAAATGCTTAACACTATGTAGAGTGTTGATTTGAAGCAGGAGAAATTGCAAAACGATGAAATAGGGGTCATAATTGTGTTCCAAGTTGGGTTATACTGGCGGACAAAGCCACGTATGTCACCGGCATATTAATTTTTTTTTTTAAAATTACAAGATTGTGGTCTATAATTGTGAATATGACTACTATTAATATGCAATTTGCCCTATAATATCAAAGATAAATATAGTTTCAAAAAAAAAAAAAAAAAAAAGAGTTTCATTGTAGGGTTTCCTATGATTATTTTATTTTCTTCACGTATTTCAATGTGTTGTTCCTAATCTATTATTAAGAATCACATAAGAAAATAAACAAACAAATAATAATTAAGGACGTGTCAAATTTATGATGGTTTACAAAATCGACGCTATTTTTAATTAGGCAAACTAAAACTTAACATGAATATGAACAAAAATCTCAAAATAATTTTAAAAAATTGATCTTGAAGTTGAAACAATATAATCTGTATAAATAAGTGTCAATGAGATGTATTACTTAAATTTGATAATTAATTGTCCTCTCTCACTAATTAGAAAAAAGGGGAAAAGTTAAATATTATTTTTCTGTTCATCACGTATGAAATAATGTTGAAAAAGACAAAAAAAAAAAAAAAAAATCACGCACAAATGTCCATATGACCAGTCAAGGGGACACCCAGGTAAATGGGACCGATAATGCATGTATATATACACAGATATATTATAAGTATTATATATACATGATACATCATGTATCTGAAGTTTAGTAAATTATGCCAATTTTAATGTTCAAGCAAGGGTAGAGCCCACTATTATTTTCTATTGGTCGTGTGATCCCTAGCTCTATCAGTTTAAATTTTCAAATAAGTTTGAAGAATAAAATGTCCCGTCTTATGTAAGAGGATAATGAAATTACGAATAGAAAATTCATAAAAACGTGTTATACAACACAACGGCAAAAGAATCATGGTGGAATATACAAGAATCAAATTGATATATATGGAAGTAGTACTATTGTATAGTAGGTCTCATCATTGGCGGAACCATTCATGATCGGGTGACAGGTTCAGCCTTTAGGGTATTTTTTTTTAATTTAACCTTTACAATTTTTTTATTTTTCTCATTTATCTATATACAAGTCCTTATAAAAATTTTCTTAATTAGTATAAATATGCTCCTACTAAAACAGTAGACTAGCTCCGTTATTAGGTTTCACACCCTCAAGTATGAGAGACCATTTACCCTAGAAGCTGTCCAAAATCCAAACACAATTTTTAATCTCATGACGACATCATGAATAGGAAAAGAACAAATATAGAAATTACCTATATATTTGCGTGATGATTGATTAATCATAAGAAAAAATGTTTCATTTTCAAACGATCACGTACAAATCTTGCTCATAAATTTGTTTTGCATGCTGGCATAATTTGCTTGCCAGAATTTATAAATTTTTTAATGTAGTTTGAACGGGAGGCAGATGTTCAAAGTCTAGCCAAAAAATGAGGACTACTACTTGATTTGATCGTTCGCAGTAACAACAATATTCATGAAAAAAGAAGAACGAAAAAGACAGCAGGTTGTCATTTCAAGAGGAAGTTTGGAAGGAGAGAGAGTGATGAGATCAAGAGTGTTTTTCAAACCGAAAGACACCGTCTCTTAAGAATATGATAATTTTTTTTTTTTAACAAGTCGAGAATTTCCTTTTTTGATATCAGTTGTTCCCTCTTTAAGTTTAATTTAAAAAAAAAAAAATGTGAATCTGCCTTGTATGGCTACTTGTCCCTTACTAGCTTTTAGATTTGTGCCGTATGTTTAAAAAACAAAACAAAACAAAAAATTTTCTGTATTTGGATAAACTAATCATGATTTTTAAAGATTCAAAGATCCTATGGTTTTTCTCTTCTTCTCTTGTTGTCACTAGTGTTGAACTCATGCAATTTTTGCCCCAAATTCTCGTACCATCGTAGGAAAATATTCTCTCTCCCTCTCTTGGGTTTTTTTTTTTTTTTTTTTCAATAATTTGTTACAAAGGCCACCTTTTGAATTTATTAGGTGATTACTCACATATTTAGTGAATACTGATGGGGAAAAAAATGTAACAAGGAATTTAGTTGTCTACAAGGAGATGCACAAGTTTTTATAAATGGTTCAATTTTCTTGAACGGCCTTAATGATATAATACCATTGATAGAATTTAGTTGCCATTATAATATTGATAGACATTAAAATATTGTAATAAAAAATATATAAGACGCAAAAAAAAAAAAAAAAAAAAAAAAAAAACTAATTAAAGTGAATATATCATTAAGGTCAAAGAAAGCAAAATGTCATTAACAGAACCTAGTTACGCCACCGCCCTACTCTTGCTTTTGCCTTGAAGATTCTGTTATTCGGTAACAAATGTTGAAATGCGTTAACCTTATATATGTTTGGTAGGAATGATATAAAATAAAAAGAAGCGAGTGATAAATCAGCTAAGTGAAAAATAATAAGAAAAGAATTATTATTCTTATAATATTTAGTATAAAATCTCATTCATTATCTCGTGTTTTGAATAATCTGGAGTCACTTTCTTAATCTTTACCTTACTCTTTTTTCTTTTTTTTTCCATCAAACGACCATCTTTTCATTTTTATCTCCTATCAAACACGCTGTTAGAGTTGAAATTTATTTTGCTTTAAGAGACCCATTCATTTTAAGCTATATATAGATTACTAGCTTCAACCCTAAAACACTTTCCATATCATTACGCGGTTTGGGGAGGGCCAAATCCCCTCTCTCTTAGCTTTGAGCTTCTTTACTCCATCCCATGAGTTTAAAATACTAATTATGACCATTATAATTTATAGAATAAATTCTTTTTGTTGTCTCCTAGTAATTGTTGTTTTTAATTTGTCGGTCAGCTTTTCGACTTGTCGTTTACAAATGCTTTCTTTCCCAAATGTACAGTTTTTCGTCTTATCGTTGTTATTGTTATAAACTTTTAATAATGTTGTTCGTGTTTTCTTTCATCTTTCACCTTGTTGTCTTATCAACGTTTAACTTCATTTCATAAATTGTTCTCTAATTTTCTTGTTTCTCGATTTCCAATTTTACGTGGTTCTTCAACCTATCGTTCTTTCGTAATAATTTCTCATTTAAACTATAACATACATCATGAAAAATTTTATCATAAATATAACGAATTATCAAGAATTCAAATTTTATAAATTCTATAAAATTAAAATGACTATTCTATTATGGTTGCATACATAGCCTAACGGTAATTTTATACTTAACTTCACTAAAAGGTGTAGAGTTTGAATCCCCTCACACCCAATTTCAAAAAAAAAAAGACTACTTTATTCGTAAATTTTTATACCTTAATATTATTTTTTAATTTTATATATAATGTATCATGAAACTTTTCTTTTATGCTGATAATAATTTTCCTTCTCATTTACTTCAGCTTTTGTTCTTGTCGTTTTATTAGTGCAAGTCATTTGTTCTTGTCGCTTCATGTAAAGGCCCAACGTCATCTATAATTTTGATTATATCCATATCGGTGCTTTCTGTTGCTGTAGAGTGAAGATTTTCATTATCTTGTCGTTTAGAAGTAATGTTAACGTTGTTCGAGTTTCCGGTCATTTTAACACGCGGCGTTTTCAAGTGTATCTTTCTTTCTTTATTATCATGAAAAATACGATACAACAAAAAAATTGTCACACCATTGGATGAATATAAAAGCAGAACGATACAACTGCCGTACTATACAAATCCTCGAAAAATGGGTTCAAATATACAAAGAGGTAGCTCAAATAGAGCATTTTGCATCTGTATTATCTGAATATACTTTCATCTTCGGTTCCTGGTAAACCTTTGAGTACGTCTCGCAAAGCATAGTAATGGCTATCGCATTTGTGATCTGATATCAAGTTGCTTGAAAGCACAATTCGCTGAAAATGTTCGCCTGGATCCCGCTTCCAGAGTGTGAAAAACTCCCTGCTAGTTCCTGTATGCGAATCCCGATTCCTCTTAAGGTAGTAGACAGAACCTGGCACAAATAACTCCTCAGGCACAGTAAGGTTAGATCCTCCATCTTTAACGGCAACACGATTTTCGGATACCGTTTTTGAGGTTAAAGCAGCTCTTGGAGAAGCAGTTGATTCTTTTTTAACGAGATTATCTGCACAGACACCGATACAACACTTTGGTAAGGTAAGAATGCAAACCTATGTGTAACTTAACATATCGATTCATGAGATCATTGTCAAACTCTTTATTAAGTCATCAGAGTTGGTCATGGTAACTGAAATATTTGTAACCTTGAGTATAATGCAGGGCGGGCTCGGCAGACGAATCTTCTTTCCTCCTAAACTTCGTGTAATCGGCTAGTCTCCTAGCTACGTCTTGGACCGAGTATACTACTTGCTTTGCATTTGTAACCAAATCTATGACGCTCCTCCAATCTTCCTTCTCAACTACACTCGTCCTTTTGAGAATGAACAGATCAAAAGGATAAACTTTGTTAAAGCAACTTGCATTTGTCCCTAACATGCCTGTTCTTTCCAGATGACCAAATCAAAAAGAGTGAAATGCTTTCAGATAAGCATATAATTACATACCAATCAGTATCAAGAATTTCGTTCCTCAACCGTGTAAGTGAGGCTACACTTAACCTGGGAATAATATCGTCCTGCAAAAAAGAAAATAAGAGAAAGATATAGCAAAATGGAAGTATGAGAAATGAACTAGCTAACAAGTATCAAATGAAAAATTCTAACCTGCATCACAACAGTCGTAACATAGTCGGAGCAACTTTCAGCAAGTTCTTTGGAGACACAAGGTGGTGTCGCATACCCAATAGCAGAAACAATATCAGGGCTAAAACCCAGCTCCTTAAGTGACTTCTTACGCAACATTATCGCCAGTAAAGAAGCTGTAGCTCCTCCGAGGGAATGACCCACTAGCCTTAACCTAAATCCCTGTTAGTGAGTTAGGTTCACTCCGACAAAAACCAAAAATTCAGGCGAAACAAAGAACTAATAAAAAACGATAAGAAAGACTCGGGTGCAATATAAACTAAAGGAGGGACAAACTTATCATAAAACAGAACACCATGCAAGAAATGAACAAATTGAAATGTCGACCACCTCATATTTTCGCAAGCACTTTCTTATGGTTTCCATCTCATGATTAAGAAACCAACGAGCAGCCTCTGCTGTGCCGAAGTGTGTTGAATAGCCTTCAAACGTGATTTCACCATCGCTCGAAGAAACAATATCAGTGATAAGGTCATAGACCGTATGGGTACCACGAATGCCAAGGATCACAAGTTTCTTACGAGGATCAACCCCCATGTAATATCCAGGCCTCATCACACTGGAATTCCTAACAAATTTCAATACACTGCTTTCTCGAAGCATGCTGTATTTCGCAAGACTTGTAGGATTATCCTTATAAGAGCCTTTTGCTAACTCAGTGTGGTAAATAAGGTCTTGAACCTAAAACACAAAACCATGCCTGATAAGAACATTACGAGATTTCAAATCTTCTAGATTCACACCCTCTATTCCACACGCAAATAAAATATAGAAAAAGGTATCGAAATTACAATCGAATCTGAAGAGATCTGAGTGCCTTTAACATCTTCAATCGGATGCGCAGCCGTTTGACGAAGATACAAAAGATATAATCCAATGGTCAGATCACTCAAAGTCCAATCCTGGATTCCAATCTTACTCCGCTGGATGCTTGCAATGATCTCCGAAACGGACCGCGTGGTCGCGGGGGATCTATTTCCTCCCTCGCTTCCTGTGGATTCGACGATCAAATCGGCATTTATGACCACGAAACACACCACAACATTGATACCATTTCATCCAAATGAAGAACAATAAAATTTTTCAAATTTTTTCTTGGCACTTACATTTGAACAACAGAATCACTAAATTCATATAAAGATTCCCACTTTCTTATTGGAAAAGGTTTGTGAAGAATCATGGTGGACATGAACAAACCTGTTGGGAGGGCCCATTTACACAATTGAAGAGCTGGTTCAAGAGCTTTGGAGAGCCAAGCGAGCTCCAACTTCCACTTACTATCACCGAGTAAATCTTCATCTTCAGAAGTGTATTTACCAAGTCCCGAATCTTTGTCGACCTTCTTCTCAGCTTTAGACCTCCAAGAAACTTGGGAGTCACCATTTTCCTGCTTCACTGCATCATCTTCAATCTTGTTTGCCTCCTTTTGTTGAGAGTAAAATTGACCAACAACTCCATAAACTAAACTTTGACAAGATTCTCGCTTCTTAGCAAAATTTTCTATACCGCCTAGAAAATTAGAGGGACAAAAATCTATAAAACAGGCCAAAAAAACAAAAACAAAAACTCCAAATTCAGAGAGAGGTCAAGAAATTTAAGAAGGATTTTCTTACAAAAATTGCGGAAGAGACGCTTAGCCGATTGATTAGCCATTTCTTGTTGAGAGGTAGAGAGAGAGAGATTTGGGAAAATTTTCAAGGAGAGAACCGGTTAAGGCGGTTGTTCTCTCTCTGTGGGGATTGGCGGCGGCGGCGAAAGCAACGGAAATGGTGAAATGGGTTGGGCTTTTGGATTTTGTCTCTTGGTGGGTTGGGCCGAATTTTAGATGGCCCAGTAAGCAGCAAGAAACGCCCTGAGAGCATTGTTGGTATTTCAAGTTTTTGAACTTAATTTAGCAACTAACCAATTTTTTCACTAGAAAAAAAAAAAAAAAAAAACCTTTTTTTAACATGAAATTATAAATTCTTTGAATTCTTTTAGCTAAGAAAATGGCTTTTTTTACTTAGGTTTTATATTTACTGGCTAAATAAAATAATAATAGATTAATCTCATATGTATTCATTTTTATTTACTTAAATAATTAATAAATCTCATTTTTTATATAATTATTTATTAGGCAAATGATTTATTTATGTCTTGTAAATCTGTTAGTTACCTAGTAAGTTTACCATTTACTTAATAAATATTTCATTTACTTAATAAATTTGTACATTACTTTAAATATTTTAAGAGATTACTATTTACTTTAATTATTTAATTATTTTTGTAAAAAGATTATTTACTATAATTTCCCTAAGTGGAATCATTTTCTGTAGTATCATTATATGCAACTTTATGTTTCATAGGATAGTAATTTTACATCCGATTTTTATCATAAGTTATTGAGTTTGGATCCCAAATTCTTAAATATATGTGTATATATAACTCTTCTTTCAAAAATAAACATATAAATAAATATGACTCTTTACCTAAAAAATAAACTATTTATTAAAATAGAAAAGGAAAAAAAAAAAAAAAGAAAAGATTATTTACCAACCTAATTTGACCAGTGGTGGGTTGGGCCTAAGTGATTTAAATGGCCCATTAGTTACATAAGAAACATTGTGAGGGGTATTTTCAACTATTCGTGTAGAGACCTCTCTTGTGTCTATATAAAGAAGCCGCCTCCTGTTTCTCTTCCCCTGTCTCTAGGGTTTCACCCCCTTCAAATTTGTACGCCGCTCTTCCTCTCTCTTCTCTAGGTTATGGAGGTTACCTTAGCAAGCAAATAATTTCAATTGGTAAATCAAAAGCCATTCTTTTTTCCATTCGGGTGGGCAAAAAATCTAAATTTTTTGATTTGATGAAAGTATTGTTTTGTAGTGTCGGAGAATGAGATGATGATTTATTGTTTCCCTATTGGTTTGATTGCCGCTATGATGGCACAATCAGTATTAGCTCTAGCTGATCGTTCTCCTTTCTCTCTCTCTCTCTCTCTCTTTTCTTTTTTTTTTCCTGAAATTTGCCAAAACAAAGGTCTGGGTTTCTCTGTAGTTGTTTCCTTCGATGTTTTGGAATAAATTTATGAAGTTTTTGTGCTTGAGAATGAGATGATGATTTATTGTTTTCCTATTGGTTTGATTGCCAGTATGATGGCAGTTTATGTATTAGCTCTAGCTGATCATTCTCTATTTGATGTTCTTTTTTTTTTCCCTCTCTTCTGATAAAAAAGGCCACGTCTTTATCAAAGCATTTTTTAAGAGTGAAAGCTCTGTTTTTAATTGATTTATTTGTTTGGTTCGTTTTGATTATTAGTCTTTCTATTATGGTCTCTGTTTTTAAGTAGAAAGATGAGAGGAACCACAAAACTCAGTTCTGCTTACAGTAACAGACACGCTATATTAAACAATAACACAACAGAAACAAAGGTTTCCCAAAAAAAAAATAAAAAATAAAAAATAAAATTTCTTTTGGTGACAGGAAGACGATTATCAAGACGACAATTTTGCAAAATCACTGACGCAGGAAGACCAGAAATGGCATCTTCTTGTCTCTTTGTAAACAGGAGGATTGCTCTTCATTGGCCCGAATGGGTTTGCGTCTGAAGAAGCACGCAGCCGATATACGAGGGCATTAAGCAAAACTCTGTGCTCTACACTCATGAGCTTGTCATTACTAATGAACTAATCGACAAATTAATAATTAAATCAATCTAATATGCGTTGTTATGTAAATTAGAGGGAAAATGAGGAAGTGGAAGAAGTACCTGCAAGAAGTCCCCTAGTTTTCCACTGAAGCGCCTTTCACCAGTGGCACGTTGAACCGATGATCTTGATGAAGAAATTGGAGTCCACGATGGCAGTCTTGCATGACGAAGGTTAAGAAGTTGAGATTGGAGTGTTTGGTAATGCCAATGGCCAAATCTGGCTCAGGGCAGAAGGGGTAAGTAGTGGCCTGATATTGACACGGTTTTGACGCACCCCGTGCTTGCAATGTAATCGCTGTTTAGTTCCAGTGCTTCGGATGGCACTTCTGATAGTATGTTCCTCAGTTGGATTGCTCATTTGAAATACTCCCTTTTTTCCCTTCTGTTGAAGCATCAGCAATACGTAGAGTCGTGATATGAACCCACAATTTAAGAAGAAAATGAGAAAAAGATGGAATTAAATGTGGGCTCGTTTAAGAGAGTTTTGGCGTCTATTAATAAGGTTTTCGACTCTCTCTACAATTTATGCTAATTAAGTGTGAAATTACGGTTAGAAGTTTGGGAGATAATTTGTCAAAAAATGATAAGTTTGGGGAACTCATAAATTTAAACCAAAGGGTGAAGTGTGTGTCCACCCCTTAAGTTACAAATTAAAATAATT
Source organism: Ficus erecta (assembly GCA_008635985.1). NCBI lineage: Eukaryota > Viridiplantae > Streptophyta > Magnoliopsida > Rosales > Moraceae > Ficus > Ficus erecta. The sequence continues at coordinate 302,190 of BKCH01000695.1, read as the reverse complement.
TCTTATCCATTAAGACACTACGAACGTTTCGAACTAAACTTCTAAAGGTACAACAAATTGACCACTCATTCAAACCCAATAGAACTGAAAACAAAAATGAAGTTTCAAATAAGAGCTTAGTGAAGATGTGAAACACGTTCTGCTAATACAAAAGGCAAGGGGGGAAAAAAAAGGAACTGTAGCAAGTTTTCCTGTCTAGTTACCTGCAAAGTTGAAGCAGTGCTTCGAAGTTGTTCTCATTTTCTTGGAATGTACACGACAAACTCTCTCTCTAATCGGCTGGAATCGACACTTTCAATTGCTGAAATAAAGAAACTGACGCTAAAAATCCCAAGCGTACCACTCCTTCCTGGCTTCCTGTGGCTGCTCATGAAATCGTCGAACACCTTCCAAGAGCTCCTCCAACGCCATAACTGAAATTCCATGGTTGATCATCTGAAAGAAACCCCATGTCTCTGCTGCATTTCTAACGCCATTGACAATCTCCTTTCTCTTGTCTCCTCAATCATAGCCCTCGAGATCGATAATCGGGACCTGGAGATCATGATCAACACTGTTTTCCTCTGCCTGGTGTGGATGAAGATTATTGGTATCTTGGTAATCCCGGAGTCGACAAGGCCTTTCACGCCGGGTTTCGTTTCTTCGAACTGCTTTACTTCCTTCTCGCGCTCACAATTTTCCATTTTTGGCTTCTACAATCTACACCCAACATGTTATTTTTTAAGGGGCATGAAAATCATAATTAACAAGCATCAAAGAAAGTTGTCTCAAAAAGCTCCATCGGCAAATGCACAAAACATTAATAGTACTGGATCGGTTAAACCATTTTAAGTGGACAAATTTAAGCCGAAAAGCAAAATGAAATTACCAACTTGCAGGTGGATTTGAAATTTCAAGTAGTGGCTGTCTCTCAAAGGTTTAATCAAATAAGCTTTTAATGATAGCTCCATAGAAAATGGCCTGAAGTGCAATATCTATGCAATGGTTTTCTGTTTGAATATGAATAATGCCAAGTGACTAGAAAAAGTCTTAAATTTTGGTCCCACCATTTTGTTGTTATTATTATTATTATTATTTTCTTGGAATATTTCACATTATTCTCATAAGATTTACGACAACAGGATTAAAGTAATGCATAAGCTCACCTTGACAAAGTCGCAGAAGGATACTTTCAGTTATACGGTGCGCTACCTTCAATAACACGGTAGGTTAGCATTGGTAACACGATATACTTCTACAAGCAATAACGGAGGTTGGCAGCGAGTTACCGTCGGTAATCTGATGTGATACGTGCTAGAACTATTTTTGATATTTATGAATTTTCTATTGTGCCAATTTATTTTTCTTTCCAATGGAAAATATTCAATGTATGGGATATGATTGGATCATTTGTTTCAACACCCACTTTCTTTTAGAATGATGGCAAGGATCTCAAATATTTTAATCAAAACTTTCAAGTACAAAATAACGAATATATGTATGGCAAATGAAGTGCTACTTGTCAGTTGATAAATTTAATTATAAAAAATATTGCACTTTAAAAAGTTAGTAACTTCTTTATTTTTATTTTTTATTTTTATTTTGAAAAAAATAACTCTTTTACTATATCATTGACTTTGAGATACCTAATAACTCTTTTACTTAAATTTATTTTTCAAGACAAAAGACTTTAATACTATTTTGAAGCAGATTGCTCTCTGAATTTTTGTTTCTTTTAACTGTTTTAGTACCAAAGATTTAATGAATTTAACCGAGGGCCATAAGTAACTGAAAATGTTATACAAATAGTCCATTAAGAAAAGTGATAATATCCTAAAATATTTTGTAGTGTACTGATTTTTTCACTCTTAATAAGAACTGCATGCATTCTCTAACTTTGAGTTATTCTTTTGTATACCTTTATTAACACATTCAAAACATGCGTAGCTAGGAATTAATTCATGAGCCGTCAACGAAAATGAAAAAAAAAAAAATATATATATATATATATATATGTATATCACACCCAACAGAACTGTTTTTTTTTTTATTTTTTTATTTTTTATGGGTCCTTATGGAGAAATGTTTATTCTCTCTCGCGTAGATAGGAAGTTGACAATTGGAACACCAAAATTTGAAGGGAAAATAATAATAATAAAACCTTGACACTAGAGACTCATTTAGGAAGCCTAAAATGAGTAAGAGCGGAAGTGCCATCTTGTCCTTTTGATTTGTAAAAAGTCATATAATCCCCATAACTGGTCTCCTTGTAAACAGGAGGATTGCTATCAGAAATGAGCTCCTTTATTGGCCCAAATGGTTTGAGTTTGTCCAAAGCACCAAAAAAGCATGCGGTCGATATACGAGGCTCCACTGTCCGTATAGCCAAAACTCTATGCTCCACGCTCTTGAACTTGTCATTACTAATTATCTACACAACCAAAATTAATTAACAAACACAACTTGTTTTATCTTAATTATTGATCATTTAAATTCACAAAAAATAAAAATAAAAATTTAAATTAAATCTTGAGTTAATTACCTGCAAGAAGTCGCCAATATTTGCTACCAAAGCTCCTTTCACCGGGGCCACGTCGACCCAATGATCTCGATGAAGAACTTGGAGTCCGCCATGACAGTCTTGCACGACGAATGTTAAGGAAGAGAGATCCGAGTGTTTGGTTGCGCCGACAGTCAAATCTGGCTCGGGACAGAAAGGGTAGCAGTGACCAACTAGTGACACAGATTTGAAGCAACCCGTGCACGCAAGGTAACCGCGGTTCAGTCCCAGTGCTTCGGAAAGCACTTCTAATAGTGTGTCCCGTAGTCGGGTTGTGCATTTGATATACTCGCTTATTTCCCTTCTGTTGAAGCACCGGAATCAAGCTAGTATTAGAATAAATTAAGCGAATGTAACATAATGAAGCAAGAAGCAAACGTACGTTGTGATACACACGAAACTTAAGAAATTAAAGATAAACATAGATGTAGGCTAGTTTTCATGAAATGTAAGGGCCACTTGTTTGATCACTCTTTTTTCGTATTTTGTTTCTTGTCCTGATGTCAGTATGTCACCTCACTTTCTAATATGGAAGAAACAGTGAAATAGCATAATTTGAGAGGAGAGATACAGAAATAATTATAGAAAACAATTTTCTAATCTAAACAACAATAAAATTCTTATACAAATATATAGAACCGTAATAATCCTTGGTCTAGTAAAATATGTCAATAATTAGTCTGTCAAGAAACGTTTTTATACCTGCAGACTTGAGGAATTGCTTCGAAATTGTTCTCATCTTCTAGGAATCTACACAACAAACTATCTCTCCAATCGGCTGGAACCGATGCTTTCAAGTCTACGTTGCTGAAATAAAGAAACTTACGCGAAAAATCCCGAGAGTACCACTCCTTCTTGGCCTCCGGTGGCTGCTCGTGAAATCGTCGAACGCCTTCCAAGAGCTGCTCTAACACCATAACTGGAATCCCATGGTTGATCATCAGAAAGAAACCCCATGTCTCCGCTGCATTTCTAACGCCATTGACGATCTCCTTTCTCCTGTCGCTGTCAAAGCCCTCGAGATCGATAATCGGGACCTGGAGATTATGATCAATGTTGTAGTTCTCCTCCGGCGGGTGGATGAAGATTCTCGGTATCTTGGTTATCCCGGAGTCGACAAGGCCTTTCACGCCGGCTTTCGTTTCGTCGAACTGCTTTACTTCCTTCTCGCGCTCACAATTTTCCATATTAATGGCTTCTACAATCTACACTCAGCTGTTAGTTTTCCAGGGCCTTTAAAATCACAATTATAGGAAGTATTTATAAAGCAAGTTGTCTCAAAAATCTGGCACGCCAAATGCACTAAGCATAATTAGTAGTGGATAAAATATAAGCCAATTTCAAAAGTTAACCCCAAAAAGGTGAAAGTGCAACCTCGCAAGTGGATGAGATTTGGCTCTACTTTGTAATCAAATATGCTTTTTTTCTTTTTTTCCTTTTTTTATTTTTTTAATAAAAAGAGGATAGGTGGTGTACTCATGTCCCCGTCACAATAGTTATTGAGAGAGTTTACTGATCGCACCAATAGGATGACAAAGAACCTGACTCTAGATTTTTACAACTAACATATCCTAGGCTTTAAAAGCATACAACAAGTGATCTTTCTTGCCAAAAATTAGACTTTACGTACGGCACAATTCAAATCTAAGAGCTAATAAGAACGAAAGCTCTATGGCTTTCCTGGCCAGCAAACCACCACCACCGGTGGTAATACGCTTTTAATGATAGCTTTATGGAAAGTAGCGAAAGTTTGCTCCGTAGGGACGTACGCAGTGTGGGACAAGGGGGATTCAACTTTGCCTTATTTGTCTTTTTCAATATATGTATCATTGTATTTGACCCAAATTTACAAATAAACGCCCTTAAAAAAATTTAAAAACTTCATTTTATTTCTCCAAAAAATTTTGAAAAAATTACTTTAGACCGAAGTTCAACTAATATCAGGCTTAAACACACAAGTTTTATTTACTTAATAACAAGAGAAAAACACCCGGATGACACAAATTTAAAAATTATTACACTAATATGACATAAAAAATTAACACTACTAGACCAATATGACACAAATTAAATTAAAGTTAATTACAATTTGTATCATGTTGATCAATAGGATACGTGTAAGGGTTATTTTTGGTATTTTGAATTTTATGTTGTAGTTTATTGCAAAATTTTCTTTCCAAGAGCAAAAATCAAACTATGGGTCTATCGGATATGATTGGAGAATTTATCTCAAAATCCAATTTTCAAGAAAGCTTTTACCACATATATATATATATATATATATATATAAAAGATCACCCCACTCCTATTAGTATTATTAATATAAACCATTTTTCAATCATTTGATTAGTTTTGTAACCGTCTGAATTAAACACATAATTATCAATAATAGATCAGATTATTGAAAAACTAACATCTTCCGTTACAATCACAAACCAACCATAGTTAAAAAGTTCCTTATACAAATTCTAGAGGAAGACATGTATCTTACATGACGTACTATATATATATAAATATATATATATATATATATGAGAAATAATTAATAATGTAGCTTAAAATGAGGAATGGCTGACTGACCATCTAGCCCCTTGGACACATAAAGAGAGGTATATTCTTTAAAGTGAACTTGCCTATACAAAGGTGGGTTATCCTCAGAGAGGAGCTCCATAATTGGACCATAGGGCTCAAAACTGTTAGCCGTGCTGGGATAGAAGAAGCATGCAGCTGATACTCTTGGCCCAACCCGTCCTGCCAACACCCGATGCTCCACACTCTTGAATTTGTCATTGGTTATTATCTACACACAAGAAGGAAAAAAATGTGAAAAATGGTTAATATTAATTAAGGAAGATGATGATTGTAAGAACATTTGAATTTGATTTAAAAAATTGGATTAAGGTAAGGGATATCAATCGTATTTTCATAATATTGTATTCACAATTTGGTAGGTCTAATATTCGTTGTGCGCATCTTACCAGGGGGAACCCGCTATATTGTGAGTAGACTGCTCTTTTGAATTCCCCATTTCTCATCTTAAAATTTTTATGAGAATTTTTTGATTGATTTGTTCCAAAAAAAAAAAAAAAAAAAGACCCTGTCGAAATTGTAAAATCTGAATTATTAGATTTACTAATTAATTGATTCTGATATACTTTATCTAATGTTGAAAAGTGTAGTAGCTATAATTATTAGCAACAAAAAAAAAGTGCAGTATCTAAACACGTTGCCATTAAAAATAATTAAACTTTCGTGCAATTTTCTAAATAAACAGGAAATTCTTTTCATTTGTTGAGCAATACAAGTCATATAAAATAATTTAATACACATAAATACTTGTGATGAAATCTGCCTGTTACACACACAAATACTTCTTTGGTGCAATAGAATTTTTCGTTTTGAGTAAAATTTATCTAATACAAATTACAAAACACAATACCCACTATTTTGTGCATATGTTAACAATAATATCTTACCAAGATCCATTAGCCTATATATTTAATTTATTTTTATATAATATGACGGCTTAAAATTATATAATACTACTGTTAATATTCCATTCTTTTTAATCTTGCAACATAATTCTCCTAGACTCGTGAACTTCAATCAGTCAATTGTAGTAGACATACTATTTTCAATCCGACGATAAAAAGTGGTTTTAACAATAATTTCATATCTGATTTAAGCAAGGATTTAAAGTTTGTACCTTCATTTTAAGTAAATATATAAATATATATATATATATGTATATTAACAGCATTAAAGTTCACATCTGCACAATTACCTGCATTAAGTCACCAATGTTAGCTACCAAAGCACCATCCAAATAGGGTATATCAACCCACTGATTCTGGTGGAGGACTTGCAGACCACCCACATTGTCTTGCAACAATATCGTCAAGAAATATGGATCGGAGTGATTTGTAACACCCAAAGTCAGTTCAGGCTCTGGGCATACTGGATAATAGTGGGATATTAAATACCGGGATCTCATGCAATTTAAGCTGGCTAGGTAGTCGCTTCTAAGTCCTAAAGCCTCAGATAATAATTCACTCAGAGTCTCCTTCAGTCTCGCCACGCATTTCATGTACTCACTAATTTCCCCTCTGCAAAACACAACAAATTCACAATTGTTACTTAATACCATGAAATGGCAACTATGTTTGTTGTTCATAAATACTCCAAGATTTAATTCAAGGGAAAAAAAATTCAGGAATTTCTACTAAATCAATGCAAATCATGGGCCCGTCTTTTTTTTTTTTTTTTTTTTTCATGATATAGGATTTATGTCTCATACTTATTAAAGATAAATGAAAACATAAGGTCTCACATTTCAGCCCGTGATGTATGTTCTACTTAAACCTAACACCTTTGTCTTTGTCAAATATTGTTCGAGCACCTATCACTTTACTTAGGTCCTCGATGGATGGCTACTTATATGTTGTGTTTACTTACGCGCGCATAATCAGAATGTAAGAATTGGAATGGGTATATAGGATTCAATTTGAGGTTTTAGGTTCGAAATAAGTTGTTTACTTGATTTTAGAATTCAAAATCATTGTCCCTATAAATATCATCTATTCGTTTACTTAAATACATAAATTAGAATGAGTTTTTGTAAATTTACTTACATATCCCTTCACAATTAAAAACTAACCATTATAATATTAAAAACAACAAAATAATTAATTCAAATTATGTAATTTTTTTGTTTTAAAAATATTTTTTAAAGAAAAGGTAAAACTGTGGTAGAGTCTCTTCCAGAGTAACTATCGGTAAAGTTCTTTTTGAATCATTAAAATTTAATCGAACGGTTGATATATTTTTAGTGTATCATAATTACTATACACTTTACCTCATCTTACCCTTTCCCACCCCAATCTTCTCGGTCGCCTGCGACCTGCACCCTGTCGCCGATGACCCCCCAACGCCGGTGACCACACCCCCAGCCCAGGCCCAGCCGGCCCCCCACCCCATCCCCGGCCCCCCCTCCCCCCCCCCCCCCCCCACTCCTCAACACCCCCTCTCCCCCCAGCCCGACCCCCCCCCCCACCCAGGCCTCCCCAGCTCCCACCCCTCTCTCTTTCCCCCACTCTCTCTCTTCTCCTCTCTCTCTTCCCCTATCTCTCTCTCTTCTCCTTTCTCCCTGCCCTCAGCCCCCCGGCGACCCCCCACCCCAGCCCCACCCCCGACGAGGACCCCACCCCCCCCCTCTCTCTCTCTCTTCTCTTGCCGGGGGGAGTCGGTCGCGTCGGGGTTGTGGGGGGGTCCCGGGGGGCCGCGGGCCGGGAAGAGAGAGAGAGGGGGTGGGGGGGTCCCCGTTCGAGGGGGGGGGGGCGCCAGTGGGGGTGGGGGTGCCGGGGGAGCGAGACCTGGGGGGGCCCGGGAAGGATGGGGGCCGGGGGGGGCTGGTGGGGGGCGGCCTGGGGTGGGGGGTTTGGGGTGGGTCGCCAGCGTCTGTTGCCGGCGGCAGCAAGAAGGTCGTTGGCGACGGAGAAGACTTGGGGTGGGAAGAGTAATATGAGGTAAGGTGTATGATAAGTATGGTATACCAACAATATTTTAACCGTTCGATTAAATCTTAATGATTCAAAAAAAACTTTATCAGTAACTATTCTGAGAGAAACTCTACCACAGCCTATCCTAAAAAAAAATTTAAAACCTCGAATAAAAGTTAAAAAAAAATCCTATAAAATAAGTAAAATGGATATTAAACATAGTTACCTGCAAGCTTGAGGTAGTGCTTCCATGTCTATGGGAAGGTCCTGGAAATTGCAAGCCAGTGAATCCCTCCAATTCGCCGGCGCCAATGAGTGAAGATATCCATAACTGTAATACCTAATTCGTTTCCACACGTCTAGGGAGTACCACTTCATCTTCTGCTCGTTTGGTTGCTCATGGAATCGTCTAATACTCTCCTTCAAATCCTCCATAACTCTCTTCGGAATCCCATGGTTCACCATCTGAAAGAACCCCCATTCCTCTGCGGCAGCGCGTATCTCCCCGACGACCTCTGCCCGGCGAGGACCGGTGCAGCCTTCGAGGTCGATCACCGGAACCTTAACCTTAACACTTTCACTAGCACCATCAGTTACGGAACTAGTACTAGTGCCGGATTTTGTGGATGCCTTGTGTAAGATCTCCGCCGGAACGACAAAGAATCTGGGAATCTTAGCTACGCCGGAGTCGACGAGTCCTTTTACTCCGGCTTTTGTTTTACTGAACTCCTCCACTTCTTCTGCTCGCCCGTCATAATCAAAGGAACTGCTCTTACAATCAACAACTTCCATATCTATTGAGAGTGTATAAGAAACAATATATGTGTATATATATGTAGTGTTTGAGCAATTAATCAGAAAATTGTAGCTTCAAGCTTGTAGATCGGGGCTCTTATATTGAGAAAACAGTGCAAAGTTTAAGTAGTAGTGTAGATTCCGAGGCAAGTACTGTAAATATATTATCAAGTACTGCTATTTGATGTTAGAGATAAAATGGTTGTAACGTTTCAACCAAAAAATAAAAAAAATAAAAAAATAGTTGTCACGTATATATTAATTAGTACTTACTCCCAAAAAAAAAAAAAAAAAAAAAGAAGAAGAAGAAGAAAGCATATGCAATGAACATCTTCGGGAATATGTAGGAACCGTTTACCCTGAGAAGATAAAATAATATATAAAACGGATAGGCCAGCTCATAATGAGAGCTATATAAATTATTAACAATACAGTTTTATATACACATATGTACTTGTTGCGATACAGCTCTAACAACACTTGTAAAATAAACAATTTTTAGACAGCTCATTTGGGCGGCGAACTCGTACTTAATAACAACGTTAATTAGCCTATAATTATCCGTGATTAGTAGAACTAGAAACAGCTAATTAAACTACCATATAACACCCGTATTATTAGTCTTGAATTTCAGAAGAAAGATATATATACATACGATAAGTTAGTTTTAGATTAATTAATTGGGCACTTTTAACTTATTATTTTATTGGTTTTCAATTTATTTCTAGGATAGTTCACTTCATTTTCTTCTCTTTTGTAGGATTCAGGTAAAAAGGTGGGCTCGTTGTTTTTCGGCGTGATTGGAGCTAAAATGGAGCATTTGACATGCTTTGGTGTGAAGATTGTGTTTTGAAGAGTATTGGGCGCCTATGCATCAATTTTATGGGGCCTAGGCTCTTGAATTGAGTCTTTCAGTACAAAAACCCGAGAGCTTAGGGCCTAGGCGTTGTTTCAGTAACGCCTAGGTGCCAAAAGAGATTTCCGTCTACGTAACAGTTTAGGGCCTAGGCGCAGAAAAAAGAGGGCCTAGGCGCAAATCGTGGATCCCAGTTTAGGGCCTAGGTGCAGAAAAGAAAAAAAAAAGAAAAAAAAAAAAAAAAAAAAAAAAGGCCCTAGGTGCCAATGCGGGATTATGCGGGATTCGTTTTGATTCTCTGAATTTGAAATTCAAATTTCAAATCTTTCGATCCATGGTCATAAATAGAATCTTTTTAGGGTTCCAAAGGAAAGATTTTTTCGGCAGAAAAGAGAAGAGTGAAGGAGAGGAGAGCAATTGGTGACTTGGAGAAGAAGATTAGAAATTTCAGAGACGGAGCGCGGTAATTCCGATTCATAAATCTGTTCTTTTTCTTTTCTCATCATGTTTAGAACATTATTTAGGATTTTGTTTAGTTTCATTATGAACTAAATTTCTTTTTCTAGGGCTACGATGTAGCCAGATTATGATTGTTCAAATTCATTATGGTTTAATTCAATTTTGATGTTTATTCATATCTATGTTGAGTGTTTAATCTATTCTTAATGCTTGTGAAAGTGTGCGCGCCCTTTCCCATTGATTTGTGATCTAATTTGAGACTGAGAAGTGATAGTTGGATTAGACTTTGATTAAATATCATGAGATTGTCATAGGATAGAGATATCTATGAGGCTTGTGTGATACTATGAATTTCTTGTTCTTAATAAATCATGATAGGTTTGGAGTTTAAGATCGAGAGGTGAAAACTGGCTTGTTGTGATAGTTTGCTAATGCTTGAGAAAGATTAGTGATTACATTAGGGAAATTTCTCATTAGCATAGGAATAAGCGTTGGGTGATTAAATTTGATGCTTTGAGCAGGATTAATTCGGTGAATTCGGAAACCCTAGATATCCTAATATATTGAATTTCTCTTTGCTAAATTTGTGCGCTGTGTTTATTTTAATTTGCTTTTAATTTATTGCATCTCGTAGATTTATTGTTCAAATAGAATTGGGATTAAAGTAATTCGTTAATTAGTAATAAATAGTTCTCGTTGAGAATAATATTTTTTTATCACTTTATTACTTGAACCAGCTCGTGCACTTGCGAAAATTACCTATCAACATATATATATATATATATATAATTGCAAGCATTATTTATACTCACTAGTCACTACGATAGACAACTTCAATATCTTATTGAAATGATTTCATAAAACGATAATGACGGCAATAGACACCGCATTGAAAAGGGGGGAAAAAGATAATTAAATTTGACATCAACTTACATAAAACGACTTTGACCCAAAAAACGTCATCTAATGGAAAAACAACAATTAAAATGACACAAAACGACAACGATCAGCAAAATATGACATCAACAACGAAACAAAAGAAAAAACCAAGGCATATCAACAGGAGAAAAAATAAAAGAAACATTTACACCAACAAGAATAAAGATTATACGTGATGACTAAAAAAGCAGAGCAACATTAAAAAACAAAAAACAAAAACAAAAACAAAAAGACCATGACTTATCATTGAAAAAATTTAAAGGTTGTTTCTACAATTTTCCCTGTGTTAAACCATGTCCATCTTAATGTCATGAGAAAATTGGATACAACCCCTCAAATTAAACATATTTTATGTTTTTATCCCAACTTATCATTGATCTGGATTTTTAACAGCTAGATCACTTATCATATTTTAATCAATCAATTAAATGATCAATTGAGCCTTATTTCTATTGTTTATTTGCACAAATGAAACCTAGCTGTTTTCACTAACTGCCCAATAGGAAGCGCTCCATTCCGCACAGGTTATTTAGGATTACTCACTAAAAAAACCCTTAATCATATGGGAGCTTTAACAATAAGACCTCTTATTTTACATTATCGGTAGAAATTGCTTTTTAATTATTGGATTATTTTCTTTTAACCATCTGATATATATATATAAGAGTGTTCACTCTAAAAATTTGCTACACACAGTACAAATATGTTCTATTCTTATATCATATCATTGATCATTTAATCCAACCACTAAAATAATAACTCCAACCAGTAGTATAAAACAAGAGATTAATTATACCATAAAAGTCCCTAATAATATAGGGACGTACAGAAACCAATTCTATGATTTAGTAAAGAGGAGGGAATGAATGAGTTTGCCTCATGAAATTGAAGAGTAATACACAATATTCTGTCGTAAGCTTAGACTATTAATATTTTAGAGCTTAAAAGGAGGAAGACCGGAGCGACCATCCAATCTTGTTGACTTCCAGTGAGCCATATATTCACCATGATGAACTTCTCTGTATTTGGGTGGATTTTGCTCAGACAAAAGCTCTTTTGCCGGTCCAATTAGCTTATTATTATTATTATTATTATTACTATTATTATTATCTGCAGTACTACTTGGATAGAAGAAGCATGCAGCTGATATCCGAGAGCCAACCCCTTCAGTAGCCAATACCCTATGCTCCACGCTTTTGAACTTGTCATTCGAGATTATCTACAACACAAATATATAAATAGGAATTCAAAAAAAAAAAAAAAAAAGTAAAAAGGTATTAGGGAAGAGAAGCAACAACAACAACAAAAGCTCTTGATCTTTTTCAACGTAAAAAAAAAAAAAAAAAAAAAACACTGGTTGAAAAAGATTATGATCACTTCAAACAATATATGCAAATCCTTGTGCAATAATTTGTATCTCTCCAAATTATTAAAATTGATCAGTCTATGACTGGTCTTAAACCTTAAAATGGGTGACGAGGATTGATTTCTCGTTCCAAAAGGAAGCAATGAAGGAAATTAAGAATCAAATTTAAGTTTTCCAAATACTAATGTTATGTTATATGTTTCGCATCCATATAGATATTTCTCATTCATCAAGCTGTGAAGGATTAATATAGATCTTTCGCATTCATCATGTGCAATGTTATGTTTTCTTGGATTACTGTTGCGTCTTACTCATTTTATTTTACATTAGAGAAATCTCTTATCGAACAGAACAGTAAGAAATGTTTACATAATTTACTATACTAATTCATAATTGCTCATTTTATTTTACATTAGAGAAACCTCTTATCGAACAGAACAGAAAGAAATGTTTACATAATTTACTATACTAATTCATAATTGCTCATATATACATACATATATATATATATATAGAATATTTATAAACCTGCATCAAGTCGCCAATGTTGGCTATGATTGCTCCTTCCAAGTGAGGCAGATCAATCCAGTGATCATGATGAAAGACTTGGAGGCCACCGACGTTGTCTTGCAAGAGTAGGGTCAGCACATATGGGTCTGAATGTTTGGAAATACCAAAAGTCAAGTCAGGCTCAGGGCAGGCTGGGTAATAGTGAGCCACAAACAGCTCAGATTCCATGTAATTCTGCTTCTCCAAGAAGTCACTGCTCAGCCCAAGAGCCTCCGACAGCCATTCGGATATCAACTTCTTCAGCCCCTCTATCCCTTTCAGGTACTCCACGATCTCCTGCCTGTGTAATTAGAAACCATAAGAAAGTAAACAAAATTTTGCTGCATTTTTAACTTAATTACAAAATCCTCCGTCGATTATGCACATGACACTAATTAATTAATCTAGGGCTCACGACAGAAATAGGGGAAACTAATAACTATTATCTAAAAGTCAAATCAGATCAAAATCAAACAATATTTAGAATTAAACAAAAATTTAATAAGCATGTCATTGATAAATACTAGAAAATTAATTCATGAATTAATTACTAAAATTCTCCTTGATCTATGATTAATTACAAAAGTTCTTCTCGAACAATATCCTTATTATATTTTGTCTCCTAGCGTGTTTAATAATAATCACCATTTGTGCAACATGTGTCATTTCCGTTAAAAATTTTAACATGACTTTTTTTTTTTTAACGATTCATTTTTGAAGGGGAACAGTTTTTACATTTTGAAATTGAAGAGGTAAAGTGTTATAAAAGCTATAATTTTAAAAAAATTTGTAATTGCTCCTTAAACAAATAGTACGTACCAAAAGTATAAAATTTAATGGAATCATTGGACAAATACTCTCTACAAGCAAGTGTTTGCATGATGTATAATTTATAAAATTTCTCTGGACTAAATATGGTACCTGCAAACTGGAGGCAATTCCTTGGGATCCAGTGTTTTCTCAGCTTGGATGTTGCAGGCCAGAGAATCCCGCCAATCCGCTGGTGCCGGAGACAATTGGAGATAACCGTTGCTGAAAAACTTGACAGCCTTGGTAGGCTTGCGATCGTACCACTTGCTCTTCTCCTCATTCGGCAGTTCATGAAATCGCCGGACGCCTTGCAACACTCCCTCCAAAACAGCCTTCGGAATCCCGTGATTGACCATTTGGAAGAACCCCCACTTCTCCGCAGCCGACCGCAACTCGTCGACGATCTCCCTGCGCCGAACGCCGCCGTTGTCGTCGTCATAACCTCGGAGATCGATGACTGGAATTTGGAGACTTGAAACGCTACCTAATAGGTTGGAATTAGGTTGTTTGTGGATGTTTTGTTGAGGGTGAATGAAGAACTTGGGAATCTTTTTGATCCCGGCGTCGACAAGTCCTTTGACTCCGGCTTTTGATTCGTCGAACTCTTCTACTTGTTTTGCTCTGTCATAATATGCGTCGACGACGACTTCCATGGCGATTATCAAACGGCCTCAGAAGATTATGCACGATCAATTTCTTCTTTGCGTTTTAATTACTATCCTTGCTTAAATTATGTGTGTGTGTATACATATATATATATATATATAAAGGTGTCATGTGTATTGTTTTTTGTGTTGAAATATAAAAATACATATAGATGAAGTGCCGAATGCGAAACGAAAGTTAGACCACATGATAATCTGTCCATTTATTTTCAATTATTTATAAATAATAAATTTTAAATAATAATAATAATAATAATAATAAATAATAGGGAGAGACTGTGGTAGAGCCTCTCCCAGAGTAATTACCGGTATAGCTCTTTTTTGAACTGTTAGATTTAATCGAACGGTTGATATATTATTGGTGTACCATAGTTACCATACACCTTATCTCATATAAGCTTTTCCACCCTTATCTTCTCCGTCGCCGGCAACCTGCCCCCTGTCGCCGGTGACCCCCCGGCCGGCCCCCACCCCATCCCCGACCACCCCCTCTCTCTCTCTTCCCGGCTGGCCCTCTGCCCCTAGCCCGCCCTACGCCCCCCCTTTCTCTCTCTCTTCTCTCTCTCTTCCCTTCTCTCTCTTCCCGTTCACGATCTTCTTCAGCCTTTTCTTTTTTTCTCTTTTTCACTTACTTTGTTATAATATGGGTGGTGCCTACAGTTCATCATGTGCACCCTCAATATATAGGTCATCCGATTCAATATCTGTGGTTTAAAAAATGACTGTATCGGTAGAGACTCTGTACTACAGTTTTGTCCTAAATAATATAATATGTTTGTCAACTTTTGCATTTGTCGATTGACTCTGCCAGGCGGCCAAAAAAACAAAAAAAAGAAAAGAAAAAGAAAGAAAGAAAGAATTGTTGCGTTGTCTTTCAAGAAAAAATAATAATAATAATAAATTTAAAGAACTGTTTCGTTATCTCACAAACAAATCCATTGACTACTAAGCCTCCGTTTCGTTCGTGTTATTAATTGGAGATGAAATTTTTAAGTTATAATTGGTTAAGTTTTTATAAATCAGATATAATTTTTATTAACTTTTAAAAAAAGATTGAGATGAAAAATTTGAGTTTTAATTAAAATACCAAACAAAAATTAAGTACTCCGGAGTTTGGAGATATTCTTAGATTATTTTTTTTTTGGGCAATTATATGGTGGGGGACGTACTTTTTCCCCACCAATGAAGTAAAAATTATTTACCGTTGGATTAAGATCGAATGGTAAGAATCAATGGAGGAGAACCAAATTGAAATAAGACTTCCCACATATGATTTAATGTCTAAGAAAATCACAAAAAAAAAAAAAAAAAAAAAGTAAGGACGCCGGATAACCAGTAACAGTGGTGGTTCCCCGGACCAGGAAAAGCTCGCGAGGCGGCAGATTTGGGCACCCACACCTCGTCCTCCGGCATCTCGCCCATGCTGGCGACCTCCTCTGCAACCTCCGGCACCTCAGAGGGGACTCGGAGACCTCGCTCTCCTCACCGACAGACTCCTCCCCCCGCCAGATCTGGTGCCCCAGCCGATGCCGCCACAACCCCACTGCACAAATACAGTCGCCGACGTCGCGAGCTAGTGCGTTTGTCCAACTTACAGAGGTGGTCGCCAGTTTCTGGATGACGCCGGTGAGATCGCGACATGGTCGAAGCCGGTGAACCCGCGATCTTGCGGATGCCGGCTCGCGCTCGTGTTGGATCTCCGAATCGAACGGCGGGGAGAGCACAGCAAAGATGCCATCGTCCTCCGAACAGCCGAATCTCATGGACTTTCGAATTGCCCTCCGCCGTGGGTGGCGGCTGTCGTTTGGAACTCACATTTTCGGATGGCGGTCGAGGCCAAACCCACCCCCCACCGCAAGGCCACCGGAGTTGTTAGCTGGTAGAATTTTTTTTTTAATTTATCTGATATGGGAATTTTATTGGGTGTGGGAGGATGTATCTTAACATAGTGGTCTTTTAAGTCTTTTTAACAGATTCAAATCAAGAGGTGAAAAATTTTTACCCTATTAATGAGGTAAAAAACCTTACCCCATTGTAGAAGTCCTCAAAGAAATAAATTTTTTTTAATATCTCTGCATTAACAAAAAGTTATAATATATGTTATTACAAATATAAGTTTTCAGTAATTTAATATTTGACTTTAGCAATCATCCCAAGTTTTTTTTTTTGTTAAGAGTTATAATTCATTAAATTAGTTTGAAAGTTAATTTAAATCAGAATTTAAATCTTCTAAATATAGAGGCCAATCTCTTCAAAATGCTACTTGTAATAATAAAAAAAATTCTAAACGCAGATACAATCTAAATTTGTAGGTAGAAAGGAAAAATATTATATCTTAATCTTAACTATAATAAAAAATAAATAAATAGATGGTGGTGTTATGTTTATCAGTGGTCATCAAATACCCCGTTTTGATGCTTTATTAATTATTATTTTTTTCCCTTATTCTTTTTTGTTTTTTGTAGGCCTTGTTTGGTCATGAGTTTAATTTAAACTAAACTGTACTTTTTTCATCATGTTTTTTGTCTTTTTTTCCCCAAAAAGTTATTTGTCTTTTCTGAAAATTCAAAAAAATTCAAAAAAAATTACTATTTAAACTTACAAATCTTAACTCAAACTTACACACCAAACACCCCCGTATTCTCCTAGAAGTTGGTAGCTGGTACCAATATATATATTAATACATAAATATATTCGCAGCTCTTGTTCAGACACACCGACAAGTGACAATAATTTTGCAGGCATATATATATATATATATATATATATATGCATATTGATAGGAAAGCAACCGGCTCAAGTTAAATAAAAAACCTTTTATATTCAAATTACATCACCTCTCCCAACTAACATTATTTAATTAAAATTGTCAATTTCTCATCAATTTTTCTTCTCGTTCTTTTAAGTTTTTTAATATATACTAATCGCTTTTTTTTTTAGAGTAATACATAGTAAATTGAAGTTTTTTTTTTTTTTTTTTTGATAATCACGTTTTGGTGCTTACCATTTATTGTTAACTTTTTATTTTATTTTTATTTTTCATTTGGACTATATGCACATCATTTCTTAATTTTTTTAGATGATAACATTTTGATCCATAAATTTTTAATTAACAAATTAATCTCTAAGTTGTTGATTTAGTTGCAATTCCTGATTAAATTAAAAACTTTCTATAATTTTAATTGAATTTGCTGTGTATGCGGCACATGACTTAATTTGCCTTACTCCACTTGAGAATCTTACAAAGTAAAATTCATGTACCAAAATCAAATTTTGATATTTGATTATGAAAATCACTCCCAACACATTTTACTTCCAATCGTAGATTATGATATTTGATTGCTGATAATTGTTGTCTTGATTTTTTTTAACATTATTATTTTTTAACTTATTTAAATATTAAAGATCACTTTAGTAATTTTCAACAATATGGTTTGTTTGGAAAGCACGTTTATTTTATATTATATTTGAATGTAATAGATAGAATACAATATAAATTTAGATACATTTTTTATATATTGTATTCAAATATAATATGTATTTGGATTGTTTACATTTGAAGAGTTATTCCAATGTATACTGGTGAGAGACAGAATATGTGATGTTATTAATAAAAGTAGATAGAAAAGTAAATTAATAAATTGTTCAGATATACTTATATTAAAATGGAATATATGGGGTACTCAAACATACATTACATTGTCTTGATATATAATGTTTAATGAATGATGTCTCAAAACATACCATTAATAATCATAACAAAATATACATGTGACAACACAATTTATATTATAAATTGAAGTATATATGATAAGATACCAAATATATTATATTCATAGTTTTCAATCACAAATATAACTTTAGAGATTTTTTCCCTCATATTTCTAAACTTAATTTCCTCACTAAAAATTTCAATTTCCTTACTTTTGATCGAGATTGGTTTTTAATTTCAGTGAGCTTTGTTTCATTCTTTGCATGATCAAAATTGTGTGATATGTATTTTCGACTAGAGTACTATTATCCAAAACAATGTCAGATATGTCAAGAGGTTTTGAAACAGTGGCATTTGAGACATCAAATTATAAAGAGAATAAAATACATGAGGTGACAATGAATTAGGAGTATAAAGAAAACACAAATTTCACATTTGAAATCAAAATTGAGAAACTTTTTACCTTTTTGTTTTTAATATAAATTCATCCCTGAATGCAAGACTTCTCTTGTATGTCTGTCACACGTATGCAAGTTCTTCCTTCTATAGGGCCGACTAAAGGGTGGACCATCACGGGCTTTTGGAACTTCCTTGTCTGAAACAACAATAGGCCCAACATTTCTTGGGCCTGTCCCTTCTTCATCGAAAGTCGTAGTACCGACCATTTTCCATCGCTATAGGTAAAAATAATCCAAGTAAATAACATGTTTTAGAAAAGTTTCGAGCAAATAATAGATTTATTACGTAAATAAAAAATTTATTAGATAAATGAAATATTTACATAAACAAATTATTTATCTGGTAAATCTGATTTAAAATAAAGTGAAAATTATCTAAATAATCACATTTTTTTTATTTATTGACCAACATGACACAAATTCTCTCTTTTTGACTAATATGACAAATTATTTTAGTTAACTTTAGTTTAATTTTATGTCATTTTAGCGTAATGGTCTTTAAATTTGTGTTATTCACGTGCTTTGCGCTTAAATAAATCGTTTACTTAGTAAAATCTACTATTTATCACAAATATGTTGAAAACCTATTATTTACTTCAATTATTTTCTTAAAAAAACCATTTACTTCTTTCTCCTTAACATTTTTACCAAAATTTTAAAAAATTGAATAGAAAGATTTCAAAATATTTGAAGTAAATAATAAATTTATTAGATCAATAACATATTTAATTTGCGTAATAAATTTGTTAGTTAGTGTTATATACTCTAAATATTTTTAAAACTACTATTTATTCTAATTATTTATTGTAAAACTGCTATGCACTTCTTTCTCCCTAATTCCCCTCTCACAAGAAAATTGTAAATAAAAAAAATATTCTAGCATATATGTTTATATTTTGTGTCCTCTTTCTTAAATTTTTGACGTTTCCTATGTAGAAGATAAAAAAACTACATCTATTATAATTAAAATATTAATCAATTTATATTAAGTTGAGGGACAATCCTACAATGAGGGACGGAGCTAAAGAGGCTCCAAGAGGGCTCAAGCCCCCTCTAAACTTTTTCTTTTTTCCTTTTTAACCTATATATTTATGTATAAATTCACATATAGCCCCTTTAAGCCCCCTCTCAAAATTTTCTTTTTTGCCCCCCACCCTAAACTCTTAGAGCACCGTCAAATACACTATTTTAATACTTTTGTACTGAATGTAGCATTGATAGTAATAATTATATAAAAAATAATCGTATCGAGATTCTTTTTCATCAAAAAATTAATGACTTAAATTGTATTTAAATATTTGTTATAATTACTCCCCCCAAAATAATTTATGGCTTCATCACTGCTTATAATATGACCCTAATCTCGTCACAACTCTTGACTTGTCATGGGCTAAAGAAGAAAATTCAGATTGTATCATTCATGAAATCATCCTATTTTATATGGTAAATTGTACCGTTTTCTTCTGTTTTTTTTTTTTTAAAGAGAGAGAGAGGGTAAATTGTACTCTCTCTCTCTCTTTTTCCCAGGTGAAATGTTATTGTACATTATATATTTTTTAGACTAAAGTATTTGATTAAGAGAATTTAAGACAGGAAGTGAATGAAGATTTCAAATATTTTATTTAATATAAAAATAAAAATAAAAATTTTGTCTTTCTTAAATTCTTAAAAAAAAATTTCTTTCTTATGAAATTTCAAATCTGTGCATGTAAGCAGTTCCACTATTTTTTTTCTTTTGAAAGAAAAGTCTTGTCTTTTTCCACAATGCCGACAAGGTAAATTTTTCATTATTTTGTCACGTTCACTTCACTCGTCGCCAGCCAATCAGAAGGAGTCCAGTTAAAATTTGAAAATCTTTCCTTCGAAAGCCCCCTACTTTATTTACCTGAGTAAAGTTACAGTCAGTTAATATTAACTGAAGGGCATTTCCGTAAACTAACAAAAGCAAGCAGTGTTACCCGCCCTGTATTCAAAAAAGAAGCGCCAGAAAAAAGATTATTCCTTTGGACCAGAATACCCTTTCCTTCTTCTTCCCCATCTGTTTCCTCTTGATCTTCTTGTCTGAAAAAACATTAAGCAAGAATGGCTTTTGGTTCCTTTGTTGGGAGAGTCCTCTTCGCCTCATTTTTCATACTCTCTGCTTACCAAGAGTTAGTTCTTTTTTTTTTTTTTTTTTCATTTTATCTTTTTATTTCTTTTATTTTTCTGGTATATAATTCTGTACTATTTTGTATTTTAAAAACTGGGTCTTGAGTAAATTTATGTTTCTGTAGATCTGGCATGTTAAAGGTTTGAACTTTCTGTTTGACAGTCTTAGAATAAGCTTTTGTGGATCTAAATTTTCTGTCATTTTGTTTGCTTGGCAAAGTTCAAACTTTGTTTCCTTAAAAAAAATAAATAAATAAAAAGTTTAATTTTTTACCTTTGAATTCCTTTTTTTTTTTTTTTTTTTTTTTAATTTACATTCATGAGTGGGGTTAATTAACTATTGAGAACCAACAATCTGCTTCGTTCTATTTGCTATTAAATTTTTTTTCTCTTTCTGGGTTGATAAGATTAAGTTATTTAATTATGTCGAAATCCCATTTGGATTTTTAAATTATTTAACGTTT
Source organism: Ficus erecta (assembly GCA_008635985.1). Lineage (NCBI taxonomy): Eukaryota > Viridiplantae > Streptophyta > Magnoliopsida > Rosales > Moraceae > Ficus > Ficus erecta. Next base: position 280,932 of record BKCH01000695.1, on the reverse strand, counting down.
CTGGGTTTGGAAGGCTACTTCTTAATTAAATTGTTATTCTGAATATGCAATTTATATTATCTGATATTTCGTTATGTAGATTCAATGAATATGGAGTTGATGGGGCACCAATTGCAAAGATTCTCAGGCCAAAGATTGATGTCTTAACACTCCGTTTGCACTCCCATGTCGGCATACAGATGCCAGAAATTGAAGTGAAATCACACTCTCACTTCCTCTCTCTGTCTCTGTCTCTCTCTGTCTCTCTCTATCTGCACACCCGTGTCGGCATACAGATATGCCAGAAACTGAAGTGAGATATCTCTCTCTCTCTCTCTCTCTCTTACACGCAAGTAAGCACGTGACTAAATAGCATATTCTGCATATATAAGATAATTTTTCTGGAATGAATAGGAGAGACCAATGGTGTGTTTGTCAGAAGATGTTGAAAGGGACAATAATACAAATATATGTTTTTTATGTTTAGCCAAGCGGGTGGAAGGGCAGGGGATTTGGATAGGAGCTCTCAGATTCGAAACTTGAGATTATTTTTATTTATCTTTAACAAGTGGAAGCCATAAAATTTGGTAACACCGTTGATGTTTCTAGAAGTGGAAAGAAGAGTAGAGATTCTTCTCAAGAAGATGGCTAAGATAAAGCAAGGCCTTAAACATTTTAATTATTCGAAATTCAAATGGAAGCTGCCAAGCCTTTGATTTTCATCTATCAGATTCACTATTAAAGAGGGAACATAACGTGTCCGATTTGGTATGAATTGTTACGTGATTTTCAATTTTTGTTTTAACGTGCAGACTAAACATGTCGTTGCAGCGGCTATAGCTCTCAAGGGCATCGGAGGCGTCCTGTTTGTCTTTGGCAGCTTACTTGGAGCCCATCTCTTGGTTTGTCTTCGACTTACGCATACCTTTTGTATTTTTCTTAAGATCTTATGGGGAAGCTTGTCGTGTCTTTGTCATGTCTTTGGGACTCATGGTTGGCATTTCATCACTATATACGTATTTCTTCCTTTTTTTTTTTTTTTCTTTTTTTTTTTTTTTTTCTGTTTCTTTAACACTGCAGCTGTTGCATTTAAATGATTGCTACTCCTATTTTTTACAATTTCTACGAGTATGACAGTGCGGAGAAACAATTTCCTCAACTTTTCCTCCGATTTACACAGGTAAAAGCGTGCATTGCTGTCCTCTCTTCTTCTTCTTCGTTTTATTTTTGTTTTCAAATTCCACTAATTAGTAAACCTGGGGTATGTTTTCAACTCGAAAATCCTTTTTTTTTTTTTTTTTCCCCCGAAACATTGCAGAATATGGCACTTGTTGGGGCGTTGTTATTCTTCATAGGGATGAAGAACTCCACTTAGCAAGACAAAAACTGTCTAGAGGGGATTCCTTGTTTGTTTGTGAAACTTTGTCTTAGTTAACAGGAAATTCTGTGCACGGATTAGTGCCCGCATTATTATTATTATTATTTTAATTATTTTATTATTATTTTTATTTGGCTATGAAATTTATTCTGAACAATTTAATACTGTATGTTCCTTTAACACTTTCATTGGGGTGGTTTTTTCTTGGACCTTATGATTTTTTTTTTTTTTTTTTGTAAGTTTTATTGTTTAGTCGCATTAGGTTTCTCTTGTATGATATTAGTGGGACAAAAGGTCCATACTAATACCAAAAATATACCCCAACTCAAGGGAAAAAGGAAGTTAAAACAAAAGTGAAAGAGAGCTTATGAACTCGCCAAAAGGTTCAATTCATGTTTCCCTGTTCAATCTCATCCCGTTTTTCAGAATGCACCATGCTTATGTCAGCAATTGGATGAAAAAGAAATGTAGCTAAATTATTGAAATACTTTTTAATTAAAAGTTGACTACTTTCATCTCAACGGTTGAGATTGTTTCTTTCGCCGGTGAATCACATATGAATAAAAAATAAAAATAAATAAAAAAAAAGTAGACTAGCGCGCAATTAGGGATTCGGTCTCAAACTGATTGAAGCTATTGCCATCACAAATCAAAGGGAGAATATTTACAAAATAATAAATAAATACAACATGCACCACCCACGCGTCGGATGTAACCAATTATATGTGCTACTTCCCTGTCTAGTGGGCAAATAGAAGGTCCCATCTCATGCCACACGGGATAAGATCATAAGTAAAAGTCAAAGTGTCACCTGTGATATCTGTAGTTTTCACATACATCAATTTTCTTAGTAAAACTTGACGCGTGCAATAGATTCAAAAAATAAATAAAACAAAAAACTATCAAAACGCATCACTTGTTGGATTGAACACTTCTAATTGGCCTTTCACCTTGATCATTATCATAGAAAAATAGTTGAGAACACCACCGATATTAAGCATTACAACTAACAGAAGTGACTCTGAATTCTATATTGTGGGATAGTTTCTACTAATGTATGATGGTGGGCACCACTCGAAATGATATATACAAAGTCCACTGCCACTCGGTACACGCCATTGGGGCCATGATGATATGATCTTCATATATCTAGCTGGATTTTTTCATATCTGGAAAGATCGGTACTCTTGAGCCGAAATACGTGCCAGTGTGGACCGGGTCTCAGAGTTGAAAGAACGCAAACTTCGTGAGCTGCAACTCTGCAGAGCCGTTTTTGGCAACTAGTGTTGTAAATAGGCCAAAACCATGCCAAGACTGGCTTTTTTTCACGTATGTGATGATTTATATAGACTAGACAATCCTAAGGAAACGCCATTTTCCATTCAACTGACATAAATGACATTATTGAGTGGCAACACTTGAAAGACTACATGGCTGTAGCTGGAAGAAATGCCAAAAGTGGGTATCTCATTTTTCTTGGACTTTTGTTTAACTTATTGCAATTCAATATTCATATCCAATTTAATAATCAGAGGCATCTGATCTTCCATTCACAATGGGCATCTTCATCTTTTTAATTATCATTTTTTTATTTTTATTGTTTATTTATTTTTTTAAATGACCACCTCCAAATCTAATAAGAACCGAATTCCTTTCCCCAAATCCACCATAGCTAAGATGGAAATCACTCCCGACACCGAAAGGCCTGATGTCGAAGATGAATCGGGTTACGACAGAGCGAAAGAGGTGAAGCAGTTTGATGACACAAAAGCAGGAGTTAAAGGGCTTGTGGACTCTGGCGTGACTAAAGTCCCCAGGTTTCTTATCCATCCTCCTGAGAATCACCTCTCAAACTCATCACCGCCTCGCAATACTAGCGATGACATCTTACGAGTTCCGGTCATAGATCTTGGAGGACATGAGGACTGCTTCCGGAGAGCAGAGATAGTTAGGGAAATCCGCGAAGCTTCGGAGACGTGGGGATTCTTTCAAATGGTTAACCATGGAGTTCCCGACACCGTCTTGAACGGCATGTTGGAAGGCATTCGGCAATTCCACGAGCAGCCTAAGGAGATGAAGATGGAATGGTACTCTCGGGACCCTCAGCGGAGAGTGCGGTACTACAGCAATGGAGACTTGCTGGTGTCCAAAACGGCAAACTGGAGAGACTCCATGGCGTTTGATTTCCAGGATGGTCCTCTAGAACCCGAGGCGTTCCCCTCACCCTGCAGGTGACTTTCAAATATTTTAATGTTAACAACGCTGCTAACTTTTTCAATCAATTAACTCGTGATTTTTTCACGATGTACGTTTTGTCCAGTACTTAAAAAATATTATTTCGGTGAGCAGACAGGTGGTACAGGAGTACATGAAACACATGGTGGAGCTGCGGGAGATGCTGTCGGAGTTTTTGTCCGAGGCGCTAGGGCTTCGAAAAGACTACTTAGCAAAGCTTGAGTGCATGAAAAGTGAAACTCTGGTGTGCCACTACTACCCGGTTTGTCCCGAACCCGATCTGACTCAAGGCACAACCAAGCATTCCGACCCGTCCGCCTTAACCATACTCCTCCAGGACCATATCGGCGGCCTCCAAGTCCTCCGGCAGAATCAATGGGTTGACGTACCCCCGTTGCACTCAGTTCTAGTTGCCAACATCGGTGACCTCATGCAGGTACTATTATTTGGTTTTAAAAACTACAATTTTACTTTACAGTTTTAACTTCATGAGTTAATCAGCTTGGAAAATTGGAGAAATGAATGACAATATGTATATAAATATATATATATATATATATATATATATACGATTTGTATTTGCAGCTGATAACGAACGACAAGTTCAAAAGTGTGGAGCATAGAGTGCTGTCGGGAAGCAATGGTCCGAGGATATCAGCTGCATGTTTCATGTATCCGAGTGCGACGCACAGACAGAAACCGTACGGCCCAATTCGAGAGTTTCTGTTGGAGGAGGAACCACCCAAGTACAGGGAAACCAGTATTTACGAATATCTTGCTTATTACAAATCAAAGGGTCTTGATGGCAACTCGGCACTTCCTCATTTTAAGCTGCAATATTAATGTGTTAAATATATATATATATATATATATATGCTTATAGATGGTGACTGTAATGGTGTTATGGTTAATTATCAGTACTAAAAAAGGAATGATCTGTACTAAAGGAAGCTATACTAAACCGACCATCTTATAATTCCTACGTTTTTGGTTAAGTTTTTAATTTTCTTTTGGATGTTAATTAGGGTGTTGACAAAAGACGCATAATGGGTAAGTGCATTCCTCTTAGATTAATATACATTGACATGACACCACTGACCGGTGCCTAACACCACTTTTTACCTACAAAATATGTCCCGTTCTTGTGGTGCTACCAAATATTTTTCTTCAGGGGGTGAAAAGGCGAACAAATTAACATGTTTTTCACATTATATGGGTTAAAACGGAACGGTTAAAAGTGTTTTTCAATTCAAACCAAATCAAATCATTAAAATTATCGATTTGGTACTGTTTGAAATCGAAAAGTGTAAGTTGAGAAGCGAAAAATGAAATGATATTTTTGTACGCAGACTTTGAGTCTTTTTTTTTTTTCCCCCCTCATACTAAAAAAGAAAAAGTCAAAGGCAAATGCAATGATTCAGCAAGAGCCAAAAATGTGACTTTAGTTTTTGAACAAGAGAAGGCGCAATGAACTTTAGTACGTCTAAGAGGTTGATCTTCTGCAAGAGTACAGCCATGAATTATTAATATGAAAAAATTTTCCAAAATTTTTAAAGAATAGAATCCTCAAGACGTGGGACATTTTCAGGTTGACAAAGAGAAGGGTCCCAATGCCAGCAAATAAAAGTGATTCGTATCATTTATTTTGTTGTTAAAATATATGTACATATATATATTTCTTGTAAGTTTTTTTTTTATGGTATATTTACAATATTCTTTCGTTTTTCTCCAGAGAAATTAATAAGAAAATGTAACACACTTTGAATCGTATCTCAGACACCTGGTCTTTTACTCTGCTTTCACCACCAAAGGGACCTTTATGCCCAACAAAGTATATATGAGAATTGAGATTATCTAATTAATTAACTTGGTGGATGCTTTACTGACCAGCCTTCAAATTTTAACCGAATATGTACCATTTTATTTTATAGTTTATGTATCACTATTTATGGTCGAGTTGGTTGGGAATTTTTTACCATATCTTTTCTTTCGAGCAAGTTTGACAAATGTAGAAATATATATATATATATATATATGTATACGCCAAAAAAAGTCCCAAACAAACAAAGGAAAATACATCATCTAGTAATGACTGGTAACATCTTATTATTGCTATCATTATTTTTATATTTTTTGGACTAAGGTAACGTCTAAAATTTTGAATGGTTGGGAAACCCCCTTTTTTCTTTCAAAGAAGATCTTTCTTTCTTTTCTTCTTTTTTTTTTTTTTTTTTTTTTTTTTTTTTTTTGAAACCTGGATAAAGAGCTTCAAAATGGAATATTGGAAGGAACCAAAACTCTACCGGAATAAAAAAATATATATATCTAAATGGGCGTCGTGAAAAAGAAAAACGTAGGACTGAAGGAGGAAAAAACAAAAAAAAAAAGCTTGAGTTGGAGTCATCCTTGTTGTTAAACTTTGAAAGACTGCATCCAAAATCATAACACATGGAAGGCTTGTAGATTCTTCTTCCATTCACAAGAAGAAATAATGTCTTCAAAGTCGACGCTGGGGGGTGGCGGACACCGCGGCGGTCTTTGAAAGAAAAGAGGCAAATGACAATTGTCCACGGCAATTATTGGAACGTAATAAACTTGGCTTTGTTTCAGATCGTTTTCATTAAAATAATGAGTCAAAAAATGGAACACAATTATTATAAACGTTCGTTTTAAATCAAGGAGTTATTTTCACTAATAACCCATGAATTATATATCAACTCTTATGTTGGTATGAGATTTTTAATTTTACATATCATATCATCTTGAATTTTTCTATTCCTTATTCCGTAAAAAAGTAAATAGAAATTGAATTCGTTCAAACAATACAAACATTAGTTTTATAAAGACAATATATCTCCAAAATATCTTTGATGAAAATGCAGTTTACTTTGAAATATATCTATGCCGAAGATATGATTTCTTTATAAAACAAATATTTAATTATAACTTTATCTATAAATGTAACTCATGTGATTATGAGAATGCATTGAATTTTTGCCAAACTTTTTTTCTTACAAAATATTGATAAAGAGAGTTGTTGATATAACAGTAGAACAGTTAAAAGAGTATGATGTGTAAAATCAAATGTCAAGAACCATCATGAGACACGACGTAAAGTTCATAAGCCATTCATAAAAAAGCATCGTTAGAGACATTAACTCTAATATCAATTTTTAAATATTGAGATGTCTCATTTTCATTAGTTGATCTAATCAATTAATGTAACAACTTTTTAAACATCTATAAAAAAAAAAGGAAAAATATCATAAATTCCCTTTGAATTTTATCACTAGTATCAATATGCTCAATGAATAATGAAATGTACCTATTATGCCCCCTGAACTTTAACACATGTGTCAAATTGCCCACTCAGTTAGTGACTGTTAGTTTTTTCGTTATCTTTAATGTAAAAATGCCCTATAAACTTTGCAATTATGTCAAAATACCTTCTGATTTTTAATATTTGTATCAAAATACCCCCTGATCTTTTATATTTATATCAAACTACCTTATTTTTAATATTTTAATTATCTAATATTGTATTATTACTTAATAATTATTAACTTTTTATAGAACAAGTAAAAATATATATTTTTATTATAATAAAGTGATTTACATCTTTTTTTAACACACTTTTTTTTATTTTATTTTAAATCAAGCTTATTTGAATTATGTGTTTACTTATGTGTAACAATAATTAATAAGATTTAGATGTAGGATTTGGATTTCAAATACGCTATTTACTTGACATACTTAATTTAAAATTATAGTCATAATAAATTTCATTTATGTATTTGTTTAAACCCATTATGAGAATAAGTATTGTAAATTTACTTTGATACACATTTTCAATAATATTTTTTAATTTAAAAAATGATTATTTTGTATATTTTGATATAATGTTATCCGTCGTAATATTTAAGAAAATCAAAATGAATTTAAATTTAAATTTAAATAAGTGGAAAAAAAATGGGTCAAGAAAATATACATTTTCTATTAGTAGAAAAAACAATTTTTTTTACCTATTCTAAGGGTCCATTTGGTGAAACGGTTTGAGTTGAAATTTTTAAGTTTGAGTTAGTTGACTTTTTAAAAACTAGTTATAATTTTTGTTGACTTTTCAGAAAAAGACAATGACTAAGATGAAAAAGTACAGTTTAGTTTGAGTTGAACCGTTTCACCAAACAAGCCCTAAAAAATTTAGATAATTATACAATATTATGTAAATAAAATATGATAAATTAGACAGTTTGATATAAATATTAAAGATCAATAAGAACTTTAACACAAATAGTAAAGATCCTGGACAATTTGACACAAATGCAAAGATTAAGGAGGCATTTTAACACAAAAACAAAGTTTAAAGGGCATTTTGACATTAAAAATAACAAAAAAACTAACGACAACTAACTGATATGGTAACTTGACACACATATTAAAATTCATGGGCACAATAGGTACATTTCATAGTTCATGAAACATATTGACACTAGTGACAAAATTCATGAGGAATTTATGACATTTTTTTTAAGAAAAGAATGACAAATCACATGTCACATTAATTGATATTTAAAATTTGAGATTAAAGTTGATACCCCAAACATCTTGCTTTATAAAAATAACTAATGTAACGTCCAAAGTTAACTTCAATGAACTGTTATCGACATGCAATGTACGGTAACGATCACTTTCACACACAAAAAAGGAGTAGACTCTCAGTTGAATCACATGTACAGTAGTTTTTTTCTCACTCCACTGTCTAGAACTAGAAACTATTTATCTTATGAGCAAGGTGGGCAAGTTTATCTTTGAAATGGCTCCAGCAATTCTATCATTCGTATCTAACAAAGGCCCACCAAAACTAGAGACTATAAATTCATACTTCCAAACAAACAACAGTCATATTTGAAGGAGAGAGCAGCTGCCAAAACGAAATAAATTAAACAAAAAAAAAAAAAAAGAAATCTTCAAACCAAAGCAACAAACAACGCAAACAATTCCGAAATGATTTTACACACACACAAGAAATGGAGGTGGTAAAAAGAAATGGCCACATGACGGTCTCTAGGAGGAAAACCCAACCGTTGCGAGTTACATTGCATTCTTAGGCTGCAATATTTGAACAAGCGACCACAGGATGTCCATTCTGTGCAAGCTTCTGTTGCTCTGTCCCTGGTATATTCATATTACAGATTTAGCTCCATGGTTAGTAACGAAATGACCAGGTTCAGAGCAACTATGCGAAATATTAAGAAATTGAAGCACTTCTACAACTCTTATACATGATTATGCATGCCATGTCATGTCATTCACCAGGTTTTTTTTTTTTTTTTTTTTGATGAAATTACATGCAAAAACTTAAATATTCAAACTTGAAAAGATGTAGTCTTATAATATGATATTGAGAACCTTGAGATCCTACCTCAACCACAAAACATATCCATGTCTTCTCACCATGGGCTTCTGTTACTCCTTTCAAGATCGTAAGACCCAGGCTTTTGATAGCTTCAGCTATCTCAAGAAAATGGCTGCATTCTTCACACATCATCTGCACAAATTGGTCAAAATACTTGCAATACTGAGCACGGATAAAAGAAGAAAAGAGAATCTACAAAAGAAATAAAGCGACAGAGTGTTGTTATTCGAGTAGCCAAGTTCCCTGTCATGCATATTCTCTTCTGGGGTAAAACAACATAAGAGACTTGTAAAGAATAACCATAATTTTCATATATGATTCGAACGTACCTCTACAACCATCTGCCCACACTTGTTCAGATTCTCCACTATGATTGAACAAACTTTCAGATTGCCTCCCACCTCCACTGCCCAACTTGAACCCCGTTCAAAGGTCGAGGATTCTAGCACGCTTGTTTCCTTGTGACACAACTGCGTATTTAGCAGTATAAATTACATAGAACTAGATCCACATCATTAAAGAGAATATGATTTTATACTAAGCGTCTAACATCGCCAAGAGTCGGGATGCAGTACTAGACATCTTATTGAAATCTGGCTAGTTTCACAGCATAGCCTTCAAAATGAGCATCTTCAGCTTCAATTAAAATTGAATAAGCTGCTAATAAACCATCGGAAGGCTGTAAGGATATAATATTGCCTTGCTAAAAACATGTACCTTCGTATCAGCATATTTGTTTAGCTTGTCAGCATGCTTAGATACGCTTTGCAGATACAGCATGTGCTTGATCGTGCGCTCCAACAGTGAATCAATACTGCACTGAGCAAATATCATGAAATTTTTAACACGTGTGAATGCAAAACAATTACGTTAATATGAACTGCAACTTGTACAAGAACAGAACTCATCGAGGAATAAGGATATGAGAAATTTACCTTTGCTCCATTAGGTATTAGCTCCCTTAGTTCCTTAATACGATCTTGTATCAGTTGTCTGTCCCTTGGCCTAGGTCTGCAATTTTCACCGGGTCTGGCCCTCTTTTTATTGTTCTTATTTGGCACTGAAGACCTTTCAAACTGCTCACTACAAGCACTTGGACAAGTTGATGAAAACCCTTTCGGGGACATTACACCACAAATACCTGATGAGCTCAAGCAGTGTTTTGTGTCCTCTCCTACAAGGGAGGATTGACCAATTGAGTGATTTGATGGCTCAGTAATTAGAGTGGTATGGCTTGAAGGCTCGGGATATTTTTCAGTTGTCAACAGAGACTGCACTGATTTACAAAATGATTTTTCACTCTTAACATCACTATGACTTTGGCATGCATTAGCAACTACTGCTTCTAGAAGATGCTCTGGATGGGAGTCAGAAGTCAACTGGCTACTGCTCATTTGCTCGGGAATCTCAAGAGCCGTTCCTTCAGTTTCAGTTGCCTCCCAATCAAAACACTTGTTATTTTTAAGAAAAGCTGGTCCAAGTGCTTCATGGAGCTCATAGCCGGCAGGGAACTGTAAAGATGTGCTAGATGTGTCCATGTGGCTTAACTCGGTTTGAAACTCCAGATTTTCCAGATCTTTCTGGAACTTCGTATCTGAGGGTTCACTTACGTGCAACACCCCATTTTGGTAATAATCTACACTGCCCAACCTAACTCTGTCACAAACAGCAGAGTCAACAAGGTCTGAAGAAAAGTGCGCAGAATCAACTTCAACCTTTTCAGCTGGAAGTACAACGCTAGGTAAATTAACATCACCCATAACAGAACCATTCAACAATGGATTAACATTTTTGACCGAACCCACCGCAGCATCTTTGCATCCGTCAATCTCTCCTCCACACTTCCAGTTATCACGCAGGTTCATGCCTATCGCTTTGTGATGCTCAAGTTCGAGGATGTTTGTTTCAGATTGAAGTAACTTGGCACTTTCATCAGGCCCACTTGAGGAAAACTCAAGTCCTCCACGCTTATTGACAACATCAACTGCCTTTTCCTGATAATTATTAGGCAGAGATAAAACGTAAGGACTATCACTGTCTTTCCCCAAATATGGAAAAATGGAAAACCAGATATCTGGCCTTTCTCCGTTTAAGGTTTTGTCTAAATTGTGCAAGCAATCAGGAATAACCTCTGAAGTGAAACTTTTTGAAGGTAAGTCTTGCTGAAAAAAAAAAAAAAGTAGATACTTTGCATCATAATAATGCTTCATGCACTTCTGTTTTATCATTAAGAAGAATATATATATATATATATATATATATACATATCAAATTTGTGCCCTGCAGGCAGGTACACAAACCTAGGGGACATAGGGGTACGCCTATGCCACACACTAACACACACACAAAAAAATATAAGTATAAATATACATAGAGAGAGGGAGAGAGAGATACCAAATTTACTGAACTATTCATACTGTACTGTATCGGAACAGAAACATGTCCCACTGAAGAATCTTGAAGAGACATAAAGATATCTCTAATATGATTAACCAGCTTCATATCCTCGAGGACCTGCTCCTCATTGGGAAAGAAACAAGAAAAAAAAATTGTAAATGATCGAAGTAACAGATTATGATCCTAAATATTGAAGCATATCAGAAACCAGAATGAAGATATACGGTCAGTAATGATGCGCAACTTGAAACTATGCAAGATAAAAAAGTCAACTTACTTCATTAAAGGATCCAAGCTGAACAACCCCATGTGGAACAACAGCTACAACAGCAATAGTCTATAGGAGAGAACAAGAAAACCACTTTAACAAATGTGTAAAGAAAATTTAGTGGAAAAAATGATGAAAAGCAAAAATGGTAATTATATGTTGATAATGCAGTTATTGAGAACCCAAATAAACAACAAGGCGTCAAAACCTACTAAACCGAAATGGCTTCTTCAAGCATAAAATAAATAAATAAAATTAAAAAAAGGTAAAATTATATATATTTAAAAGTTCAGTAATTTGAACATATGCATACTGACCACATATAATCAATTTCACAGTTAGGAATATTCCAAAACTCTTTGATTAGATGCAGCTCAAGGACAACCCAGTAGCATGCTACAATTTGCAGTGATGTATCGCCATGTTTGACCATATGACTATTCTTTTTACTGAGGTTGTGGTTTTAACTTAATCATCTTCATCAGCGAATTAAATGACTAACTATCACTACATTCTGTTCCACTGTATTTCATGATTTCGTCTTTACAAAATGTGCCTCACTATTCCAACCAAACAACTCGGTTATTCAGGTAAATCGTAAAATGATAAACTCCTCATTCTGAATCTCATAACTAACGCATATGTCTCAGGTTCTCAGCAATTTCCACTTGCATAAACATTCATATCATAGTTGTGCATATGCGTGTGTGTATTAGAAAGGAACGATGCATACCTTGATCCCAGCAGAAAATTGGTTTTGCCACCCATCAGAGTGCTGCAAATCACCCAAAAGAATCTTCATTAGTGCTCAGCTTGTTTACATATTTATAGATTGTTCACTTTACATGTCGAGAATGAGAATATGACAAATAATCACTGACCTCAAATGACGAATAGGTACTCATTTTATGCTTATCAGCAAAGATCCACTGATGCTTTCCACTCACTGCCACTTGTCCAACGATCCTGTAATGTAAAAACAAAAGGATTGAAACTCATCCTGCAAGATCACACACTTTTTTTTATTTTACTATAATGAAAAGTTTTTCTATTTTATGCTACTGTTGATGATAATTACGCAGGTTGCTTTGGAAACAGTGCAAAGTAACGTCCAGACCATTTGATTGTTGCAAAACAAGAATAATATGGTGTCATACAGATTTCAGAATATAAAACAGTCATAAGAGACAATTACCCTTCCCCTAGAGAATATACATGATAGGACATCTTAGCCACGGCTAACCCAAGGGGATCATGTGAGTAAAGCCCATCATGCAACTTTTCCAGTTTCTTACTAAAGCACTTATTCTCTGCAGAATCATGTTGCTCACTCTTGTCATAATAAGCTTCTTCCCAAGTCAACACCCTGTAACAACAAACAAAGCTCAACATCAAATCCAGTATTTCCCACGAAATATGCACATGCTGCAAGATTAAAGCATCTTAAAATTAAAGAAAATAGCATATTTTCTAATCCATAAACGAGAAAGAGAAACAAGTATTATACTTTCTCATAAACTAAACCCACTATAAATACAAAATTTGCTTCCTTTCATTTCCCATTTCCTCCATTTCTCGGCAGCAAACGAAATAAAGCAACTTTAAACAAATACCCAAATAGAAGAAAAAGAAAAGGAACCAAAAATATTAACGAAAACTCACATTCGAGCGCGATGTTTGAGCTTCCAAAAGATGGCGTACTTCCACTCTGAATTGGAACAGAGGCTTCTAAGTATTTGCTGCAAGTACGTACCCATCTTCTCTCAAAAGCTTTCTAAAATCTCACTAAACAATACCCAAACCGGGTTTTTTCTTCCAACTTAAAATCCCCCCCAAATTGAAAAAGATCCCCAACTCTCAATTTTCCCTAGAAAAAAAACCGTGCCCTAACTTCCCCTATATGATCCTCTACCCGCCTGCTTTCTCCGTAACCCTGCTCGCGGCTTTATTGGCGGCTCCACCGTCGGTAATAGCAGACTATCCGTGCCCATCCCTCACCCGCTAAAACTAACCTCGAACCCCCCCAGAAAACCGCAGTTTTCTCGACGAACCTTCAAAATCTAGCAGTTTCAGCTCTACGCTCGAAGATTCCAGTACAGTAAATTCCAATACATTCTCCGCAGTTAGCCATGAACTTGCGAGAAAAATCCAATTGGAGATCAAAAGAAGGGGAAAAAAAACGAAAAAACGAAATCTTTCAACGGCTTCCGACGAGAATTGTGAGATGAAATCTAGCTTATATCCGACGACATGGATGAACCAAAAAGGACAGAAATTTCGTTACCAATCGTTCCTGAAAATGGAGATGTGTGATTAGAGAGAGAGAGAGTTCAGCGACGAACGATTCGGATTCGACGAAAGACAAACGAGAAGAGTCGATCTAAGGGTTTATCGGATGTTTGTTTGAAGGAAGAACAGAAAATCAGTGAAATTCAAGGCCTTAAGCACTCACTGCCATTAGAGAAATAATGCAGCTTTTCAATAGTTTTCTAGAGAGAGAAAGAGTAGAAAAAGTAGGAGAGAAAGTAGAGAGAGAGAGAGAGAGAGAGAGAGAGAGAGTAGGAGAGAGAATGCTTCAATGGCCAAAAACTGTCGCAGAGAGAGAGAGAGAGATTATGGTGTGAACTGAAAAACGAGAGAAATCGGAGGTAAACACTTTATATATATATAGACGAGTTTACCTTGGCGCTCTGTTCACTTTAGTTTTTTTTTTTTTTTTTTTTTTTGGCTGGGGACAAAAATTTATAACTTGCGCCGGTGATACGGTGCGCACCTGTTTATCTTGGTGTTCCTCCACCCCCAAAAAAAGCTATCCTTTCTTATCCTGCGCATCGTGCGCACTCTAGAAGCAAAACCCTTTTGGAGTGTTTTCTTTTCTTTGATAGTGGTAGTGGTGTTAGCGTAGAAGTGTGTGTGAAATATGAAAAAGGCCAAGGCATAAAGAGAGAGAGAGAGAGAGAAGGAGAGAATAGTGAAAAAGAAAAACTCTTTTGGGATTAGAAGAAGGGACTAAATTGGATTTGGAAATTTGGGTGGGTTTGATTTGATTTTGGGAGCAAATATTTATGCAAATCCAAAATTTTTGAGCTATGAGTACACTTTCTAGGTGGTGTCCTTTGATGGCCAACAACATGATGCCCAAGAGTGGAATTTGCTTCTTATCTTGCTCTCATTTTTCAAGGATGGAACATAATCCTCTCTCTCTTCCTTTTCAAAACGAGTGGAAATCTGTTGTCTTGAATTTTTTGTCTCATTTGTTATTTCTTCAAAAGTGTTATGTAATATAAAATGAATTTCAGAATTTGATTACATAAAAAAATATTAAATATTAAAAATTCTTAAACAAATTGATAAGTTGTCAAAATACTATTGAGATGAGAGTTTTCAAGACATAAAAATAGGATAGCAGATCTGAACTCTTTCAAAACCTCCAAAATCAAAAACTTACCCTTATCTCTCTCTCTCTCTCTCTCGAGTGTCTCTCTCTCTCTTTCCCTTAAAAATGGTCCCTTTTTTTTTAACAATGATTTTATTGTCCCAAAGTTGTGACACCTTTCACCCCTCATTGTTCCTATGTTCCCTTTCATACTTTGCCGCCCACCCTTGCAATTCCCAAATGTTGTTTTTCTTGTTCTTTATGTTTTGGGAAAAAGAAAAGTTTCTAGCCATTTGATTTTCATCTATTGGTGGTATTTTGATCAAGATGATTATGATTCAAAATTATCAAAGATTTCCATGCACCTTTTTTTTTGTTTTTTTTTTTGGTGCACATTTTCGTTAGAGAATCAATGAGTCATTGGTTCCAATGTTCGTATAACATATTCATTAAGTAGCCTTTCTTGCGTTGCACCTACTAGACATCATTTCTCGAATCCCATAATTTGTTTTAACAGTGTGATCTTATGTTATTATTGTCATTGATTTCTAATCATTTTTCTTCGTTTTTTGTGGGATATATATATATATATATATATATATATTTAAATACTCCAATTTGCGAGAATTAATGGGGGAATCCAGATCAATTACCACTCATGAAGGAGAAACAAACAAACACACAAACAAACACATAAAAACGAAAGGTTAAGAAAGGAGAAAGAAAAGAAAATCATAACTTGGTCAATTATCAAAAACAATCACCTACCCATGTTCGTTTAGTCCAAAAAGATTCAATTTGTCGGAAGTAATTTAAGTGAGTGTTTCCTTTCTTTAAAAAAAAAACAAAAAAAAAAACAATTTATTATTATTAATATTATTATCTTTTTTTTTTTTTTTTTTTTTTTGCCTTGTTCACTATCAATATCATATCTAGCAAGGATCATCATAAATTTATTTATCATTTTTTGTTTACTGTCTTTTATTTGTCGTTTCTTTACTTTAACAGTTACAAATTACATCATGAAATGATTTAATCATGGATATTACGAATACAAATGTTCAAAATTCTGTTAATTTTATTACTTTATTTTATGGCATGTCATGATAATGTTATATTTTAATTATTACAACATTTAACTTTTACTACGTTGAAGTATGGACTATAAAACACTATTGATCAAAAATTTTCGTAATTATCGATATTTGCAATAATAATCACAACTTGGTTGGAAACTTACTAGAAGATAAAAAGTCTGCTGTCCATTTGGCCTTGTAGTTGTCATCCAAAAGATTTCATAGGTCAAAATACCAAATTATATATAGGCCACTCAGAATTGCCGAAAATGCAATAATTTGATCATTATCTTTTTTTCTCTTATAGTGCGGACGGCTCTTTTTTTTTTCTTTCTTTTTTTTTTTTTCCTTGATGAATCAATAATTTTTTCTTGTGGAATTTATGTCTTTGAAGCTCAGCTTAAACTTGCCGTTCATTGAACTAAGTCAACTATCTTGTGCATGAATTAGCTCAGCTATTGATGGCAAATGATAAGTCATTTTCCTACATGTAAACCACCAAAACAAAAAAAAAAAAAAAAAAAAAAAGGAGAGAGAATGAGAAGGGTCATGAATACAAAGAGACAAAGGAGAATGATTTCTCTATTTGTAAAAAACAAAAAAATTAAAATAAAATGGAAATATTAAATTTATTAGGAGAAATTTCACTTTTTATTTTTGAATTATAAGCTTTGTCATAAAATGTCCATTAAATTTCAATTTATAACATTTTTTCTCTTTATATTATTAAAAGTTTATGAATTTCCCCCTTTAATTAAATTTTGACAGAAAAATACACGTGACACTTATTGACAGACATGAGTTAAGATATTAAATGTGAAATTATGAACTTACCTTTATAATTAGATTAAAATAATAAATATTTAGGCTAATTGTCATTTTTTCTTATATCTCTATCTTATAGGTAACTTCATAATTTCACATTTAATAAGGACAACGAGTGTCACGTGTGCTGTCAACGAATATCACCTTATAATTTCACATTTAATATCCCCAACTTATGTTCTAACGAGTACCATTTTTTTTTCACTCAAAAATTTAACTCTGAGGGGGGGGGGGGGGATTCACGAACGATTTCTAAATTTAGAGGAAAATAATTTTAAAAATTCAAGTTCACCTGGTATTTTATGACAAGATCTAAAATTTAAAGGGAAAAATAAAATTGGTCCAATTTATTATCTAGATAAATCCCACAACATCATATTGGTCTCAATGCCATATGAGGTAAGACATATGTAACGCAGCAAAATTTATAATAAAAGATGTGGGTGTGACCAATTTTTCCAAGTTTTCAACTCGCCATTCAAGTTCCAAAAGTGACTTCTTCTTCTTTTTTTTTTTTTTTTTTTTTTTTTGTTTTCCCCCCCTTTAAAATGAATTTTGTGATCCTCTTTACTCCTTCTTCTCTCCCGATATCAGTTGGGAACCAAAATCATATTAAGCAGATTTTGTAGCTTAGCTTTTTACTAACATTGTAATCTAAGGAGGTGACTCTTTAGTCTTCCTTGTCATGAGTAATGCTTTGATCTCTCTCTCTCTCTCTCTACCTCTCTCTCTCTCTCTCTCTCTCTCTCTCAGTCAATATTGATGGGCGTGAATTTGGCAAAGCCCATTTCAAATCCAATATGTTTAGTTTATTTGTGTGTGACAGCAGTGGCCATTACTTGAATAAGATAATCCTAGTTAGGAGAGAAGAATTACACCTTTAAAAAAAACAAAAAAACAAAATTTTTTCCTATATATAGGGAATAACCACCTAAAATCTCCTTTATATTTTATCCAAATATTATGTAATTTTGTGTTTTCAATAATGACCGTACTTCCCTATACTCTCATCTGATAAAAATTTAATCAAAACTTTTGATGCGAGAAAAAAAAAATCACTTTAATAGAACTCATAATAGCTCAATTTTAACTAATTTCATAAAGCTCGTAGTTAAAGTGATATTGTTACACTGTTGAGTTTGATCAAAAATTTTCAAACATAGAGGTTTCTAACATGAAATTAAAAATATAGAGAATGATCTTCACGGTATTTTTGAAAATATAGAATAAACCACAATATTTCGATAAACACAAAGAAAGTGGATTTCTCATTAAGAAAAAAATAAAAAGAAAAAAAATATATAAAAAAAAAGGTGAGTGTGGACACACTGTGGCCCAAACAAATCAAAGCTAGGGAGAGAATCCAATGATGGTTATGAATTTAAATTGTGCGGATTAACCAACTTTCCAAATAACTTATGCAAAATTCATCATTACATTGATTGAACTCAACTTTACAAGCCAAGTCACGTAGTACTCAACAGATCTAAGGAAAATATATTTAAAAAAAAAAAAAAAAAAAAGCACCAATATGGCCTGCGAAATCAAAACTTCTGCTTTATATAAATATACATATATATAAAGCTTACATATTTTGAAAACATTTTGCATGGTATATATTTCTTTATGTATTATAATTCTTAAAGTATTTTCCATGAGAATTCAGTTCCTACAAAGTGCTTTTAAATCAAATATGTATAAAGTCATGATTTTACTGTGGTAATCATGAAAATAGTTACTACCCATGTTGCATTATTTTATATTATTATTATTCTCTTTTGGTTTCCATTTACAGCTTATTCAAGTACCAGTCAAGTAGTCAACTCTAATAGTAAAGATTTCCAAATTTATGAAAAGCAATTTATGTATAGAGACAAATAAATTAAAATTAACTGTTTATGTTGTTTTGATCTATATAAGGATTGAAAATCCTCAAAACATAAAAGCAATTACAATATGCTGTCACAGCAGTTCAAACCCCAAGAAATGCGTTTAGCTTTAGAAAAGTTACTTTTTAAAACTTTTAATGAGATTAATATTTCAATTTACGAATTAGATTAATACAAAGTAGGCTATTTGACCAACTTAGTAATTATCATGTAATCCTAAATGATATTGTCATTCAGAGAAAGTCAAGAAGATTAACGTTGTTTAGAAATAATATAAATAAAATAAATTAATAAATAAAGCTTTTGGTAGTACTGAAAAAGTGATTCCTACCCACTAAGGAAGGTACAGAAAGCTTTCTAACCACAAGTTAAACTTTGGTGAGATTTTTGTGATTTAATCCAATTTGTGCACTTCCAAGATAAGGTGGGCGTAGTGGCATTTGTCATTCATTAGCTTAACTCAAAGTTGATAAACCACTATAATCTAATCATAATTAACATTAACTTTCCTGTCCTAACTACTTGTACAATCCTTCTAAGAAGGAAAAGCCACTATTTTTTTTTTGTTTTCATACCCATGATCTCTGAATTTTAAGGTAATTCCTATATTTATATTCAAAATTTTAAAAATTCCCACTTTGCTAGTCAAATTTTAAATTAATCTTACTAAACCCTTTTCATTTAAATTCTCATTGAAAACAGATATAAAAAAAAAGAGGGAAATTAATCTCACTTAATCCCTTCTGTTACAATTTATATAGAAAACAAATGATAAAAAAGACGATAGGACGGTATTTAATCTCCTCTTTTATTTCCATGTATTTTTAATGGAAATTATGAGAAAAGATGTTAAGCGAGACAAACTCGAAGTTTAGGAGTAAAGTGAGAAAGACACTTACACAATTTGTCAAGACTCAAGAGCAAGAGAGTGAAAATATGATTCCATTCTAATCCATTTTTGTTTTTTCTGCTAAGAAGTTGAAAACTGCTGTTAGATTACCAAAGGAACAAAGACCACTCTCCCCTCAAATTGGATTTATCTGGTTGGGAGTAATTAAGCAGTTAAATCACCAAAAAGAAACAGCAAATCCCATTATGAACGGGAAGCACTAACAATCAAAAGCGTTCACACTCGTGAAAAAGACTCTTTTGAAGAGCCTACCAACCAATATCTACAGATAAACGTGTGTTTTTCTTGTATGCCAATGTGTTAAGACAGATACATACGGCCACCAATGCTTGCTTAAAATTCACCCTTGTCATGATCACAAAACCGAAAAGAGAAGAAGTCCGTAAAACCAACCGTTTTTCGGCATTAATGGACTCTTTTTTTAAAGAATCTTAATGATCTCTAGAGTTGAAGCTTATAGCGCCGGATTGAAGTCCTTGACAAGCCCTTTTTGCAGGTTTAGTTTGCTTGTTTCCGATGTTCGGGCGAGCTTTCCTGTTCTCGGCGATTCCCGTTGCTTCTAGTCTACAGTGACAATGAAGCTTCTTACCGTGATAAAAGCTAAAAATAAGTCCATGTAAAGATATGCTTTAGTTAGGTAAAACTGATACCAAAAACTAACTATATAGTTATGGAGAAAATCACAAAAACTGCATAAAAAATTGTTTAAAAAAACTACATAAAACTTCTTTCTCTAACCGTTCTAATTATCTTCTTCTTGTTGTCGTCTGCCCGGTATCTTTCTTTGTTGTAGGATATATATAGTTATGGAAAAAATCACAAAGCACTATTGGATTCTTCTCCCAAATTGAAAGAGTTTTAACCATATTAGAGAGCAAGTATCTTATCCGAGAACGAGTGATCGTATTGGCATGCCAACCTTGGATGCATCGCCTTGGCGGCTACGATATTGAACATGTTACTTAAGAAATACCCCACAAAAAACGGCGGTGATATTTGGTGATCTGTAATTTAGAGGGTGTTTGGTAAATGAGTTTGAGTTAAGATTTTAGAATATTAAATACAGTGTTTCAGCATTGCCCCTATATCCCATAGGAGACAAAACAAGGACGATAGGTTAAGGATTTTGTTTAGATGCCAACAAAAAGGGAGCTACAACGTTAAGCTAGATTGACTTCGATCATTTAGCATCGGCATGTGGAAACATATGTCAATTGGTGTGCCCAAATCCTCGAACAGCTAGCAATGTACAAAAAATAAATAATAAAACTGGTCTGACCAAACAGTCCAGTTTCGAGACATCTTAGATGAGGAACTTCTGATTTTGCTTCTTTAGAGAGGAGATCCCATTTTGCTCAAAAGCAAAATGGACCTATATATGGACTGCTCTAAAGACTGCTGATATTTGTATTCTAAAGACTGCTCTATATGTGGACCTTTAAGTCCGACTAATAACCACAGCTCTAAACAATTTTTAAGCATTTCAAAGTTCTAGTAAATAAATACTAAAGAACTTTGAAATAACTCTAATCCTAAAAGTAACTTTAAATTAGTAACTACAAACATAGTCTAACTATAATTTCATGTCTAATTAGATTTCAAATAATAGAGTTTATATTCTCAACTGTTGAATAAATAAATAAATTCTAAATCTTATATTTAAATTTCTTTCCTTTTTGTAATTGAAAATCTTTTATTAATCAAAATGAACATACACATTCAAGGTAATTCTCCAAACATGCGGGGATAATAAAGAGATTAAAGAGTGTAATTATAGGACTTTAAACTCAAAGAACTTCTACTGTAATATTATGTATGTTCGTTAATCAATTTAATCCAAACTATAAAAAGGTAGGCCAAAAATATTTTTGTATTCTAATAAGCATCATCTTAAGAAAATGTGAACGCTGCAATTGTTATTGTTACAATAATCACTATTTATTTTGTGGGCGCCAAAAAAATAAAAATAATAATAATCGTGAAAAAACGACAATGCATATAGAGCCAGCATAAACGACATTACGGAATAAACGACATGTCGTATGGAATTACAATGTTACACGCACTTGTTTTAACATCCAGAGAGAAACTCCATGAGCTGGAAACTCAAAATCTATGTTTGACGCGCCCTAAACACGTATTACTCCGAAGTCATATGTAGTTGATCTTTCTCTTTGCATGTTTTATGTTTATGATAGTAATTAAGCAGTTAAATAGAATAATTATTCTCCTAATTGAACATTAAGCTGTTAAATCACCAAAGAAACAGCTAATCATCGAATTATTAATCAGAATCACTTACAATCACAATCACACTCAGAAAAGGATATATATATATATATATATATATGTATATGCAGATATACAACCATCACTGATGATCACAAACTAAAAGGGGAAGGAGTCTGCTATAAAACAACCGTTCTTTGTTTACTTAAATGGAAATAGGAGCTTCCTTTTGATAAGAAGATTTCAATCTCTAAAGTTGGAGCTTATAGCGTTCAAGAGGTGGATTTCTCTGGTAAGTATCAGTTATATAGGAGGCAATAAAATCTCTGTAGGTGAAAGCTCTATAAAGTGGAGGACCAAGCACTCTTGCAGGCTCAATTTGGCAGCTGTAGGAAGGAGCAATGAAGCTGGTTATCGTTGTCCGGGCGAGCTTTCGGTTCGTCACAACTCTGTGTTCAGCACTCCTTAGCTTCCCGTTGCTAATAATCTACATTAACAATGAAGGATTAAATCAAAGGAAAACACAAATGGAGTTTCAAGTTTCAAAGCAAATGTTGAAATATAGAGTTAGACTGAAGCCTCTGACCAT
The DNA here is from genome assembly GCA_008635985.1 of Ficus erecta. Taxonomy (NCBI): domain Eukaryota; kingdom Viridiplantae; phylum Streptophyta; class Magnoliopsida; order Rosales; family Moraceae; genus Ficus; species Ficus erecta. Next base: position 258,365 of record BKCH01000695.1, on the reverse strand, counting down.
TGACAAAAAGCTCAAAATTAGTTTATGTTAAGATCTCCTTCACAAAAACCATTCTCACCATTTTCTGTTTTCGTTTTCATTTTCAAAGCATTTGTTAAACAAAAGCTATTTAGAAAACGTTTTAATTTTCGCGCCTCAAAAGATGTGCGGAAACGTTTCCAAAAACACGTGAAAACAAAACCAAACACGCCTTTAGTTTCTTTGTATCTCCCTACAGATAACGATTGTCCTAAAAGTCCGCTGTGCGGCACGAGAAGCATTATATCGAAATTATTTGTAAAAATAAAAAATTTAAAAGAGGGAACACAGGGATGCACCTGTAAAGCGTGGCCTACGTTGACAACGAATGCATTAGGGAGAGGCTCAACTGCAAGCCATTGCCCATCTTTCAAGACTTGAAGACCATCCATTTCTTGGAGAAGAATAGTTATTAGATTAAAATCACCATGTTTAGGTAATCCCAAGGTCAGGCTTGGATCCGGGCACGGCGGATAATGGTTAACAGCCAGAAATTGAACTTCAGTGAGCTGATCAGTTTCATTTCGGAAGTATCCGGGTTCAAGTCCTAATCCCTCACAAATCAGGTCTAAAAGATACAAGCTCAGCTTCCTCACCTCAACTGAGTAACTCCCCATTACATCTCTAGAAGAAATCAAGGAAACATGTTATGTTATTGTGTGAAAAGTGGGTGCAAAAACTACGATATTAGTTCGAAAAACCAGAAAATCAGATACCGATATTGAGCAGGCTTTTCAGGCCAAAATTGCTTGTGTTCCTCTAGAGGATGACAAGAGTGTCTCAAAGTGTCCCTCCAGTAATGCACCTCCTCTTTCATATAGTCAATGCTTGTGTAGAGCCTACAACTTTTGTTCGGGTCATCGGAGAAGAGAATTGCTTTGTCCTCTGCAGGCAAACCAAAAAGCTCCTTGGCCACATTTGATACATCTTGCAATAGCTTCTCCTCCACCCCATGATTAGTCAGCTGCTTTCCATACATAGTTCTGTCAGTGAACTTTCAATTAAAAAAGGAAAGAATAAAGAAATCAGAAAATCTGAAACCTGGAAAAATCCAAATTCTGTGCTAGCTTCAATGATTTGCTGAACCAGATTAGTGGGGTCTTTCAAATCAAGAACAGGAATGGTGTTACAGAAAGGAATTTTGGTGTCACCGGGTCTACTATCGGGTGGCAATATGTAGGATTCCGGTACGAATTTCAAGTCTCTTATTGACATGAGTTTCTCCATTTCTCACTTTGATTTGAAGGAAAAAATTCACTGGTTTATTCCAATCACTTGTAAGTTATAACAGGAGATCAAAGGGAAAACAGATTAAGGATTTTTTATTTGCTTCAAAAGCATATACCCCCTGTGATAATCTGGTTGATTGTTAACATACAAACAAGTCAACCATCTCCAAATTCAATTAAAATAACTTTCTGTAAGTTGGCATCTTTGCATTAATGATTAAACGTGAATAATGTTTTTTTTTTTTTAATGAGAATAACGTGATTATTAAAATAATCCATTATTTTATTTTATAAATTTTTTGGGAGCCTAACGCCAACAAAGATGGTTATTGGTCACACTAACGTGATAACGAGATGTTAATATAAAAATAACGTGATTATTAAAATGTTAATATATTGTTGTAGAAGCATGCGAGATGTACAAGCCTTGTAAAGACCGAGACGGCATATATATATATATATATATATATATGTATAAGCCTTACAAAACGACAATGTATGGAGTTTAAGCATACACGACAATGTGGTTAACGACATGTCGTTTGTATTCGAATTGGTTGGGGGAGAAACGCATGAACTGAAAAAATACATACCAATTTCAAAAATAAAGTAAATTACATGCCGTTTGTCGTCCCAGAGAACACGTGTATATTATAGAAGACGACATCAAGTTGTGTTTCATATGACATGTCGTTTTCAATTTAAACATGTCATTATATTATGCAAAGGACACTTTTTTTTTCCCCATGCTGAAAACAACATTAGTGACAATGCCAACCTGTTATTCTCCGTTCTTTGCAAGTCCAACATTTTCTTTTAGAAAACTAAAATTAAATGTGCCATATGTATCAATAAACGACGATGCGTATTAGGACTACTAATCTCACAACAACATTTTTGAAACGACATAAACATAGTATGACAATTAACATTCTTATAAAATAACCTTCTTCTTTAAAGGAAAATATATAAGTGTGTGTGTGTGTGTGTGTGTATCTTAAAAAGGTTGAGTAGTTTTATTCATCCCAAATTGTTGGCTTGGGTGAAGATAGATGATGAGCAATGTTTTTCCTAAAATATTTACCTAATTGGTACTGTTAGAATAACAAAGTTCAAAGAAATATCAAATTCTGTGTAATAGATTAAAATTTAAAGGATTTAGTTGTTAATAGTCTGCATCCTTAATATTCTATAATGAAAAATAAAAGAAAAGAAAATACAAGTTAGAAGGTGTTATATACAAACAAAAGTAATATATAGCAACATAACTTTCGATTTTCACAAGAAATTGATTCTTGCATCAAGTGGATTAGTTGATATGTCTTCTCCAGTTAACTGGTATTGATCCTTGTTCCAAATGTTTGACATTCATGAAACTGAATTAACACCATCCCTGAGGCCACCTTTTATGAGGATCCAATCTAGGGAACCAACTCTTTTTCTTTGCGTTTGAACCCAACTCGACAACCTTCTCCTTCCTTCGAAACGTTAACTTTGGTAAAAGTCCTCTGATGGTGATGCGCCTAGGCGTCGCGAAGTGTTCTTTCTTTTCTGCATGAGGTTCAGGCACCGGCCAGTTGAAGTCATCTTCAAAAACTGGAAAGATCTCATCACGTGTGCGAATCGAGTTGAGCCTCAGATATCTCAGCTCAAGTGATTCTTTAGGAATGTTTCTTGCCAACAAAGGAGAAGCACCACCCCAGTGGTTTGACCCCAGTGATGGGTGCTGCGGCGTTCTAAATTCCACCGGCTCTGGTGGCCTCATTTTCTGCTTCTTTATCTTTCCCACTAACCTTCTTCAGCTTCTTGTTGGCGTATGGCCGGTATCTTTCTCGTTATAAGATATATATATATATATATGTATGTATGTATGTATGTATGTTTGTATGTGTGTGTGTGGAGAAACTCACAAAGCACCATTGGATTCTTCTCCAAAATTGACCATATTAGAGAGCAGGCATCTAATCTGAGAATGACTGATTGTCGAATTGGCATGCCAGCCTTTGAATCTACCGCCTAGGCGGTTATGATTTAGAAACCAAACAATTGCCCGTTATGCAAATAAGTCACGTGACTGTATGATAATGGACAATATTTACATAAAGTATTAAAATTATAACTTATGATAATCTTGTAAGGAATTTTTGTTACATTTATTAGAGTTGTAACGGAGCAAAGTAAGACAAGCCCGATTGTTCGGGGATCAAATTTAAAATTAACACTTTTCTTTTTGAGTTACTGACAATGAACCTTCTAACATGATATCTTTGGAACAAGGATCCAGCCTCCTAGATTAACTTCACATGGATATTAGTTAACAAAAAAATTTACAAGACTCTCCACCCAAAAGGGGAAACCATAAACCATTTTTTGTAAACAAGCCTCACATCTTTACAGTAACTGTTATAAAATCTAACAGCTCGGGATCATTTTGCTTCTTCAAGTCGTGCACGTACTGATTCAGGGCTTGACATTTTGTTGATTCTGCAAGAAAAAAGAAGAGAAAATGATACCAGTTAGCAAAAGCTTTTAGGCCATTCTAAACATCTAAAGCATGTTATCTTGATATTTGAAAAAGAAATTAATTGAGTATAGCGAGGCTCACCGGAAAAGCAAATCCCCACTAGATGCCGACTTCTCAGAAATCCAGTCCGGAACCAGTTCTAGCAACAAGCTAAGCTGCTCCTCAACTTCGGCTGAACAAAAATAGCAAAAGAATTTAGCTCAGAAAAACTTCTACACCTACATTATAGAGAATGATGAGCTTGTATTATGGCTTACTTCTGTCAACAATAGCAGTGTGGCTTGAGAGGATCTTATGCATAAGCTCTTCTTTTGTGATAACAGAACGACTGATCGACTGAAATAAGAAATGGATCATATTGAAGAGCTTAGGCAGGCAGGCAATCATCTGTTTCCGCCTCTTTGCTTTTGAGATAGCTGGATCCCGCTCCTCTGCGGCTTTTCTTTCTTTATCTCTAATCTGTTAAAAGAAACAAAAATTAAACTCCCCTCCTTTTTTTTTCCTTCTTATTTTTGGTTTGAAATAAAAAAAGCAAGTAGTGGACATACTGATTGCAAAAGATTCTCAGGAAGAATATCAAGAATGTCATTATCAACTGACGAGCCAATAGCATCAAGGTCTTCATCCCTAATCTTGTTGTTCTTCACAGGACTGTCAAATTTCAGTGATCTAGTGCGGGGTGGACGTCTAACCAACTTGTTTGGTGTGCTAGAGGAATCATCCTCTGGGCTCATATAACTTCTCTTTGGTGGACACAACGCAGGTGTCACAGCCATCAGTCTTGCAGGAGTAGAAGCCATTTTCGCAGGAGTCGACTCTAAACTATCTTTTTTTCGGGGAGAATCTTTGTCAGTCTTAAGGACAGATAGCTTCTTGCTTGGAGTTGCATTTGTTGGACCAAAGACCTGACTAGAAGTGGTTTCCTCACTGAAGGAAACTGGGTTGACACTTGAGTGTGTAGCTGAATCAACCGGAGGTTTAAAGGGGAGCTTGATTGATTTTTGGGAAGTGGTCTCTACTTCATTGCTTCTAGGCTTTTGAGAAAAGCGCCTTCGGAAAGAGTGAGACAGATGAGATGCCGCAGCCAGTTGTTGGTTTTTAGGTGCCTCAGATGACATCTCTGAAACCGATACTGAGTCAGGCCCTTTGTCTTTGCTTGATGAAACCGGCTGCATTTCCTCGGGAATCCCGTCACACGCTTGATCAGCTGATGGGGGAATTCTACTCGACTCTGAATTCAGGCCTTGCTTACCATTGAAGGGTTCTGGCAACATTTCTGCCGGAACTTCACAACCCTGAATAAGGTCAAACAACTTTCTGAGAATGTGATAGGTAAGAGAACACTATGCAATAGAAAGAATGCTGATTTGATACAAAGAGAAGTATTGTTGTAAAAACTAGCTTTGCTGGTAGAAGGTAACAACTTGATTTTTTTTCTTTTTTTTTTTTTTGAAATGACAAATCAATGGAATTTGTTTAGTTTAAGAACAAAGAATTCAAATAAATTCCTCTGAACATGAACATTTCCAGGTCTCACGAAATTATTCACAGCCCAACTATATGATCAGGAAGTAATACCTTGAACGCAGCTAAATTTGATTGTAAAATTCGTGTTTAATGGAGAACTACAGCTTTTTAATCCTTATTTGAAGTGTTGTAAACTAAAGAATGCATTGAGATTCCCCAAATTCGCATTGAACACAGTGGATTAACCAATATAACATATTAAAGGTAAATCTTTATATACCTCGGGATGAGATCTTGAAAATTCTGCAAGCCGTTTACGAAAGAGCCTCCTCATGTACAGATTCCCACTTTCAGATTTTGACTTCTCGTCCTTCTCTATTGCTTCAAGATTCATAGTAATGTGTAGATCTGGCTTCATACAACTTGTCCGCTCATCAAATACTAGCGTCCTCTTTATCTCAATCACCTCAGGTAAAATAAACTTCAACTGAGCCAAGTGTTTATGTGTAAATCTCCTGGAAACATTAAAAATGAAGTTAACAAATCATAGACCACAAGTACAAGTAACCTGCTGTGAACCAAAATTCAAAAGCAAATCAAGAATGCAAGATGCAAGTCGAGAATTTTCAAGACCCAATTTTTTTTTCTCTGCTACCAAAAAAGGACCAAACAAATAGAAACAACAGAAAAATTAGCACCAACCAAGAGACATTAAAGATACCTATCGGTAAAACTCTCGACTTTCCGGCATACATTGGCAAAAGTCGGCGTCGAACCCTTCAGCCGGATCAACCGAATCGAATTGTCCAAGCTGTTGAAAAAATCGCACAGAATCTCGTACCTGCCAGAATCCCCCAATTAAATCAGAATATTGAGATTAAAAGTAGGCATAAACCAACAGCCACAAAAAAAAAAAATAATAAATAAAATAAAATTCTACTCATACAACCAAAACCTCGACAAAATATCTTACATTTCTGGAACCTTAGGTTCCGCAAGTGCTTCGTTCTTCGATTTAGGCGCTACTTTTTGACCGGCGACGGTTTCATCATCGGGGCTACCGACGATCTTCCGCTTAGCAGAAGATTTCCGGTCGGTCTGATTCCGATTTCGATCGGATTGGCGGATGCTTTTGGCTGCCTCTCTCACTTCACTGAGTGAGAGCGCCACATTCCGGTTCCGAGTCCGGCGAGGGAGTTGCGGAGGCTTCTGCGGCGTCTGGGAGCTCAGCAGATTCCGATCTAGGGCTTTGGCATTTGGGGTTGAAGAGCCGAGAGGCTTCTTCGATCTGAAAGGAATTGAAGGAGACGCTTCCGAGGAGCTCATTTCGCGGCGAAGAGAGAGAGAGAGAGAGAGAAGAGAAGATAGAGAGAGAAAGGAAAGTGCAGGTTTCGAGGGATTGAGAAATGGTACGGTGGGTTTCGGTCATACATCTATATTTATATATTAGGGGTTTCGTGGCGGGAAAAAGATCGCGGGGTTTCTTGCCACGTGTCTTCCCGCCAAAAATATCCGTTGCTTCCCGCTAAACTGAGCTGGCGCTTGTTTGGGAAGTGACCTGGCGGAGTCCTAGTCGAAGAACAAGCTATTATAAGAAAGTTTTTTATTTTTTTAAACTCAAAGGGTTAATTGCATAGTCAAACTTTGCTTCCGTTTGGTAAATTAGTTGTAGATGAAAATTTTAACTTGAAATTGGTTGATTTTTTAAAAATTAATTATAAATTTTGTTGACTTTTTAAAAATAAGATAAAATTAAGATAAAAAAATACAGTTTAATTTAAGATGAACTCAAACACCAAACAAAACATTTATAACTTTAATTAGTTTTCAATTTTTTTTTTGCTAGAAAAAAAAGGCTCCAGTGATAGCCTCATTGTTACCCCGATTAGTTTTCAATTAATACCTCTACGTTTAGATACTAGAAATGAGTTCTTTAAATTTAAAAATTTTGTTTCAATTTCATCATTTGCACATTTTGTGAACCAAAAACAAGGAAAAAAAAAAAAGACAAATACACTTTAATTAGACCAAACAAATAAATCCTTATTAGACTAAATTTAATTTTAAAAAATTTTTTACCGTAAGAAAATTTTTCAAAAGTATTTTATGTTTTTTTTGTGTATGAAATACTATTCGTAAACAATTTAAGAGTATTTAAGTCATTTTGTCTATTTTTACTGTTCACAAAGTACATGAGAAATGAAATTAAAATAAGTTTTTAAATTGATAAAATAATTTTGTACGTTCTAAAAACATATTGATAATTGAGAGATAATTAAAACTAGAAGAATAATTATGTAATTAACAAAAAAAAACAATAAAGAGTTACTTTTATTAGGAGTTTTGTATTTATTTTTATAATATAAATTTTTTTTAATTTAATGATATCTGTTATTTTTTAATACTTTTTTCTTTTTGGAGCTAGTCCCCAATAAATTATCCAATTATGTAGTCAAATTTTTTAGGGAACACACACACACACACACACACATATATATATATATGTTTGTATGTATATATATTTTGAAACATTTAAGGAGCTCATCTGATTTGTGAATTTTCTTCCTTTTTCTTATTCGTAAATAAACGTTAATATTATATGATTTCTTTTTTAATTTTTATGTTTAGTTTTTCTTTTAAGGTTTATTCGTACTGATTTAGGACTATCTACAAACTTAAAAAAGAAAAGGAAAAAACAACAATAGCAACACGAACTACATGATATTACATTTTTAGAAGATAAAATTCTTCCACTTCAAAAATAATATTATCAAGGCACAATATTAATGTAATAATCTTGTATAACAAATATTTTATAATATTCAATCAATAGAGAAAAAATTAGGCTTTGTTTGACACATTAGTTTAATTCTAATTAAATTGTATTTTTTTCATGGATTTTTATCTTTTTCTAGAAAATTCAATAAAAATTATAATTAATTTTTTAAATGTCAACAAATTCTAATTTAAAAATTTTAACTCCAATTAACGATTTAAACAAACGCATAATTTTATTATAATAATTATTATGCAATTTTGCAGTATAAAGTGTGAGAATCATCCTAATATTATTTTGTGCACAATATCGATTAATTGACCCAATCAGCTTCAAAGCCGTAGCGCTACCTGCTAGCTTCAATCAAATCAATAGTGGGAATAAATTTCCCACCGATGCTGCTTTCGAACCAAGGAGTTGAGATTCCTCGATGGATTCTTCGTTGCCTGCATTTGATTAAAAAAAATATTATTTTAAAAAACTTATTGCATTTCAAATTCACTTTGTAAAAATGCTACACAATGTAATCTATAACCTCTTTCAAAGCAAGAATATGTTTTTTGGTCATCACTTCCTTAGTTGCCACGTGGCAGTTGGATTATCATCACTGGGTTGCCTACATGGTGACCCAGTCAATGTCACATGGTATTTTTTTTTTTTTACTTTACTTTATTTGTCAATTTCACATGCGCGAAATGCAAGCTATGCAACTAGTTTCTTTAAGGAAGAAAAAGCCAATAGAATTTTTGAAAAAAAGTAATTGCAAAATTTTAATATCAATTTTTAAACATAATAATAAATAACATGATCAGACTTATGACGACACACAATATTTAAAATACCACTCCTCTTCTTTTTCTCTCTCTCCCCTCCCCCTTTCTCTTTTACTCTCTAACATAAAATTGTGCTCTTAAATCTGTTATAAAAATAATAAAAATATGCTATTAATAAATTAATTATATTAGAAAATTCAAATATTTATCAGAAAATCTAACGATTTATTGTAAAATATCTTATTATTAATTTTTTTAATAACTTCAAAAGTACTTAAAAATCACACTTCTAAAAATGGCATACAATGTAATTTATTAAAAAAGAAAAAAGAAAGGTTTTTTCTTATGCTGAAAAAATTATTTAAATAATTATATTATTTTATTTATTGATCAATATAACATAAATTATTAATTTTTTATTAATATGATATAAATTTTAATTTAATTTTATATTATATTATATAATAATTTTTAAATTTATATCAGTCGGATACTTTCTCCTATTTTACTTTGGAAAAATACACCAAATAACATATTTTAAATGTAATTGTGTAAATAATAGCATGTTTTTCAAAACATAGTTAATTATAACATGAATTCAATGTTCTTTTTGAATTCAATAATTTTATTCCAATTTTAGAGCCTGTTTGGCATCCCAGTTCAAGCTGGGTTTTTTGAGTTCAGTTTGAACTCAACCCGTTTGGCTGGGTAGTTCAATTTGGAAGTCCATTTGAACCGTTGCACAGTAAACCAAACTTGATTTACTGTGCAAAAAGTCGATGGCAATCTGTCCTCGCCCATCTGCTCTCCAACGTCCCATGTCTCCCTCCTTTCTCGCCCATCTGCAGCTTCCCAGTTGCTTCTTCATCTGGCATTCTTCTTTCCCATGTCACCTCGGTCTTTCATCTCTGTCGAAGGTGGTCTCCTTCTTCTACTTGTGCTCGTAGACGGTCTCTCGGGGTTGGAGGCGGGTTTGGCTTGTCGGTGGCCGCTGGGGGGGTCTCGTGGTGGTGGTTCGCCGGGGGGGTTCGCCGGAGAAGTAGTGGCCGTGTCCGCCACCGAGCACCGACGGCAATCAGAGGTTGACGCCGAACTCGCCCTCTACTCCGATGACGGCGTCGACGGCCGTGGCTATGAGTGAGCTCAGAGCCGAGCCGTAGCGAGTCAGATCCAGTGACTGCCTCGGCGGTGGACCAATCGGCCGCTGAGATGGTGAAGACAAGGTTGGGGGGTACAAGAGAGAGAGAGAGAAACAAGAGAGAGAGGGAGCGAGAGAAATGAAAGGTCATAGAGAGAAAGTGAAGAGAAAGAGAGAGAGAAAAAAAAACAGTAATTGATAAGAGAGGCTAGTGGGTGGGTGGGCGGGTGTGTTTGGGGGAGGAATAGTTATCCCTATAACCACTTTGAAATTAAAGTTTTAAAATAGTTTATTATATCAAAATAATTTTAAAATTCTATATTCACCGTTAAAAAAGTTAAAATGAAATTTATAATATGTTATTGATTTGTGCTTTTAATTAGTTTATTTTAATTTTTTTATTTTTCTGATCAGAAACCTATATTGGAATGTTAAATTTGATTAAAAATTTTAACTCAAATTTTAATATCCAAACAGGGCCCTAACATTTTTTAAACTTTTCAACTCAAATTTTTTTACCAAACACTCAATTCAACTCAAACTTTTTACCAAACACTCAACTTTTAAACTCAACTTAACTTAACTCAAACTAAACTTAAAAATCTTAAGTCAAACTTGTGAACCAAACATGCCTTTAACCTTTTTAATTTAAATCTGATTTCTCTCCCAACAACAAAAATTTGTTTGTCTCTCTCTCTCTCTCTCTCTCCAACCCCCCGCTCGCATCCCATTCACCTATTTCCTTCTCTTCCTCTCCTCTCTGTATCTCTCTTTCTCGTCAATCTTCGACCGGAGAGGTACCGCCGGTGACAAAACAGAAAAAGCGACGGTGAGGAGATCGCGACCGCGACCACCACGCGACGCAGTGCTACTGTGTTTCTCCCCCTCCGCGGACGCATGTGTTCTTTTCGGCGACGACGAGTTCCGCGCAAAGCCTCTTGCGATTTCGCAGCTGCCGTCGCACTTGCCGTCGAGATCTCTCTCGCGATGTTGTTGTCTCCGGCGAGACGTCGTCACACCTCGGGCTCGGGATCACCATCTCCGGCGCTTTGCTGTTGTAGTTTGGGGCAGATCTGATTTTTTTTTTTTTTTTGCTAAAAACTTCGGCAGATCTGGTGATTGACAGCGATGGTGGTTGCGACAGCGCCGCCGGCAAGCAGTGAGGGTGGATGGGAGTGGGAATTAGGTTGGATTTTGAATTTTCGTGTTAACCATTAGAAAAAGAAGATATTTTACGGAAATATGGTATTTTTGATTGTAAACCGGATTTGATTGGATAAATTAACAATCGAAAATGCATTGTAAGTATCAAATTTCCCTCAAACTCAAAATTTTCAACTTAATTTTTATCTTTTTTTGAAAATTTTTTTTTTTAGTCAATAAAAATTGCTATTCAAATTAAAAAATTTCAACTCAACTCAAACACCAAACACCCCTTAAATACCCCTTAAATGTAGTGTAAATACATAATTTACTTATAAATATCGAATTAACTAGTAAATATTTCTTAGTAAATATCAAATTAACTAGTAAAATACCATATTTTCAAATAAATATCATATTTATATGTACGAGGGTGTTTGGTGAATGGGTTTGAGTTAATATTTTTAAGTTGAATTGAATATAAGTTAAGTTGAGTTTAAGAGTTGAGTGCTTGGTAAAAAGTTTGAGATAAAAAGTTTAACTTGAGTTGAGTGTTTGGTAAAAAAGTTTGAGTTGAAAAGTTTAACTTAAGTTAGGGTCCTGTTTGGATGTAAAAAATTTGAGTTAAAATTTTTACATCAAATTTAATATTCTATTATAGATTTCTGATCAGAAAAATGAAAAAATTAAAATAAACTAAAATAAAAATATACATAAACAACATATATCAAAACCTTTTACAATATTTCTTACATAGTCATAAATATAACAACAACAAATGACAAACAAACAACGTTGAAAGCAAAGGCATAGAGATCTGATTCATTCTATCCCATAAGGAGTTAATTAGGGGGCATGTCACAAATAAGCAGTGTAAATAAGAAGGGTGGATTAATTTTTGTTACTAATTTAAAAACAATAATAGAAAATACGATTTTGATGATATCATATTTAATTTAAATATTATTTTTAAAAATCTCTCTCTCTCCTCCCCCACATCCACATGAGTCCCTCCCCCTTCTCTCTCTTTCTTTCACACGGCAGCCCCAAGCCCTCACTCTTTCTTTCTCTCTCTCTCTCTCTTCCATCTCTCTCCCTCACACTCCGACGCCGGTTCCGTCCTCACACCACCGGAGTTTCTCTTTCGCACCCGATCCAGAGCCGCCCTCGCACCTCCATTTTTGCCGGCCTCCTAAGCTCCGTCGTGACGTCGTAGCTCCGACCTCCGGAGTTTCTTTTTCCTTTCATTTAAAATTCCCTCTTGATAATTTGCGATTCATTCACGACCAGCTGGTGGGTTTCACGAGCCACCGCCACCTTGCTCGCCCCTCGGCCTCCCCTCGCCGTCGAAAATTCGCTCTCCTCCATGCCTAGCGCCGAGCTTCTTGTCGTGATTGGACAGTGGTTGGCTTGCGAGGCTGGCGAGCTCGTGATTCGGCGGTGAGTGGCTCGCGAGGCCGGCGAGCAGATGGGTGCCGGTGGGGAGGAACACGAGATTGGTGAACAGGAGACCAAGCACGGGTGAGACAGAAGAACAGGGGACACTGGGTGCATAGTAAACTAAGTTGGGTTTACTGTATAACGGTTCAAAGTGAAGTTGTGGTTGAACTTAGCTCCCAAGCGACTTTAGTTGGGACTGAACTCAAAAAAATCAGTTCCAACTTGGATGCCAAACTCCCTCTAAGTATTTATAAGTAAATATCTGATTGGGGTAGGGATGAGAGGTCAGGGGGTACTTTGGGGATATTTTTGTTTTTTAAACATGTTATGCTATTTTCTACCTATTCTAAAAGATTATGTTATTATTTTCCATTATCATCTACAAATATGCTATTTCCGTCTTTCACCCTTTTGCTTTCCGTGGAACTCAGACTGAACAAAGTTGCAACTTACTGCCCAACTCTGAAGCCCAAATACAGGGAAGAGGGAAAAAATGGGTCAACAAGATGGGCTTTGAACACTAAGATTAGGCCCATCTTTGTCTGTTAATCCCGAGTTTCTTCAGGCCAGGTAGTGTTTCCGAATAACTCTATACGTCACCCCAACAAAGGAAAAATAAAAAATTGAAATAAAATATTACAACCAAAGACACTCATCTTTGTTTTTCTCTCTTCAAACGGAGGTTTCCAATTTTCAAACGAAAGAGAATTCACCCTTCTTCACGTCTCCTTCCAATATTGTATAATCTTCTCTATTAGCGAAAAGAAAAAAAAAAAAGAAAAAGAAAAAGAAAAAGAAAAAGAAAGAGAGAGAGGAAAAACACGGGGGAAAAAAAAAAAAAGGAAAGAACTGAAACAAACAAAAACCCAAAAAGCCTTCCAATATTGTATAATCTTCTCTATTAGGGAAAAGAAAGAAAAAAAGAAAAAAGAAAAAGAAAAAGAAAAAGAAAGAGAAAGAGAGGAAAAACACAGGAAAAAAAAAAAGAACTGAAACAAACAAAAATCCAAAAGCCTTCTCGGATTTGCGGAAGGTAAAAAAAAAAAAAAGAATAAAAACTAAGAGAAAATTCCTCCTCCTTCCACGCAACCCAAGTAACCCAACCTAGTCTTTCTTCGATTTCTCCCCTGTCGTTTGATCGAAATTTCCTGTTAACTCCAATTTGGTCTCCAACCCCTCCCCTTTTTATTTTTATTTTTTTTATTACTCAATCTCCTCTTCGTCTGAGATTATTCGGTTTCGGAGCTGAATTCGTTTCTGGGCATCTCCGAAAGTCGCCGATTTTAAGTACTTTCTTGTCGGCGAAGTGGTTGATTACGCCCTCTTGTGTTTTCTGGCTTGGTTGGAGGTAAAGTTTGTCCTTTTTCTCTTTATCCTGTTATTATTTCCTCCGTGCGGTTCTGAAACAAATTAAATAAATAACGATGAAAAGAGTGTATATATATATATATATATATTTAACGTGGGTTTTATTTAACCGTTCGTTTCTTAGAATTCCTTTCTCTTATCTAAAGGGTTCTTGGGTTTTCTACTTTCCTTTTGTGATATACATGTCTATATATTTATATAACAATCTAGTCCCATAGTCAAATGGCTGCGCTTAAGATTCTGAACCCAATCATATGATTAGTACTAGGTAATATTATGTTGTAGAGAAGTTGTTAATACTTTCCTGAAAGTATGTCTTATGATTGTAATAGATTTTCTTGGTTAATGAAGTGTGTGAGAGGTCTGAAAAATTTGCATTGTAGGTCTGAATGTATCTAGTTATTGCAAACAAATTCCTCTTATTTGCCTATTGTGAGTTTGGTTCGGTTGATATTTATACTACCCTTTTGCTAGTTTTTAGAAGTTTCAGTCGTGGGGTGGAAATTTGAGAACGTTAAAGAAAAAATATAGGCCTAATTTGAGATTGTCGTGCTTTTGAAAGAAGTTCTAATAGCAAGAGAAAAAGTCCAAAATTTTAGCTTCCCCAAATAAGTAACTGGACAAGTGCATTGGTGTCTATGCGAAGTTATTGTAGATGCTTTTACCAGATACACTACTCGAATCGTGTTATGCGCAAAGGACTTCTGGGATCTCCAAAAGCATACCAAATTGGCCCATTGTAATGATTGATTTTTTTTTCCCTTTTTTCCACTTGCATTTAAATTTTTTTTATGAGGGACTTATTTGATGTTCTTCATCATTCCAGAAATTTGCACACTGTTGTGGTTTTTTTCCTGGGGAATGGACTGGCGGTATTTGACCACAGTCAGTCTTTGTAAATGATGTTCAACGGGTCAAAGGGTGCCAATTCTCACGGCATATTCAAGTGGAGGTGGCATGGCGAATCATCTTTGTCAGAAGGATTACTCAAGGATGTGCCTCCTGAGATTGAACTTTCCGACTATGGACGGGGTACTATCAAGTCCTGGCAGTGAGAGCCCTTCGGGGCTTCTTAACGGTGAGAGTTTGAATGTGGAACCAATTGCTGATCTGGACCTGTTCTTTGAAAGGCTCTACAGCTATTATTGCGAGAAAGGGCTTTGGTGTATCATCCTAAAATGGATGGTGGAGCTTCTGAGTTTGGGTTTCACAATTTGTTTCTCAGGGTTTTTCTTGTTATATGTTGATTGGAATGGTCTTCGTAATGCGAAGTGTGGGATGGATGCGGTTGAGTCTGGAATTAAGCCCTGTGATCTTGCCAAGGAAGCCCTTCATTTGCACCCATTAACCCCTCTAACAGTTTCAAAAGCTATCATTGTGGTTTACTTGGGCATATTTTCCATTTATTGGGTCTTTTGCTTTTTGAGGTTTTTTGCTCAGTTAAAGGAAACTCTTGGAATACGTCACTTCTATTACAACAGGTGTGTGTGCAATTGTGATATACAACCCTTCTCTGAATTAGAAGTGCTTTGTTTTTTATTGCATTGTAGTTAAATTTTATCTCCTTAAGAAAATGACATAACCAAGGTTGTATTCCTGCAGTCTTCATGTAACTGACAATGAAATTCAAACCATGCCGTGGGCAACGATTCTTGAAAAAGTGGTGCAGTTACAGAATTCAGAACGGCTTTGTGTAGTTAAGAATCTCTCTGCTCATGACGTGGTGATGCGGCTTATGCGGAAGGAAAATTACTTGATTGGAATGATCAACAAGGGAATACTTGCATTTCCTATCTCACAGTGGGTGCCGGGGGCTGGTCCAACTGTCAAATTCAGCTCAAATGGAAAGAGGCATCGTCTGATACTGACCAAAACCCTTGAATGGACCTTAAATTGGTGCATCTTGCAGAGCATGTTTGATCGGTATGTTGAGACATGAATTTATGGGCATCTACAATCATCTTCTGAGTTCTAATTAATGCTTATAGTTTTCCACATATGTCCACAGGACATTGATGCCATCTTTATAGCTAGCATACCTCAGTAATCTCATTGTTTTTTAATTTTTTATTTTTTGGAACAGGAACTTCTGTGTTAGAAGGGATTTTATATCTAATCCACGAACGTTAAGGAAAAGGTTGATGGTAGTAGGCCTCACGATGCTTGTTCTTTCACCATTTATTGTCATTTTCATGCTGGTGTATCTCTTCCTTAGGCATGCTGAGCAGTTCTATAACCATCCAAGTACTGCATCGTCTCGTAGATGGTCAAATCTATCAAAGTGGATTTTACGGGAATTCAATGAGGTAATAATTTTTGTCTCATCTTACTTAAGCTCTTTCCGTAGCCTAAAATGACTTTGGAGTGTGGGTGCTGAGCATGCATATTCATTGTATATTTGATATCTTCACGGTGATAATCAAGTTTGCTGGTTTTGCTTTATGATTTGTTTCTTTCTTAGTTGGTCTTTGCTTATATTTGTTTACTTTTTTGTTATAGTCTTTGTTTCATAAACACTACCAATGTGGGTATTGCAGGTGGACCATTTGTTCAAGCATCGAATCAATAGCAGTGTGATACTCGCATCAAATTACTTAAAGCAATTTCCTTCTCCCATCATTTCCATTATTGCTAAGTTCATATCTTTTGTTTCCGGTGGCTTTGCTGCTATTCTGATCATCATCGCCTTTCTGGAGGAATCCCTACTTGAGGGTCATGTAATACGCCTGTGGTTTCTTAATGACTTTTCAACTCTTATATAATAATCCTCCTCGCTTTTAATTACATGTTTGATTTTGAAATTTTGAAATTTTGCAGATATTTGGTCGCAACTTGTTTTGGTATGCTGCTGTTTTTGGAACTATAACGGCTATTAGCCGGGCTGCTGTCACAGATGAGCTTCTGGTCCTTGACCCGGAGGGAGCTATGTCTATGGTGGTCCAGCACACACATTACATGCCAAAGTCATGGCGTGGCAAAGAAAATACCGAGATGGTCCGCTTAGAGTTTGAAACACTGTTTCAGGTCCTTCTCGTCAATTGTCTCGTTTAAACTTTTCAGTGAATATGGACTTATATGAATGGTTAAACTGAAGTAGTTGGAGCTATCATTTTGTATATTGTAATTGGTCTCTATATTTCTCGACATTTATAAAATCCTTACTAGCTACTTCATTTTTTTTTTAATGCAGTATACTGGAATGATGTTACTTGAGGAGATGGCCTCAATTTTCCTCACTCCATACTTGCTTTTGTTTGTCGTTCCGAAGGTATCACTTCTTTAGGAGTTCGTATCCATTTTAACTTTGGAGCATCGGGATGGTAGTTCTTATGTGCTAATACAAAGTTTAATTATGCAGCGGGTGGATGATATATTGCAGTTCATTGCAGATTTCACAGAGCATGTGGAAGGCGTTGGTCATGTTTGCAGGTTAGTATTTCACATCTACCAGCATCATAAACGAATTTGTCATCTTCTTAAAAATTGTCACCAGTGATTATCAAGTAGTGGCTTTTTCCTACCTTGACTCTGACAACTCATATGGCGTTTTACTCTTATTTTTTTCCCCTTATTTCGGTGGCAGCTTTAGTGCCTTTGATTTTCAAAAACATGGCAATAGCAAGTACGGATCACCTGACAATGCAAGTCGTGCTGAGAGGAGTTCTCAGGGGAAAATGGAGAAATCGTTCTTGAGGTAATCTCAGCAATGACGGGATTTACATGTACTTGCATGACTTTATTAATGGTTGGGAAAATGACCTTATACTGTTTTCCTTGATATCTCATTACAATATAGTTTGCGTTAGTTATCCTGAACTACTACATTCTGGAGCCCCGTCCAAAAAAAGGGAATATATTTCCACCGCTGTTCCGATATATTTCCTGCTCTTTCTCAAAGAACCGTATCTTTTTAGCGCACAACCGCCTCTCAAATATTTTGCTTTTTAAAGCTAGTCTCATTTCCCAAGTTAGATTCTTATGGACCATCATTTTTTGTTGCAGCTTTCAGAGTACCTATCCTTCATGGGAACCAAATGCGGAGGGAAAGCAGTTCGTTCTAAATCTTAGAACTTTCAGGGAGCAAAATTTGCACGGACAGGTAACTCAGCCCGTGTATTCTCCTCCAAGAATGTGGCGAGGAAGCCCGAATTTGAGGGGTCATGGAGACAGAATCAGCATGTTTTCGAGAGATATAGCGCCACATTATGGTCCTGGAACTGGCTATCATCTGGGTTCTCTCTGGCTGATTGATGCAGATCAAAAGAATCACCCCTATCTTCTTGACTGGTATTACACCTCATGCCCACACCATCCAACCACACACACAACTGACATTCCGGAGGAATTAACTGAAGCAACCGAGCAACAATTTGGAGACTATACGATTCCATCCAACTTGACACGAAATGATGTGAGATACAAAGATTACTGGGAAGAACCTTTTGATCATCGGTCGCAACCAAGTCTTGGGGCCTCTACATCAACCCCTTACTTCAGGGAGAGTATTCTTCAGAATCAGGAATTCGGCAATCTGGCACGCCCACCAGCAGAAGGGAGTCATTGGTGGGCGAGAAGTGGCTCGAAAGGCGCACAGCCACAGGCCAGCTTTCTCGAGCCTCCCGATTTCAACCGCCAGGCGCCTGGCAACTACTACGATAATTTCTCGGATAGAGGGTCAGAGGAACAAGAGCAGCACTTGGACTGGAGAAACTCTAGCAAGTTGTCCCATACTATATATATGGACGACTTAGATACTGGAGACTTTAATCTTCATTTCGACGATATCTATAGCAAACCTCCAGAAACTCCGCGAATAGATCCAGAAGCGCCGAACTTTGTATGATCATTTTATAAATTATTTGCTTCCCCTCTAGTTTTTTCAAGAGGTTGTTGCTGTTAGGGTACTAGGTGGGTGTATATGCAAATGGGTTTCCAGAACTGGATTTTATTTGTTTTAAAAATATTCTATTCGTTTAGGAGGTGTATATAAATTCATGATGAACATAGAATATTTTCGAATAGGGGGTTTCAGGTCTCGCTTTTGGGGAGGGTGACCCCGGTTCCAAACTGAATCTGGGAAAGCTTCTCTAAAACTCTGTACAAAAGAATTCCCAGGTTAATTCATCAAGTCTGAATTCCCATTCCACTCTCTAAATATATTCCCTAGTTTGTTTGGACTTGTTTCTAGTTTGGTCTTCTCCCTTAGCGTTTTGTTTGTGAATCATATTGAGATTAAAATTCTCGAGTCATACATAAATTAAAGATGAATAGGGGTTAAATTCTCGAGTCATACATAAATTAAAGATGAATAGGGGTTAGGTCTTTGTGATCGATCTGACCGTAAAGAATGGGTTAAAAAAAAAATGATGAGTAGGGGTTAGGAATGCTTACTCTATTTTATCCAATCAGCAAAAGTGATGGGTGAATTATTATATTTTAACATATGTACTTTTTTAATTTTAAATTTTTTTGACATGATAAGTTTTAAAATGTCTATTAATAAATAATGATAGAAAGTTTCTGAACATTTATTTAATTATGTATAAAAGTGATCGGTTTTTTTTTTTTAGAAAAATAGTTGATGATCATCTATTGTCAGTAATTAATTATAATTAAATAGTGATTGAGATCGGTGAAAACAAATGTGGATTGATCAATCATATTAAACACCAAAGGATCATTGATAATTTAAGAAAAACATTCAATTAAATTGAACGAAACTTCGAACATGTAACCAAAATTGAGTTTTTTTTTTTTGCCCCCCTAATATGATTCCTTTTTTTTTTTTTGTTTTTTGTTTTTTGGGTCTTTTCTTTTTTCCGCGTTATTTAACCAAAATTCACCGTATTCGGAACAGTTCTAGCGCTTCCGCATTGCAGGGTTTTGCAAAGGGTTTAGCACACAAAACGAAAGCACAGAACTTTGCGAAATTCCCCAGAATTCTCTCTCAAATCCACCATGAAAAAAGCTTCAGTCTCAGTTCTTTCACATCTTTCTTGTCAAAGATTCAAATCCTTCCCCGCCATTCTCTCCCGAGACTTCATTTCCGACGCCTCCACTTGCTCGTCTTCTTCATCGTCTTCATCTTCATCTTCTCTGGTCTCACCTTCCCATCTTAAACCCTGCTCAAAAACCCATGGCTTATTCTTCAAAAACACTCCATCTCAAGCAAACCCATCTCAGAATATCGCCACCCTGGCCGAGAAACCGCCTCAGAATATGTCTTCAAGGCAGAGAAAAGCCAAGGAAAAAGCCTACCTCGAAGAAGCTTTCGAGTCGGCGAAAACCCCCGAGGAAATGCTCAGGGCGTTCAAAGCCATGGAGAGTACTTTTGAGGAAAAGGAGCTTGGTTTAGCTACCTTGAAACTTGGCCTCAAACTTGACCAAGAAGATGAAGACCCTGAAAAGATTTTGTCTTTCGCCGAAAGAGCCCTCAAAACTTTGGATAACGACGGTAAGCCTTCTTTGCCCGTTGCCATGGCTTTACAGTTATTGGGCTCTGTTAATTTGAGCTTGAATAAGTATAATGATAGTTTGGGGTACCTTAGTAGGGCTAATAGGATTTTGGGCAAGTTAGAGGGAGAGGGTCTCAGTGCCGAGGATGTCGAACCGGTGCTTCACGCGGTCCACCTAGTGATGGCCAATGTTAAGACAGCAATGGGAAGGAGAGAGGAGGCTATTGAACATCTTAGGAAGTGTTTGGAGATTAAGGAGAAGACTCTGGAGGATGGGAATGTCGAACTGGGTCAAGCGAATCGGGATGTGGCGGAAGCGTATGCGTCGGTTTTGAATTTCAAGGAAGCGTTGCCTTTTTGTGTGAAGGCATTGGAGTTGCATAAGGAAGAGTTGGGGCAGAATTCGGTGGTGGTTGCTCATGATAGGAGGCTTCTTGGGGTGATTTATACTGGCATGGAGGAGCATGAGAAGGCCTTGGAGCAGAACAGACTTGCGCAAAGAGTGTTGAAGAATTGGGGGCTTAGTTCTGATTTGGTTTTTGCTGAGATTGATGCTGCGAATATGCAGATTGCGTTGGAAAGATACGACGAAGCTATTAATACATTGAAGGCTGTTGTCAATCAGACAGATAAGGAGAGCCATACTCGGGCACTGGTGTTTATTTCGATGGGGAAAGTGCTTTCTAGCCAGGAGAAATTTGTGGACGCAAAGAGGTGTCTGGAGATTGCCTGTGGAATCCTTGACAAGAAGGAGAGGAGTTCTCCATTGGAAGTTGCTGATGCCTACGCTGAGATATCGATGCAGTACGAGAACATGAACGAGTTTGAAACTGCTATTTCTCTGTTAAAGAGAACATTGACACTACTCGAGAAGCTTCCACAAGAGCAGCACACGGAAGGAAGTGTTTCTGCCAGATTAGGGTGGCTACTTCTGTTGACTGGAAAGGTCCAACAGGCTATCCCTTACTTGGAGGGTGCCGTTGAGAGGTTGAAAGAGAGCTTTGGTTCCAAACATTTCGGAATTGGGTATATCTACAACAACTTGGGGGCAGCATATTTGGAACTAGACAGACCTCAATCCGCCGCACAGATGTTTGCAGTTGCAAAGGACATATTGGATGTCTCACTTGGTCCTCACCATGCAGATTCAATAGAAACATGTCACAACCTCGCAAAAGCATACGATGGCGTGGGAAGGTGAGATAGGAGTACTCTTTCTACTTTTTTTAAAACTTCATTTTCGGTATATGCTGCTCTTATTTGTTCTTAAGCTTTTAATTCATTGCTAAATAAAGTTGCATTAGCATTGTTAATCTGCTTGACAAACATGTTGTTTACATGTTTAAGTGCAAATTTTTCCTCCCTTGCTATATTTTTTTTAAAAAGCCAATCTATGTTTATTTGTCCAAATGCCATGTAAATTAAGACAATATGTTTAGTATTTTAAATTCCATGTTAATAATAGTTAATTAACTTACTTCTTAATAGCACCTTGAAAGAAATCTTTTTTCGTCCTATAGTTCTCTTCTCACTGACAAAATGAAGTTTATCTATTCAAATCAGACTCCATAGAAATACGTGAAAGTGCAAGTAAATCCCGTCCTTATGTAGCTATTTGTCAAGATGATGACCTGTTGTACTGAATGTTTTTGTTTAGTCCTGTGTTTTTGTTTTGGAGGCAAATATCTGCAAAACCTGAGTTTTTTGTTGGATTTCGCAGCTACGAATTAGCGATAAAATTTCAGCAACAGGTAGTTGATGCTTGGGAAAACCATGGACCAAGTGCGAGAGATGAACTGAGAGAAGCCCGACAAATGCTTGAACTGTTGAAGAAAAAAGCCCTTGGAGCTCATGTAAATGACGAGCTTCCTAAAAAGGCCATGCCTTTGCCCCATTCTAGTGCATCTGCGAGGAGGTCATAACCTGATGTTCGTTCCCGTCATCACAAAATGACCAAGAACAATGTTTTCGGCTTTTAAACGACCCCTTAATCTACTACACATGCATTGATTACTTATATTTTTTACTTCTTTTGTTAGTTGAAAACCAATAAAGTGGTGTTTGGAATCTTTTTATGCTCCTAAATTAGTAATGTATTAAGAATTTCTACACTAATATGTCTGTATGTTTCAATTTTATGTAACACTTTGATTACTCAAGTTCATATATACTTGTTGCGAGACAATGGTTTTCAATTATTCTGACAGGGGTAGGGAAATCCTGTTCGAGTATAATAATGAAGGCTTAGTATCCACTTCGAATATCTTGATGATGTTCACATTGAAAGACATTATAATAATGATGTTGGCTCTGCTCATGCACATTCCTTTTGCTCATTTCCTTTGTAATGATTTTCTCACCTCCCTTGTAAATTAAGCAATATCGGCTTTCTGCTTTTGCTTTTCTGCTTTCCCATTCTGAATTATCTTGAAATTATCTTGAAATGTCAAAAAAAAAAAAAAACAAAACAAAAAAAATTATATCATTCTCAATTATGCTTGCTTGGTGAAAACTTAGATTTTCTAATTGAAGCTGTGAAAATATTATGCCATTATTAAACTTGCTAAAAAAATGATATGTCACCTCTATTCACATAATTGCCCCAAAGCAACAAGAACAAGAGATCATTCCCAAGGAGATCTCTCTCTCCCTCACTCTCACGTTTTAACTTCCGGTTTGGGTCCCTCAAGGGTGGCTGCTTTACCGACCCATGTTCTAACTAAAGAGTCGAGATTTGTTGTTCCGGATTTACTGTCTCATTGCTTGTCCCCGGATAGTGTTATGTGTCATATTATCTGAATTTTATAATTTAGCCAAATATTAAAAATTCTTAAACAAATTAAATAGTTATCAAAATACTATTGCGAGGTAGTCATTAATACAAGAAAATAGTACAACAGATCTGGACTCCTCACTGAAACTCCTCATGGAAAGAAAAGTAAAAAGTAATCATTCTCATTCATTAAGAAGGAAGCCAACACCAAATTGATACAATTTTATCAACTAATAACAGTCCAAACTCATGATTCCAAAACCAAACCCTATCTCTTGGCAAAATCCCAGTTTCTCTCAACTATTTTCATTAAGTCTAAAATACCAACCCAAGTGAATAGTACTACACTTGGTTCATCTTATGCAAAAATCCACAACTGCCCAAGAAGATAATTCCAGCATTTTCACCTCAAAACTATGAACTAAAAAGAAACCCCAAGTCAGAAAATTTGAAGCAAAGAAAGAAAAAAAAAAAGATGAAAAAATTAATATGCATCTTCACATTACATCTCAAAAGGAACAACTGCATTCCTTGAACTTCTGCCAAGTCGAAACGGGAAGAAAGACCTTCGGATTCTGCCATCACACTCTTCACTGGTACTGACCTCACTGAGAGGCCTCCTGTTCTTCTGAATGATTTCCCGAACCGTCGAGTGGAGCTGGCGATCGGTGGCTGAATCCCATGAGAAAGATCTCCTTATAGGCTGAATACAGAACTGATCATCCTTATGATCTCTTACATCAATGCACTCATCTCCCATGATTGAAACATGGTGGCACTTCTTCACTTTCACCTTCTGCTCCGTCTTTCTCGGAGAATGAGTTCTAGACACCGGATCTTCTCTGTAGCTATTTGATCCCTCTTGTTGCCTTTGTGGAAACATTTCTCCATCTTGATCACCACCCAATTCAATCACCACGAAATCTTCGTCACTTCCTATTAGGCTATCTGAATACAGCTGAAGCTCTTGAGGCGAAGAGCTCGGTGCAATGATATGATCAATCGGGTAACGAATAGTCCCGGCAATGCTGGTCCTACAAAGTGGGCAATTACCATTGCTTTGAAGCCAGATATCAATGCAGTCCAAGTGAAATGCATGGTTACAGTTAGGAAGAACTCTCAGAGTGTCTTGCACTTGAAACTCATTCAAACAAACCACACATCCAAACACACTTCTCTCTTCCATTTCCCCTCCTTTGAACTGAAAAGTCGGGAGTTCACGAATGACCGATTCGTCAAGCCCGTGGTTCCACATCGCAGGAGACAAAGCTATGAAGGAGTCATGATCATCTTGTCTGGACCTGATCAAGATGGAAAACCTTCTGAGTGGATTGAGTTGGTGCCAATTTGAGCAGCACTTGACCACAAAGAAGTAGTAGCTAGCTAACAAGAAAGCTGTGCCCATTATGCTCAGTAGAGCAACCGCTAGAATGGGAAAAGCCGGCTGGTGAGTTGAGTCTGTCTGGGATTTGATCTGTGGGAGAGTTTGGAATCCAGGATTGTACTGGAAATGCCTGTAATTTGAAGCCATAAGCTCAAACTGATGTTGATTTTACCGGTGTATAAGCTTCACGGACATATATAAATATATATATGTGTCTGTATGTATGCAGATTATACAAGATTTTGATCAAAGAAAGGCTTGAGGAAGATAGAAGAAAAGAACACAGAGAGACACAGAGAGAGCTTACAGAAAAAACTAAGTGGGATAAAATAGAGGGACATAGAACTTAGAAGTCAAAGATATATTTTAATCAAAAGTTAAAAGAAATTTAGCACTGATGCTCTCCAAACTTGTTATTCTTTAATAACTTACCTTCTAAATTTTTAATTTTGATAATTTATTTTTTGAACTTGTTAAATAGTTGCAATATACCTCTTTCAAATTAATTTTCGGATAAATTAATTATGAAAAGGTCATGTACGCCTTTTATGAAGACATAAAAACCAATTTTCAATCAAAAATTTTCAAATTTAATACAAACCTTAATATAAATCTTCCAATTTTAAATCTTTAATTTAGTATAAAATTAACTAAAAGGGATAGATTGTAACAATTTAACAAGTTCATAGGACAATTTTCCAAAATTAAAAATTTGGAGATAGTTGTCAAAGGATAACAAGTTTAAGACATGGTTTTATGACCCACTCGGCTGTGGAAAGGGTAGGATGAATGAAAACTCAAAGGTATTTTTGTTTTTGATTTTTTTTTTTTTTATAAGTAGGAGTCATAAAATCCAAACTATTAAAAAAAAAAAAAAACTGATTTGCAAAAAGTGACAAAAAGTTTTTTTCTATTTCTTTTGTGGATATGCAAAAAGAGACTAGAAACTGAAGAGAATGAGAAACATGAAGAAAGGCCAAGATTGTAGAGAAAGCAATTTTTTTGTATTGATTTTCTGTGGAGGTTGGTCCATTGAATTTGAATGGTTTAGTGCTTTTATGGTCACCGTTTTGGCCTCAGAGTCGTGCTAACTTTATGAACTTTTTATTGTAAAAAATTCCCTTTTGGTAGACCCAACGACATATCGAGTTCTTCAAATATTTAATGCAGTCTAGAACATTACTTTTATTGATTTTGGACTTTTAACTTGGTCTCAAGTACATTTATTTTAATTGTCAACTAATTAGTTGAGGAAATATTTTGTGGTGCTTTTAGTAGGATTTAAGAAAGTGCAGCTTCCGTGCCTATCTACTTTGATCATGAAGAAAGGGTAATTCTGCGGTAGCCTCTTTTTATATATTTTATCGGTAGAGCTTGTTTTTAAAACGTTAAGATAAAATCAAACGGCTGATATGTTACTTATGTATGATAATTATAATGCATTTTATCTCATACTAGTATAAAGTAAAAAATTTAAAAATAATATATAAAAAATAAATTAAAAAAGAAAATACTACTCATTCCCTCCCCGACCGACGACCCCCCCCCCACCCCTTGCGCCATGAGCCTAGAGCCCAGAGCCCCCCCCCCCCCCCCCCCGGCGCGCCGTGAGCCCAAAGCCTTCCCTCCTTGCCCCTCCCTCTAGGAGCTCAATCCTCAATCGCTCCACCCCCCAACGTTGACAAACCCAATCACCCCCTAAAGCCAGATTTGGTCGACGTTTAGGGGGGCATCAGTGTCGGGGGAGGGGGTGCCTCCTCGCCATCGTTGCCGACGTTGGGTGGGGGGGGGGGGGGGGGGGCGCCGATGGACGGTAGCAAGACCTTTTTTTTAATTTTTTTGAATTTCTATTTTTTTTATTTTTAGTATATAATATTATGGATCAAGGGACATTAGAGTTATCCAAGCAACATCTCAACCGTTCGATTACATTATGGCAGTTTAAAAATAAGCTTTACTGATAAGGTATAAAAATAAGACTTTACCAAAGACTTACCCATCAAAGAAAAAAGAAAAAAGGAAAAAAAAAAAAAAAAAGTGTTGTGGTCTTTAGGTTGATCTTTGTGGCATTACAAGCAACGATGAATGTTTGTCAAAACGACATTGATTGGAACAGATACGAACAATAAAAGAACAACTATAAGTAAATGAGTTTATTTGCAAGACATAAAAAAGTTTTATATTTTCTTAAGGAAACAAGGAAATACTTTTAAATTTGCTTTTCCCTTTTTTTGTTTTCATTTCCTAGAAAACTGCTCAATTAGTATAACCGAAAACAGTTTTGTTTTGTTTGTTTGTTTGTTTTGTTTTTGTTTCTCTCTCTTTTGTTTTAGTATACTCTAAACAATCTATCTAGAAAAACAACGAAACTCATTTTCGGAAATTGACTATGCTGTTCAGCCTTATTCTCAAAATATTCCATTTCCATTTTTACACTCCTAATAGAGAACGACATGGACTATAGTGAACGACATTTAAAAAGAAACGACAAAAATCAGAGAAAACGACATGAATGATATAAACAACGACAGCCTAATAGACTTTCAGCCAACTGATTTGGAAAAATAAGAATCGCAGCAAATCATGATTCACTTCTATCGACTTTAATAGTTGGGAAATTAAGTTAATTGTCCCATCAAATTGAGAACAACATACGGATTTGTCAAAGTTACAAACAAACGACAGCAAATGGTTGTAGAAAACAACAGTAAATACAATAACGATTGAATAAGACGACTTGTAGTATTCTACATACTCAATAAGGCAACAAGTGTTTAACGGTGGGTCGTTTGCTACCCTAAACGACAAAAAAAAAAAAAAAAAAAAGAAAAAAAAAAAGGAGCACTCGAAATTTTTTTTTTTTTTGGTTTTTTATTAAAGCACGTTTACACTCAAAACTAGCATTTAACCAAACAGCTATCATTAGTGTAGACCGTTGATTACAATCCTCTGATAAAATGAAAGTAAAAACGACAACAAATTGTAAAGCGACACAAACTATAAGGCAACAACAATGGGAGTAAACGACATAACCCAACGAATGAACGGGAAAAACAGAAACAAGTACGATAGATGATCAGGACTCTGGATGATGATAGATGATAGATGAACTATAAACGACACCAAATGAAAATCCACATTAACTTGACAAACTACAACACTAACCACGCTTAAAGAAAAGACAATGACATCCAAAACGACAACAACTGATTAAAGGACAGAATTAATAAACCCCAAGTCATGAACTAGAAAATCGATATCAACATTAAGAAACGACACCAAAAGACAGAAACAGAAGGCCTATTGAAGCACTAGTACATATTTAAAATCTACTCGGAAGAGTTTTCTTAAGAATTACAAGTCACATTTTGGCCATGTTCGACATTGTTTGGTCATGAGAAGAGATTCTTTTCTTTTCCTCTCTTTCAGAAGCCCTTGTCACTGTCTATATCTTTGAAAACTATAGCAAAAGCTATTGATCAGGATTGATTTTTTATTTTTTATTTTTTTTTTCGCTTTGTCGTTTGGAGAAACATACTAGAATTAAAACACTTTTTTTTTTTTTTTCCTTTTTGTTTCTTTCATGAAAAACTCAATAATTCATGTTCATGTTCTTTAGCATCAACCTGTATAAAAAAAGAAAATAATTCACAGAATGGAAAGCAATTGAAGAGATCAAACGCCACTTGCAATTTATAGCCGAACCAACTAAAACAACCTTAATCTTTTATGCACTGGAAATTTCTAAAAACAGTTGGCTGAGTGTTTTTTTTTTTTTTTTTTAAGCATCGTTTGGTAAACTGTCTATTCAGAAATATATTATTTAGTCAATTAAAAAAAATTTATTTCATAATCGATTCAAAGACAATGAACATGGCCATGACAAACGGTGTGCCATTTGACTGAGGTATTCCCTGCCAGCTCATTAATTTATTTTTCCCCTTTATTTTTTTATTTTATTATATATTGATTGGATTAGAACCCGTTGACAATTTGGATTTAGACCTTTCGATTAAGGAAAAAAAGATTATTAAGAGAATTGCTGATGTTAAGCAACAAATTAGTAGATATACATATTTTCATTATCAAACTATCTTATAAAAAGTAGTAGATCTTGACCGCAATGTTTTGATGCGGACTTGTAGTTTGGTTTTCTTTTCTTTTCTTAATTAAGTGGTGGCGTCTATTTAGTAAAGTTCTTTAATTGATAAAAAAAAATAACTTATCAAAAAATTTAATTAATATTTCCAACAGGAAAAATGATTTACACATCCTTGTTGTAGTACTTATCTGGAATTGCACGCAACAAATGGAATTGTTATTAGTCAACAAAAGAAATTATTTTTTCTTTCTTCAAAAACCAAAACCAAATATATATATTTTATGTGGAAGTATGACAGTTAAGCGAGATAATTCATGAAACAAATTGATCAAAGTCTTCCACATTTATAGCAATTTCTTCTTCTATTTTTCTCTAATTTAATGAAGTTAATTTTAAAATCTGAACTTGTTGGTCTATGCGTGCAGTGAAAAAAAACTAATAATAATAATAATGTTGGATGAATTTGACTGCTGGTTTTTTTATTTTTATTTTTTTATTAATAGTTTGAAAAATTTTATAGTTAGGTCCATTTCTTAGTATCCTTTGAGGATATTTGAAAAGTTCACCTACCTCTTCCCGGCTAAGATTACTGATAAGGAACGGTGTGCTCACCAAAAACGACTTTTTCTAAGCATTTATAAATTAAGTACATAATAACTAATAGAAGCTTATAAATAATGAATAGTGTATTTAGCACTAACGTCTCGAAAACATTTAAGCTTTTGGCAACGTGTCTTCCAAATTTTTAGTTTTGGTTAATTATGCTTTGAACTTGTTAAATTGTTGTAATTACCTTTTATAATTAATTTTCTATTAAATTAGTCATGAAAAACTTACATACGCCTTATGTGAGGACTGAAAACCCTATTTTCAACCAAAAATTATTATACAAACCTGTACAAATTTTTTAATTTCAAATCTTCAAATTTAATGTGATCTTAACTAAAAGGAGTACATTGCAACAATTTAACAAGTTTAAGGAGTAAATTGTTAAAATTAAAAATTCAGGATTAAGTTGTCAAAGGGTAACAAAGTTTAAGGGTTAGTTTGGTGTTTGAGTTGAGTTTGAGATGAGATGAAATTTTTAAGTTTGAGTTGGTTGACTTTTTAAAAATTAGTTATAAATTTTGTTGACTTTTCAGAAAAAAGACAAAAATTGAGATGAAAAAGTACAGTTTAATTGGAGTTAAACTTGAATGTCAAACGTGAGCTAAGTGGCATATCAATGCTAAATACCCTAACACCATATATATATATATATATATATATATATATATATATAGTTCCTGCGCGAGTCTAACAATATTATAACTCCACTAGAATCCAATTTTCTCGTGCTGCAAATTTAGGAAATAATACTAAAAAAAATTACGTACATACATAAATGATACACATATATAGAAAGCAAATTATGAATTACACCATTGTTTGTGCACGTAATAAGAAGAAAAAGAATCAGGAGTTCCACTAGCTGCAGCAAAACGATCAATAAATTAACTAATTTTTAGGAGTTCAAAGAAATTGAATATCAAGTGAGCAAGTACCATGACAGGATCCCAATTATGTTCTTTGAATGAAAACTAAAAAGATAGTTATAATTTCATGAATTTTATGAATAAATACGTCCTTTCGCGATACTGAAAAATCAGAAAACAAGTACACAAATATAAAGGTATTATTCCGGGGAACTCAAACTCAGTCAAGAAAATAAAAAGGTGTATATATAGTGTGAATTATATATATCATATATGTATATACATATATACGTACGTCACTCCATAGATTTAATATATACAAGTTTCACAAAGCTATCTGGCGCAGTAGTTTTCCAATTTTTTTTTTCCATTTTAAATAAATATTAATGTAATCATGCATACGCAAATTCAGGAACCTTCTTAAAAAAGAAGGAAAAAAATAATTTTAACTTAAACAAAGAGAAAGCAATGCGCAAGTTGTTCCACAGTTTCTTGGTATTGCATTACTTTTTAGCTGCACCCTGTAGATGCATGTGTGGTAGCTTAGGTATATTATCATGATCAGAAATATGCTTGTAGCTATAGGCATTATATATATACATATATTTAATTACAATATTTTTTAGTCAATGGCTTGCAAGCTTTACATATATATATATATATATATATATATTCTTAAATATGTGTTCATATATCTTCTTTTCTATGAAATTCATTCATTCCAAAGTACAGATCAATATCTCAGCAAATTAAGAGAACTTTTTTATGCAATGGAGAATCTGGTTTCCGACTGGTCTAGTACTGCTCCGACGTTACCGAAATCTTACATTTTTCCGCCGGACAAAAGGCCTGACCAGCTCACTTTCCCTCTGGACAAGACGATTCCGGTGATTGATTTTGCGAATCATGATCTTACTTCTACAATGGAGCAAATCATGAAAGCTGGTCAAGAGTATGGAATTTTTCAGGTCTCGGATGATCAAAACGAGAAAATCTTCATATCTAGCCTTTTCTTTTTATCTCACATGTTATCATGAATTAGTTATATTTTACTAATTCCTGTCACCATTATTTATTAAAAATAAAAATAAATAAAAAATAAATAAAAAGTTAGGTTCTACTAATCGAAATTTGTAATTGTAGGTGATAAATCATGGAGTTTCGAAAGAGTTATTGGATGAGACGATGAAAGTTGTTAAGGAGTTCCATGCTATGCCTACAGAAGACAAGGCAAGAGAATGTTCCAAGGATCCAAACAAGAGATGTAGGCTCTATACCAGCAGCGAAAACTTCTCAACTGAGGAGCTTCATTATTGGAGAGATGCATTGGTCCACCCCTGTCATCCTCTAGAGGAGCAAATGCAATTTTGGCCCGAAAATCCGATTCGATATAGGTATGAACTTACTAATTATTTTTCTAATTAATCTTTTCCGAGTACTTTCCAAGCAGATTGCTTAAACCTTATTTGGTAATGCTTCCGTTAAATTTAAATAAATAAAAAAAAGAGTCAACAATATCTATATATCAAGTACTTTAATTCCCTTAATAATTTTTTTTTTTTTTTCCTTTTGATAATTAACTTCCAGAGAGGTTGTCGGGAAATTTACAATAGAAGTAAGGAAGTTGGCTAACAAGATATTGGAGATGATAAGCCAAGGATTAGGACTAAGTCCCGGGTTTTTCGGAGGTGAGCTTTGTGAAAACCCAGTAGTGTTGGTTAATCACTACCCGCCTTGCCCAGAGCCAAGTTTAGCCTTGGGATTAGCAAAACACATTGACCCTAGCGTTATCACCATCCTTCTTCAAGGAGATGTGCCTGGCCTTCAAGTTTCCAAGGATGACCAGTGGGTTGTCGTCGAACCTCTTCTCCATGCATTTATCGTTAACATTGGCTACATTTTACAGGTACTAAAAGTATACATACTGTTGAAATATAAAACTATTATTGATCCACCTCCTAATAGCTTAAGCTTTTGGGAGAATTGGTAAACTAACATGGTATTAGAGTAGGAGGTTCTAAATTCGAACCCCCGCAATTGCACTATTTAACCCCATTTATTATCATTGCGTGTTGGGCTTTTAATATGTTTCGGGCTTCTTATAATTTTCAAATTAATATTTGTCATATGTTTCGGGCTTCTTATAGTTTGTGTTGGACTTTCAAATTAATATTTATCCGCACGTTTGCCCATTGTCTGACCTGCACGTGAGGGGGAGTATTGAAATATAAAACTATTATTGGTCTACCTCCTAATAGCTTAAGCTTTTAAGAGAATTGGTAAACTAACATATATATATACACACACATATATGGGGTTTTTAGGGTAGAAGTTGTCCTTTTTCATTATTCATTATTGATAATAACTGCAATTTTAAATATTGAATTAATAGAAATAAACACGTTCTTAAATTTTGAACTTGAAAAACTCCTACCTAAATTCCTCTCCTCCCATGTGTTGAGCTAGTCACAGTGGGGGTGAAATTTTCAACAATCTAATCTATAAGTGTTCACGTTTAAAATTTACAACACATGACACAAATCTACTATCGTTTATAGATATTGGAATGCCATCCAATAGTTAAAACTACACTTTCTAAAGATGGTGAAGAAGAACAGTTTCTACCGTAATTCGTAAATATATCAATATATATTATATAAATATATATGTAAGTTGCTGAAAATCATTAAAAATCTATATATGCAGTTGATACATATAAATATGAGTTTGTAGGTCATTACGAATGGAAGGCTGAAAGGTGCAGAACATCGGGTGGTGACAAATTCAGGCCTCCCTCGAACGACAACATCCTTGTTCATTTACCCTTCAAACGACAGTCTTATAAAGCCTGAAGCGACTTTGGTGGATGCCCCCAATAATCCGCCCCTCTATAGAGCCTTTCACTACAAAGATTTCCGTAGCTACTTCATATCCAATACAGCCGATGCTAAAAAAGTACATGAATTTATGGACAGGTACAACTGAATATATATATATATATATATATATATTCTACTCCCAAGAAATGGAACAATATCATCATGTTATATAATTTGTATTTGGTTAGCATCCAATTTTTATTTTATTTTATATTATGTGTACTCTTCCATAGCTACTACATTAGGTTACGTCTATTATTTTCTTTGCAATTTAGAGTACATGCGTTGTGAGTTTAAAATTTTATAAGACTCTATTTCAGTCAATAAGTGCATGGAATTCTTGGGCTTGATTATTCTATGAAGATAAAGTTTTGCAAACCTTGAAAAGTAAGGTGGTGGAACTATATACAAGTACAACTATAAAAGCTCCTTGCTAATAAATTGTTAAAAAATACAAGAAAGTTATCTCGTGATACATATTTATAGTTTTGATCCCCCTTTTCTGGTGAAGCATCGAGAAAATTTTCCTTTACTTAATTCACTTCTCAAACACCCGGTTTAAAAAACAGAAAAAAGGGTCTCCATTATTTAACTCCGCAACTTTTTTATGTTTAGTTTTGTTTCTAGTGTTGAAGACAACTTTTGCTTGAAAACAGATATTCCCAAAATCCGGCTACAATTGCAAAGCTACACACTAGATCCTTTAGAGTAGTCTTTGTTGGAAACCACTCTCTTGGTTTTTCTTTTTCTCTATCTCGCCCCCTATGGATCGTTCGTGCAATTTCTTTTTCTTTTTTTTTTTTCTTTTTTAACTTGGGGTACGTTTGGTAGGGTCAAAAAAAAAAAAAAAAAATGAAGTAGGGAATAACAGATCATTTAAGTGAGAAATAATGGAGAATTGGGGAAAAATTGTTTTCTTTATGTTCTTTGTTATGAAATCTCTTCAATTTATGAAAGATCAAATGATCTTTTCAAGAATTTAAAATCCCTTCCATAGTCCCTTTATTCCTCTTCTCCATACTAAATAATTATGAATGTCAAAATCCTTCCACTAGTCTCTTCACCTTCTCCTTCCTTCCACTTTTCTCTCCTACCAAACACACTCTTTATGTTGAACGTCCATGGCTTTCCTTTCCCAATTTAAGGAGACCTAGTGGCTTTACCACCTCACAAAAAAAAAAAAAAAAAAAAAACCTAACAAAAAAATTGTTGGGAATATTTCAGAAAGACAATTAGACACAAGGAAGACGATCTTGGATAACTACTCCCCAACTTGATTTGGGTTGTTCTTGTGCTATCGGTTGGTAAATGTCTTTACATCGTATACAAAACGAATAGTGAGGAAAAAAGGAACACTGTGTGAGTGTATTAGACAATCGGCACAAAGGGCTTACATATGGAGTGTTTGATCTCCAGCTTGAATTTGAAAAATCAAAACCAGGCACGAACCCGATTTGAAGAAATGGAGATGGATTTCCAAAAAATTTGTGCCCGATCAGTTTACGAACAGACAAGCAGAACCGATGAATAAGAGCAAAGCCAACTCATTCCACTCTATCGGTTCCACTATCATCTTCATTCTCGGAGCTAAATTCTCCTCGAGAGATCATATTCATCAAGGATTTTGTGGCTTGGCCAACAGCACGAGAAGTCTTCTTTGCTGCACCAACAACGACGGGTTGCAACGAGATGATAGGCAGGCTTGCCCTCTCTTCGATCATCGCTGCATCAGATATAACCCGAAACTAATTATGGTTCGACCAGTAATGGCAAGCCCACAGTAAAAATAAATTAGCAAAGGAGAAGTCATTATCACAAACAGACAGCTTTAAACATACACATAGTCTGTTGCCGAGCAAGCGTGCCAAACTGTCGAATTCCAGCTTCGGCTGCTTGTACAGCTTGAGTTGATTTGCTGACCCCGTCAGCTATCTCTTGGCTGTTCAAAACAAAAGGCATGTTATGTTAGTTATAGAAGAATATGATAGAACCGTTGGTAATTTAATTGCCATATGTACCAACACTTCCTAGAAATTCTATTCATTTGCTATATTAATTTCCAAAAATGTCTTATTTTCTGTTGCCCCTGGAGTTTTAACCCTTATTTGTGACTTTCTGGAGAAACAAACAGCTCTTGCTCATGTTTCTGAATTGGGTCTGTCCAGAAATAATAGTGGGGCTATCAAAATGCAGAGACATAATTTCATTTGAAGTCTCTCAAAGGCCTAGGTATAATCAAATAAGAAACAATATGAAATACAGGACGTAATTACCTCAAATCACTTAATTCAAGCGTAAGATCACTGATTTCCATTCCTGAGAGCCTAATTGCCGCCATTGTGCTCGGAAGCTCCTCGCGAGCTGTATCTGCTAGCTTTGAGAGAGATGTTGCAGCTCTCCCCATCGCCTATGGAACACAAAAGAGATTGAGTATGCCGGTAACCATAACTGAGGAAAAATAGACGCTTGCTTACAATTCGAAGACCCCAATACCAAGTGCGAGCCAAAAATTTAAGAATCTTACAAATATTGCAGAAACACAAACAATAAAAGTGCAAGCCATTGAACGTACCTTCAACCATAGCAATCAGATTCAAATAACATCAGCAGTAACCATCATCTTCGATATTTCAAGTGTTTTATGAATCTATGAGATAATTTTAGCTACTCTGTTCATTACCTATTATCTATGCAAGGTTAGAAAGTCACAAACTCTCTTGTAGATTAAAGACTTATCTTTTTTTTTTTTTTTTTTCTTCATAAATAAATAAATCTTATCCCTAAGTTTCTTATTTACACACACACACATATAAATTTCTTTTCTTTCCTTTTTTTTTTTTTCCCTTTCTTTTTTTGTGTGTGTGTCTTCTTAACAACAAAGAAGGCTAACAAATAAGAGTTGATGGGCAGCTATCGAAAACACTGACTGACTATAAGTAGAATTTTTAATCAAAATTAATTGAGATCAACATGGAGGTAAACACCCCAATCCATCAATTGTTATATTGATCCAAAACCTCCCAAAAATCCACATCCTAACAATCTCCCACTTGATCTATACATCACATATATGGGAGGTGAGGTTATATAGCAAATAAATGCATAACCTTAATGGCTTTTCTCACAGTTAGCGAGTATTGGGAGGTTATCTCCACCTACATAGTAGTTACAGCCCATTTCGATTTCAACTAATTTTGCAGTTACGAATATAATAGTCCTTCAATATTTTCCTTACATTTGTAATCACATGCTAATATCAGATAGCTTCCCAGCAATTCCTATTTACTACTTCGATAAGAAGAATATAGGTATACGTGAAAATTTGAAGGATAAGGTCTTTAATCTCTAAGAGAGTTTGTGAGTTTATATCTTTACATAGATATTAGTTCTTGAATCAACAAACTAGCAAAAATTATCCCAATTTCATATTTCTATCACGAATGAAATTCGGAAGATTGTGATTATATACGACGTGATTTTGAATTTGTTGCTTACTATGACTAGAGGTGCGATTTATAGTTTCCGCTTTTATATTCTGGTTTCTAAATATTTCCAACAAGTAATCCTACGGGACAAACTTCCAGAACCGGCCATTGAATGATTAACTAAAATATTGTCTGATCAGGGAGCCTAGCACAAACATGATTTAACAACGAAGGGTGAAAAACACAGAGAAGTAAACAGATAAAATTAAGAATATTCTCTCTCAACTCTCCTTAAGCTTTACAATGCGAAGACAAGATCTGGGTTGCTCAAGAAATTGACTTTCTCGTTTCATTTGACTCCACTAAGATCTAAAAAGAGTAAGACAACTTACATACAGCGTTGGGACAGCTGCAACTACAAGGCTTGTAAATGCCACCGAAGTCTGCAGAAATCCAAAGAAACCATAGCTCATCAATAACGCAAAAAAACTAACTTGGTTCAAATGAATAAACTAATCCAATAACATTACTGTAAAAAACACCTACAAAATTTCTTAACTTGTATACTAGAGCACATTCAAATGACTACTAATTACTCGAGAAAATCCCATTGAACCATAAAAAGGTTTCGAATTGCTTTCTAAAAATGCATTCAAATCAACTATTCTTGCAAAATGAACAGTTATAAAGCTAAAATAATCCGAAAATACATATATATTTATATATACCGTGCAGGCGATGAACGCGAGGAGGAAGAAAGCCTGGTCACTCAAGCTCAGTTTGGCCACCGACGGGATCGGAAGGCTGGGGTTTCCCAATTGCGCATGAAATCCCCCTTGCGATGCTTCTTCGTCCCTAACTCCGGCGACGGCTTCATTCGAAGCCTCCGCCGATTCCGACGAACCGACTTGGCCCGGCGATTCTGCACCGGAAGACGTCGATTGAGGGGAAGTAGAGGCCGAAACTGTGGCCAATCGAGAGGGCTTGAATCGCGAGCTCAAAGAAAGGGAATTGCGGTTACTTGGCCTGAGGAGAGAAATCGAAGTTCTGATATTAGGCCTTGGGAAATTGAATCCACGAAACGGAGGCAATAGATGAGAAAGATGAGAGCTTGTTGAAGATGAAGAAGAAGAAAGAGGAGAAGGAAGTCTCATTTTTTGAGATGG
Source organism: Ficus erecta (assembly GCA_008635985.1). NCBI lineage: Eukaryota > Viridiplantae > Streptophyta > Magnoliopsida > Rosales > Moraceae > Ficus > Ficus erecta. The sequence goes on along the minus strand of BKCH01000695.1, from coordinate 220,830 downwards.
TGGAGGAGCTGAGAATTATTCTTCTGCTTGACGGACCGCCATTGCAGATAAGCGGTTGTTGAATAGCTTCCGTGACTGTGAACCTTCGGGAGCCCCTTTTTTTATTATTTTTTTTCTTTAATGGAAACTGTTGTAAATATCATTTTCAAACCAATTAAAAAAAATTATAAGATTTTAAAATATTAGTAAAAAGATACATTTATTTATATAATCCATAATCTATTTGGTAAATGTAATAGGAATCTAAAAGATGGTGTAACCAATGACAGAGCCAAAAAGTTTTATTAGGAAAGGTAATAATTACATAATTAAACTTTAAGAGATATGGAATAGATTATTTTTTTAATTTTTAAGGGGTCTTATGCAATTTTCAACATACTAGTCAAGACACGTGGATCATACGTACGTGTTGAGTAATTACTGAAATTTTAATAATCTAAAATATAGAATACGAATAATCATATACGAAAAAGAAAAAATACAAATTTCTTAGAGAGTAAAAAAAATACGCATTTATAATAGTCTAGTTGAAAAATATATATCACATAAATTTGATCATGAAAAGAATGAAACAAAGCTCATTGCAATCAAAACTTAATCTATATCACAAGTAAGGAAATTAAAATTTTTAGTGAGGAAATTGAGAATAGAAACATGAGAAAAAAAAATCTCTAAAAGTGATAATGATAAAAGTTGAACTTTTAGAACTATCTCTAATGTAAATGTCAATGTTATATTTGTTAGTAAAAATATGACTATTTTTTATTTAGTATATATCCTACATGCTTCAATTTATAATACAATTTCTATTGTCATATGTACATTTTGTTATAATTATTAATGATGCATTTTGAAACATGATTCGATGTATATTATATCTCAGTGCAACGTAATATATGTTTAAGTACCTTTATATTTCAGTTTAATACAAATATATCTGAACAGTTTATCCATTAACTTTTTCAATCTACTTTTATCAATCATATTACATACTATTTCTCACTAACACATATCAGAATGACTCTTCAAATGTAAACAATCCAAATACACATTATAGTTGAATGCAATGTATAAAAGAGACATCAAAACGCAAATTGTTTTCCATCTATTACATTCAAACATGGTACAAAATGAATGTATTTTCCAAATGAACCATAAGTTTTAAATAAAGTAATCCTTGATATTTAAATAAGTTAAAAAATAATAATGTCAATAAAGTCTAGACAACAAATAGCAATCAAATATCATAATCTACCACTGAAAATAACATTATACTGGGGAGTAATGTTCATAGCAAAATGTCAAATTTTGACTTTGGTACATAAATTTTGCATTGTCCTGTAGATGGTCAAATGGATAGAAAATTAAGACAAATTAAGCCATGAACCACATACATAGTAAATTCTCTCAAAATTATAGGAACGTTTTTAGTTTCACCAAGAATTGGAACTAAATTAATAATTTAAGGATTGATTTGTTAAAATTAATAATGGATTAAACGATCATTATTTGAAAATAAAATTAGGGACTGATGTGCATATAGCCCAAAAGAAAAAGAAATCTTAAACACAAAGTTCATAAAAAATGGTAAACCTTATCAAAAAAAAAAAATCTACAATTTACTATGTATTTAAGATTATGATGCATTTAAAAAACTTAGAAAAATCAACTAATATGAGAAATTGAGATATTTTTTAGTTAAATAATATTAGTTGAGATTTTTCATATTTGATATTGATGTAATTTCAATATTAAAGGCTTCATTTAACTTGAATATAAAGTGAATATAAATATACATTCAGGGAAAAAAAAAAAGTGAATAACAATATGCAGGTTGAAGTTCAAAAAAAAAAAATTGCAAATTGCTTTCCTATTATTTCTGAAAAAATTCTACTATTTTTTCTTCTTTTTAGATGTCTTGCACTTGAAAAATAATAAATATGTAGTTATAATATGGTAAAACTGTAATTTGAATTAAATGATTTTCTTTTAATTTCAAGTTTTATAGCTCTTGCAAGAGCACAACATGTGCGAGGTAAAAAGCAAATGTCAGCTACAGTGACTGTGAGGAAAGACAACAAGAAGGCAAAAAAAAAAAAAAAAAGAGAGAGAGAGAAGAAGAAAGAAGGCACCTAAATTGTATGTTTTTTAACGCAAAAAAGAATAATAAATCCATATCTATTTCTTATTATAGTTAAGGAATATATATTCATACAAATGCAATGACACATATGACCGGCGGGGGGGGAGGAACGTTGAGGGAAAAACCCCCTAGGCGTTCTTTGACCACGTCTTTGGATGTATGTAATTCCATATGTGATATATATTTCTCCTTTTAAAATTAATTAATATATCTTGATTATCGCAAAGGTCTTTAATTTCTTTCATGGGGGATTAAATGGACATAATATATTGTCTACATTCTAATGTTATTGACGTAACCCGTGTGTTTCAATTTATATATAATAAATTGAGCATAGCTTTCACAGCCTTCTCTATGCGTAAGTGATTAGGTGTTATCATCTTTCCACAAGGTTAGACGTTCAAGATCTGTAAAGTCGGGCAATGAAGGGAACATGATGAAATGAGATATTCTAAAATACCTTTTTTTAACTTCTCTTCATTTTCTAATGAAACGGTGAAATTTAGTAAACCTTATATTTAATAACTTTTCATTATAAAAGCAATAAAACAACGAGAACACCCAAAACAAAAATAAATAATGATTATAGATACAGTCTCATGATTATTTTACACTTGATTCTATTATATAGTTCAAAGTTTAAATCTCTCACATTTAAATAAAAAAAATGAAAATAAAATCCACATTAATTTGTTTTTCTTTTTTCATATCAAAACATAACTATATATCTTCATAACAATCAGAGTTCCAAAAATTTGAAGCTGGTTTGTTTTGTTGCCCTTTTAACTCCAACTAAATTGTACTTTTATATATCAATTGTTTATCTTTTTTTATAAAAAGTTAACAAAAATTATAATTAGTTTCTGAAAAGTTAACTTACTCCAATTTAAAAATTTCATCTCCAACTGACGAACTAAATGTGCACTAAAAAAATCCCCTTCTTTGCATAACTTTTTAAGAGACCTAAAATTTATTGTTTCACACGTTAGACAAGTAATCAATTTTTTTTTTCTTTTCTTTCTTTTTAATGAAAAAAGAGTTATAAAAATAGTACAAGACAAACACAATTAAAATCTAAAAAGTGTTGTAACCCCAATTTTGATATATAAATCCCTTTGAAAATAGATTATTTATATATCTTCATCACTGTAGCGGTTGCAACTCAAACACATGACTTCCTATATGGGGACGAGTGGGGATAATATCATGTCTACAATCTTATTGTCATAACCAATTTGTTTTATTAAATAAATATTCTCAATATATTTAGCATAAACTTCTCCGTAGCCTAAGTGGTTGAGTGTGTTATGATCCTTCCTCCAAGTCAAAGATACTGAGGTATATTTAGAATACGTCGTTCATATTCCCTTTTATTGGCCATCTCTCTACAAACGCCGACTAGATCTGGCTTCGGAGGGGGGGGGGGGGGGGGGGGGGGGTTTGGGCTTGTTGATGCTGGGAGGGGGCTGGTCGATGTCGAGAGGGAAAGGGGCAATGGGGGACTGAGCTCGTGGTAGGTGGGGGGTGAGGGTCGTCAGTCGGGGAGCGTTGCTGGCAATAAGGCAGGGAATGTGTAGTATTTTTTTTAAATTTATTATATATATTAATTTTTTAGTCTATACTAGTATGAATTAAAGTGCATTACAATTATCATATATAAATAACATCTAAATAGTTTAAAAAGGGGATTTATTGATAAGGTATATTAGGACTTCCGTTCATTGAGGTTAAAATATTACTTCATGACAACAATAGTTACAACTCTTCCTTTAGCCTAGGCGGTCGGGTGTGTTCACATCTTTCCACCAGGTCAAAGGTTCAAGGGTTGTAGAGGGAGAGAGAGAGAAAGAGAAATAAAAAATGAGGTATTTCAAAATACCTTCTTTTTATTATTTTTTACCATTAAATTTATCAGATCCCCGTACATAAATCCTAATTCGTTTGCCCAACAAAAAAGAGATAAATAATAAAGCATATAACTAATCTGCACTAAACGGGAGCCTTCGAAAATGCAGGCAACAAACATAACATATTATATTAATCAACAATAAATATAATATTGGGATACCAAGTTTAAGCATATATTCTAACTTTGTCTTCATTGCTTGCTTTCTTCTATAAAAATTTAGATTCTAAATGGTCATTAAAGTAACATTACCCATATAATTAGCATCATCTTGCGATAAATGACTTGAGCTCACACTCTGACCAAGTTTTCCATCCATTCTTAATAGAAATTTTCGATCACACACATCAACTGAAGACAAAAACACGAGACACATGACACCTCAAATTGTTTGTCAAAATAGCGTAAGATTTTTTTTTCTTTTGTTGATAGAACCTCTTTGTAATTAATTCTCAAAACATGTTTAACGGAGAATCGAGCCTTATTAATTAGCAAATCATGTCTTAGTTCCTCACAGAATCTCGTGCTCTTCAATATTAATTGTAGTCATCTTGAAAAAACGACAAAAACTTGACAAACAAATGAAAACGTAAACGTAAAAGACAAAAGTTGACATCTGCTTGGAAAATAAAAATCACCTGATAAATAATTACTAAATTTAAACAACAATGCCCCTTAAAAAATAGAAACGACAATAAAAATGTAAACGACAAAATTTAAGAACGACAGTAGACTTTACTAACGACTTTGGAAAAGACAAAAAAAAAGAAAAAAAAAAAAAGCGATCATTTGTTCCATCTTTTGGGTTGTGTAAGAAAGATAATTATTACGATAAATTGTGCTCTGAATTTTTTTTATGAGCTAAAACATTTTGTTTTAATTTTTCAAATTTTAAATTTAAATTAGTTTTATTTAACCTTTTTTTAATTAAAAATTTTCACTAAAAAACAAACACAATAAATTAAAGTAATCTCACTTGACCCTTTATATATTAATTATAATAAAAAATAAACAGAAAATGACTATAAAATTGCACTGAACTTCCTCTTTTTTTCGTACGTTTTTAATGAAAATTTTAGGTTTCTGTCAAAAAGGTAAGTGAGATTGATTTACAAGCTATAAGATTAAGTGAGAATATCTAAAATTTAGGCTATACAGTGAGATGATGGCTAGGGACATATATGTGAGACTAAGGCCTTGTTTGGCCATGAGTTTAGTTTAAACTAAACTGTATTTTTTTCATCATGTTTTTTATCTTTTTCCTCAAAAAATTGTTTGTCTTTTCTGAAAATTCAAAAAAATTCAAAAAAATTTACTATTTAAACTTACAAATCTTAACTCAAATTTACACACCAAACACCCTCTAAAATCTAATAATATGTAAGATAGATATACAGAGAATAAGGTTGCTATATATTTTGAGACTTTAGTTGAAGCTAACTAAAAATAAAATACAAGCTTTGACTCTTTAATTTTGATAATAGAAAAATAAATATTTTATATTGCTTTCAAATAGTAATCAACTGCCAATATTTTATTTTTGGAAGGAGAAATAAACAGAAAAATATGAAAAATGAGCCGACCTCTTTCTGCACACCTTGGGGTTCAATGATTGAGGTTTAGAGGGTGATGGTAGGCGTGAGGTATTTAAAAATATGTTTTTTTTCTTAATTTTTTTTCCCCGAAAAATGAAATTAGTGCAAGGCATAAATTTTATGTCGTGCAAGATGATTTTTTTTTTCTACTTTTTAAATTTAACATCTGGCAAGTTTCACCACAGCCTTCTTTGTATCTTGGTGGCTAGTTGATTTGTCATATAATCCCAAGGTCAAAGGTTCGAGGGTTGTAGAGAAGGAGAGAAAAAGAAGATAAAAGGTATTAAAAAATACCTTTTTTCCGTTCTTTCCTTTTTACTTTCTTTATATAAAATAAAATCTCTTGGAGTTCATACAGCCCTCTCTATAGCCTAGGCGGTTGGGTGTGTATTCATCCTTCCACCAGGTCATAGGTTCGAGGCTGTACAAGAGAAAGAAAAAGGAAAAAAAAAATTGAGGTATTTTAAAGTACCTTCTTTTTGTAAATGTTACTTCAACCAAAATTTTTTTTTTTTTTTCACAATCAGAAATAACATTGGTTTCTGAATACAATTAATTCACAATAAAACACACCAAAACCAAAGATATTATATTACGATAATCAAAAACTAATATATTATTGGGATATATTCCAAGTTTAAGCATATTCTAACATTGAAATTAGTGCCTTTTTCTTCTATATAGAAAGATTAGATTCTTATTAACAATAACAATCATTATAAGTGACATTAGCCATTGAAGCATCATCTTGCTGATAAAATCACACAACGTAAGCCATATGAGCTCACATTCCATCAAGTTTTTTATGCATTTTTTTTTTAAAGTGTCGAAAGCCAGATGAGCTCACTGTTAACAAAAGACAAAAACATATTGACACCTCAAATCGTTTGTTAAAACAACGTCATAGTTTTTGCTTTGCTGATCTCACCCTTTAATTAAATCTCATTTAAAGGAGAATCAGTCTTTGAGGAGCTTTTATTAATTAGTAGCAAATCAGGTCTTAGTCCTCACAGAATCTCGTGCTCTTTCTCTAATATTAGGGTTTGTTTGGAACACAAGTTCCACTCAAACTAAACGTACTTTTTTCATCATGATTTTTGTCTTTTTCTGAAAAAGTATTTTATCTTTTCTGAAAAAATCAACAAAAATTACTATTTAAACTTATCAATTTCAACTCAACTCATTCACCAAACACCCCATTAATCTTTGTTATCTTGAAAACGACAAAAATTTGAGATGACATCAATTTGGAAAACGGAAGCCACCTGATAATGGTTATACAAATGAGATGATGATGATGAAATGTAAAAACGACGACAATATTATAAACAAAACAACATTTGAGAACCACAATATAAGAGGAGAAAAAAAAATTGTGGCTTAGAGGGTGATGGTTGACGTGAGGTATTTCAAAATTATATATTTTTCTCCGGAAATGAATTTTGGTGCAAAACACAAAATTTTTATTTCCTTCAAGTGTAATATTCTCCTTTTCGTTGGACTGAAAATTTTAAAAAATTATCATAGTTTAGGAGTTCAAGATAACGATTTTTGTAAAAACATAACGCAAACCGTAACACAACCCTCTTTGTGCCTTGGTTGTTAGGTGTGTTGTTACACTTTCACAAGGTCAAAGGTGCAAGGGATGTGACGAGAAGAAGAAAAGAAGAATTGAGGTATTCCAAAATAATTTTTTTTTTGTTTTTTTTTTTCGTTTCCGTTCTTTTAGTATTTACACAACCCTCTCTCTAGCCTAGGCGGTTGGGTGTGGTTTCACCCTTCCACTGGGTTGGAGGTTCCAGGGCCGTAAGATGGAGAGAGAAGTAAATAACATTTTAAATGAGGTAATTCAAATTACCATTTTTTTTTAAAAATAATTACTAGTTTGTTTTTTTGTTTTTTTTTTGTTTTGTTTTGTTTTTTTAACTATCCAAAACTTTTTTTTTTAACTATATCATCCAAAACAACATTTTCGTTTGCCCAAACCAAAAAGAGATTCATCACTTGAAAAAAAAAAAAAAAAAAACCCCCATAAATCTGCTCCACTAAACGAGAGCCTTTTAAAATGCAAGCAAACAAAACTCGCTCAAATTGACATTATGACATGACAATAAACAATTAACATATTCTAACCCGGTTTTTAGTGGTTACTTTCTTCAATAAATATTAGATTCTGTATAATCATTAAGGTGACATTTTTTTTTAATTGAATCATTAAGGTGACATTAGCCATTTAAACATCATCTTGCTGATCAATAACATAACGCAAGCCATATGAGCTCATACTCTGACCAATGGAGATTTCCATCCATTTTTTTTTTATCTGAAACCGGACATTAGAGAACAATCTTCCCAATCATCGATCTCCGGTCACAAAAAAATTGTTAGTCAATACGAACGCAAGAGTTTTGCTTTGCTGATCTCACCCGCTTTAATTAAATCACAAAACAATGCTTTAACTGAGAATCTGTCTCTTTCAGAGCCTTATTAACCAATTCAGGCCTTTGTAGTCTTCACAGAATCTCATGCTTACCCTATATTTGAAAATGCTTTATAATTATCTTGTTAAACAAATGGCCCACTAGCTAATTAATCTGATCGTGACGACATTAATGACCTCTCCTAACTGATTCTGTGAATACCCAAAATGAAAAGTAGCTCACAAATTAAAAAATCTTAACAGGAATTACATGGTCCCCTCTTTAGATCATAAGAAAAACACTTAATTTATTACCAACATGAACTTCTTTCTTTCTTTTTCCTTTGCCTTCCGCTTTCTAGACTCAATCTAGACACACATATAAAAATTAGCTATGAGATGTCTGTAGATACGTCACCCACAAGAGCGTCAGCACACATATCATATATACACCCAAATATATATATATATTTGGTACATATATTATGATATCTAATCCTGATTTTGAAATGAATTTGTACATAAAGCGTATTAAAGCTAAAAAGCATATTAATCAAATAATTAGTTGCTAATCTCTAACGTCATAAATTAAAGCCATCACCACCTTTTATAATCCTCCCATATACGTTGCATTTGGTTTTCTCACGTTCAAGAATTGGGTCTTTTTCTCTCTCTCTCACAATCAAAAAGTTTTGTCAACCTCCGAATCTAAGCTCTCCACCAAACCACGTCCTTTTTCCCCCCAATATAAATGAAACCGAACTCCACACTACTTTTATCATACGATAACTCGTTAAATAACTTCTTTTTCACAGCAGTTCTTTTTTTTTTTTTACTCAGCCATGGACAGGAATAAAGAGGCCGACAAGGAAGAAGAAGGGCAGAAGGACGTCCGTTACAGAGGAGTGAGAAGACGGCCGTGGGGGAAGTTTGCGGCGGAGATTCGGGATTGTAATCGGAACGGAGCTCGAGTTTGGCTTGGAACGTTCAACACTGCTGAAGAAGCTGCCAGGGCTTACGACAGAGCCGCTTTCTCCATGAGAGGACAATATGCGGTTCTCAATTTCCCTGATGAGTATCCTCCACTGGCTGCAGGTTCTTCTGCCTCTGTTTCGTCGTCGTCATCGTCGTCTTCGTCTTCGTCTTCGTCTTCTTCGACGCAGCAGGGGAGGCAGGTTTTTGAGTTTGAGTATTTGGATGACAAGTTGTTGGAAGATCTTCTTGATTTCGATAACAAAGGGAAAAAAGATTGAATAGTTTTTTTTTTTAATCAAAAACAGAGCAAGTTAGACTTTCCGGTGCTTTGTGAAAGCTAAAAATTGTTATGAATAGAATAAAAAGAAAAACAATTTCCCAAAATAAGAGGATTTCTTTTGAGTTCGATGTGTAAGATGTTGTAGTTAAATAACGTTTCAAGTGTCTGGTTTGTCTCAAGGCCATTAGAAACATTGTGAACTGTGAACTCAACAATGGCATGGTTTTGACTTTCTTTTTGTTCTTGTTGTTAGTTTTTGTCCGATGTTTAATTTTTCTTCGGGGAATTTGGTGAATGAGTTTAGTTTAAAATTTTTAAGTTTCAATAGTAATTTTTCAAAAAAAAATAAAAAAAAATTTTATAAAAGATAAAAATTTTTTCAGAAAAAGATAAAAAACATGATGAAAAAAATACAGTTTAATTTAAAATGAACTTTTTATCAAACACCCCCTTACTCGTGGTGTTCATTTGTGAGCGTCCGTACTGGTTGGTTGGATATTTATTAAATGTCACTTTCCTATTGCTGAGAATTGGAAATCATGGATGTGAATAGCTTGTACTAGTAAATAAATAAATAACAACTTAGATATTTTTTTTGGTAGGAAACTTGATTTACTGATGGAGAGAATTTATCGTAAGAATTGTATTTTTTTTAGAGTCTTTGAGGTTATATCCTAAAAGATTAATTTATTATGAGAAGTAGTTCAGGTCTTTTTAAGTTCATTTTCAATTTCATGTCTAGTCAATGTGAGATTTATCATTACAGCTCCCCTCAAACAATGATCCATCTTTCTCAAATAGGAAAAACTAGGAATATCACACTCCATCAAGATCTCCACCGTATCAAGACCCGCGTTACATGAAGTTTCCATTTTAAGAGGTCACACCACGAATTTTCCGGCCATCATAATCTCTTCATGAGCCACCATTTTTCATTTGATTTTTCTTTTGGCTTCATCTTGCATATTCACCTATATCTGAAGCCTGCCTCTGATACCATTTGTTGGGGTTCTTAGGGTTTTATCTTAAAAGATTTATCTATTACGAGGAGTAACCCATGTTCTTTTAAGCCAATTTCTAATTTCATATCTAATCGATGTGAAACTTTTTATTTGTACATACTCAATAATTTTTATTTTATTAATAAGTATTTTTATTTTAATCATTAGATTAGTTTTTAAACTATTTGACTGGACATGTGTAAATACTTTTAAGTTATAGTTAAAAATGTTAGAAAATTTCTCCTTTTTGAATTATCATTCTACTGTCAAAGAAAACTGCTTCGCCATTATCGTACGAGGACCATGTGCTGTTGAATTGACCACCTTTTTCTCTTCCGAACTTGGAATAACCACAGTAAACCAATTTCTCTTGTTCTGCTCTTAAAAAAGAATTTATGTTGTTCTTTGTTTCTCTTTCTTCTTCTTCTTCTCTCTCTTTTTTATTATTGTATGTTACAATGTTCTCTTTGAAACTGGAATGCGAGTTGGTTTGCCATTCTTCATTCTGAGTCATATCCAGCAGTACTTTATTTGTTTTTTTTTTGGCTCGGTTAGAACTTGGAATATAAGACAATATTGGGTCATCACTATTGTAATCATCCTTCTAGTTCATCATTCTGTGTAAATAAACGAAGGTCAAATCCTTCTTTTAAGCACCTTTAGAAAACAAACTTACTTTTCAGAAGGAGAGAACGTCTCCAAGTTCTGTTACTGGTGGGGATTGATTTTAAACTTTTCTTTTATTATTATTATTTTTTTTTTTTGAGGGAGTTAGCAACCAAAAAAAAAAAAAACAACATACGAATATCAATGTAAATCATCACATGGTGTACGCCACAAAATCCTCAACTAATAGATTCATTAGTAATTAAGATATGATAAAATTTAAAGAGAAAGACGTAAATCAAAATCTATTAACTGGAAAAATTTCTTGACGCACTTATAATCGAACACACATAAGGTTTATTTTGACAAAACCTCATCAGTGGATAAAATCCTTCATTTGATTGAAAGCCAATAACTTGTGGTATCAGGGTCAATCATTACACCACATAGAAATAAATCTAATACCATATCATCACCGACATCGACACCACCAAGAAAAAAACTCAAACAGATTAGACACACAAACAAAATCGGAAAATAGAGAAACAACTTTGATTGTTACAAAGCAAAACAGGAAACCCACCGACAAACAATATACACAAGACAAAATCACATTGCCTTTGTTAAAAATAGATAACCACTGAAAGGAGACACCAACATCGCAGTTAGACCATTGGTGCCTATCCATACAACTCGATCAAAGGGACCCAGAGAAGTAGCGCCTCTCACAATGGAACAGAACCACTATCAAGAAACGCCACCACATCAGCACGAAAGGTCCACCATCCGTTACTGACAAAGACTAGACAAGGCCAGTGCCACTCCCCCTCCGAGGTTCAAATTTCACTAGATCATCTGTCCCAAGCTACGCACTAGTGAGCACCGCCGCGGCACCACCTCCAATCTCAGACACCTAACCACACACTCCGGCCACTGTCCATCCCTTCACTGAGCAGCCCAAGGCTTCTTCTTTAGAGTTGGGAGTCCAGAGGCCAACCAAGGACCGCGCCAAACTAAAGAGAGAAGACAAGCAAATGACCTAGCACACTTAAGAGACTTGTTACTCTTTTTTTTTTTTTTTTTTTTTTTTTTTTTTTTTTTTTTCAGATAACGCTACGAATTGTCTCCTATAACTTTCCAGTTATTAGAAGGAATGGGTTTATAGTAACTTTGTTAGTGATGTAGAACTGAAATAATATTTCTAAAACAAATTTAAATTAAAAAATAACTCGCTTTAGAAATGTAACTGATCATCCAATTAACAACCTACCGGAGTATTTACGTAGGTAATCCACAGAGTACAAGAATCGATGGAGGAGAAGAAATGGAAAAATATAATGTTTCTTACAATCAACAAAGATTAGAAGGTTCTCTACGAATTGAACCAAAACAAATGAAAACAAATCCATAAATTCAACCAAAAAAAAAAAAAAAAAAGATCAATCATATTGTGCGCTCTTTTCAGGTCTTCTTTTGCAGACTCTCACAGTCAAGAAGATCTTCCAACAATTTGTCATCCAAATACTCAAACTCTATAACACCACTTTCTCTCCCTCTAGACTCCAATTCCCCTCCATGAAAGCTCTGTCCTGGAGCACTCGAAACCGAAGAATTAGAGGCCAAATTGCTTTGGCCGTGGTGCTGAAACTCATTGGGGAAGTTGAGGATGGCCAAGTGACCCCTGAAAGCAAAAGCTGCTCGGTCGTAAGCCCTAGCCGCCTCCTCCGCCGTCTCGAACGTCCCGAGCCACAGGCGCGCCCCATTCCTCGAAGGGTCTCGAATCTCCGCCGCGAACTTCCCCCAAGGCCGCCGCCTGATCCCCCTGTATCTGACTGCCCTCCCCTTGATCTGCTGATCGCTCTCTGCAGGCCTGCTAGTCCCCTCCATGTGAGCTACTAATTTGTCTAGTTTTGAGAGTGCAAGGAAAGCAAAATCAAAAGGCAAAAATTGTTCCTTTTTAGCTACCTAGGTCGGTCTTTATTTTGATTTCAAAATTGATGGCAAAGCACCGTGACATGTCATGGAGAATATATAGAGCATTTTGGTGTGCTAAAAACAATTTTCGGATTAAATATTATTCTTATTTGTTGTTGATAAGGTCAGACGTGATGCTTGTTTAATGGAATGTGTCTTTCCTAGGAAAGTTCCATATATATGTGTCTACATATATTTGGTTGAGAACATTCGTGTGAGAGATCTAGTGGTCTTTTTGGTTGACCATTTTAGTAAAGCAAAGACGAAATTGTATGGAGGCGCTGTGGATGCATGGCATGAGGAAATAATAATAATAATAACAACAGCAACAATAATAGTGGTTTTTTTGGATATTTACCATATTAGAAAAATACCATTTTTTATGGGGTTTTTTTTTTAAATAATTTTTTTATCATTTTTTTTTTTTTTTTGGGGTGGAAGGCTTGATTTCTAGTAGTGTAGTGCTGTTGCTCTCGTTTTTATTTGGGAATATAATATGGCCGCCTTTGTGTTCCCTATATTGCCTTTTTTGGTGTCGTCGAAAGCGACGGCTTGTGTAGGTTGTTTTATATATACATGAACGACAATTTATACATGTTGGCATACATGCTTGCTAAATTAAGAGATTCATCCAAGTTTTGTAACGAAGATTAGCACTATGAAATAAATATTATACGAAATATTCGTTCATCATCACGTCATTTTGCATTACCATATACAATAGGTAATCATCCGTCATCAATGATAATATCGATCAAGGTTAACAATTAACAAGTTAGACGTGCATACGAAGTTTGGAAACTATACATTAAATTTATATTGAAGATTAGAATTATTTACTTTCTTAATTAATAAAGATATATTTGAATTAATTATGTATTCTCTGTAATTGCATTAAAAATTAGAATCCTTTTCTTCTCTATTTTGTATTGGATAATCTCGCATAATGTCAAAACTTCAATTACCACGCATAGGTTTCACAGTACAGTCCAGCGGTAAAGTCTGATGGTACATTCCATATAGCTCAGTAGGATTTCCTTTTTTTTTTTTTTTTTTTCCCACAGTGCCCACGTAATTTTGGCTTTAGTAAATTGGCTTTATCTGTCTCTTTTGTTTCTGATTTGACTTTGTTTTTTGGTGCATACTCATTGATTTAATTTATTGGCTGGTGGACGAGACAATTCGCTCACTCTATTAGTATGCGATTGGATGGTGGATATTATTCGTAGGACAGATATAGTTGATACTTTGAGAAGCAAAAAAACATTTGAACATAAACATTTAAACCATTATCCGAATTGGTGTTTGGATGTAAACATATAGAAGTACCGTATATTTGAATAGAAACATTCGAGTTTATGTTTAAATGTCAAAATAGACATCTAAATGTTTCATTTCAGATGAGTAAAGTATCTATTTGAATTAGTCATTCAAATGGAATGACCCAAATTAAAGTAAACGGTTGCTAGAAATAGACCATGAGTATCCATTAGTTTTATTCTATAATGATGCATCTTTTGGACCAGTTGGCTTTGACAGAACCAACAAGCTGAAGGCGTTTGCAAGTACCATGTATAGTTCTTAGAAATCGATTGGTTCAGTTTCTACTGATCCTTCGTGATGATTTTGAGGAACTTTAATTAATGGGTTCATTATGGATACTAGTCCGCTTCCTTCGGTTGATTTTGTGGTTAAGGAATTGTTAGCTGAGGAGAGACAACTAAAGTCGTCTGAGATGGAAAAACATATATATGTTTTACAATCACCTAATTCATTTGTTATCATAGTACCTCTAAGAATAATTACCTACAAAAAATTAAAACAAATCCCTCCGCAAGGATTGGTATCAATTACTGCAGTTTCTGTAATCAGAGTCATTGGAAGGCTCAATGACCTACATTTGTTGAATAGATCACTACAACAATAGCAACAATAGTCTCCTCAGTAGAAACTTAGAAATTAGTTGCAACAAGTAGCTTTTAGGGTCTCGACACGATGCAGCTGTGGTACCACGATTAGATTTAGGATTAGTTTGGGGTTGCTGTGCTTTTGACATAATTTCTACTTTTACTTTTAGCAAAAATAGAAGTAAAAATTAAAAGCAACAGTTACAAATTACAGTTTCCCTAAATAACTATTAAAATGAGTTGGTATTTGAACAAATGACTTTTGAATACTTTTATCGAACACAATATTTATATCGTAGTTTACGTAAAGGACTTTTGGAGTATCCAAAAGTATTACCAAACTAACTCTCGTTGTCTCCGAAGTTCCATTTTCTTTTGCATTTGCTTTTGCATTCTCCCCCTTTTATTTGATTGCTGGTTTGTGTTGTGCATTTGTATTCTCTCTTTTCTTTGATTGATCCATGTTGGACATTTGTATTTTTCCCGTCCTTGATTGGCACATGCTTGGCATTTAAATATCCGTTTCCTTTGATTGGTCCATATTGAGTATCTGCGTTTGATCTAGCCCTACACGTAAATAGTTAAGAAATTGATTAATTCTTGCTATATGAACTCCTCTTTATTAGTTTATTTAAATGAATTATGTTTTATTATTATTTTTCCCTGTTTTGCATTGGGTATTCTCACATTCACAATCCATGAAAGTCCATGTAACCAATCCGTTTAAGAATTAATTAAAGAGTTATCCTCTCTGCTACCAGGAAAGAGTGGTACTCATCTCAAAACTGTTATATTGGGAAAATTGTCGTTTTAACATTTTATTAAACCATTCTATTTTGTACAAATACATTTGTACTGTTTTAGCTCAAAAAGGTGATTATTTATTTATGAAAAATGTTAAGGATATCAATTTTAATCTTAACTTTTGAGTACCAACTTATGTGGCATATGAGTTGTCATTTTTTTTATTGATAAGTGTATAAAGTATTGTCACATCAATTGATTGTATTTATCAATAAAAATATGATATATGAGTTGATACTCAAAAAATTAAGATTGGAGTTGGTATCCTTAACATTATTATTTATTTATTGATCACGTCACTTTTAAATTTTACTATGTTAGGGAGACGCCTTTTGTGAATCAAACATTTTTTCTTTACAAAAAATAAGATAGAAAAGGAAAATAATATAAAAAGAAAAGAAAAGAAAAGGCAAGTGGCTTCTTCCAATAAAACGGCGTGACTGTGATACAATTGGTGATCGTAGCCACACGTCAGGTTCCCCACGCTTTTGCTTGCTCGAGGATGACCGTCAGATGTCGTAGTTTTGGGTTTCGAAAAATATATATGGAATAGCGAATAAGGTCCAAAACCAAAAGTCTTAGTCTAATAACAAGCCCAAAACCCAATTTACCAACTTGCCTTAATTAGTGCGGGGAGTAAGGATTTTGAGTGATTTACAAGTGTTATGAGTTTTTTTTTCAATCAATAATTATCTGAAAAATTATAATTTAATGAGATTTATTTATAAATTAACTAAATATCTTTCTTTAAAAGCCCTTGTGGTCAATCTACTTTGTAGGATTTATGTGTGTTCTTACAAAAATAAATAAATAAATTGCCTTAATTGTATCTGCGCGCTGCCTTAGTTGAAAGCATTAGAGAAATAATAATAATAATAATAAATCAGGGAATCGGCCTATTTTGACTCACTAGTTTGGCTTTGTTTCTTTCTTTTAGACTCAGCGCTTTTAAAGTTGAACAATATAGAGAGAAAGGGAAGACACTATTTTATAGCGTACAAAATATAGGACAAATTTTTATTTCCTCTAATGAGAATTGGAAATCCTCTAACTTTTCCTTTTACAGTTGAAACTTTTTTTTTTCCTGAATATTTATTACAATAAAAAATAAGTTAGGGGATAGAAGAGAGCAACATTGCATGCCCCTCATATGTGTGTGTATAGGTCACACATAATCACCTAATTAAGTTCTCCGATATAATAGTCCTAATAGTTTTAAGCTGAAACAACGATATATAAGGATATGTAGTCAACATAGTAGTAATTTCACAATATATTTTATAAGGTGTAAAGTTCAAATCATACACAGTTTCAAAAACTATTTGTTATATATATTTTTTGTTTTCCTAAAAGAGGTATTGTATACTATATATTTATATCTGTATCAGCATTGACTATATATATATATATATATTGAGCGATGCGCAATTGGCCTCGAGGCACATGAAATTATGGGTTGGTGGTGACTAGAATCTTGAATGGAAAATCCTAATTAGAGTGGGTCGTTGAGCTTGTAATATGTACTTGTGGTTAATGTATATGGTAGGAGTACAACGTACCAGGACAACAAAACATAATTTCTGAATTAGCCAATCGTTTCTATTTGGCAAACCAGTATTGACATAAAGTTGTCTTTCTAATTTGTTTACTTTGTCTCTTTTTTTTTTTTTTAAATTAATTTTCTTTCTTTTACAGATCAAAAGCTCGAGTCAAAAAGAATGAATGACTGAGGGAAGAGATTCAAGAAACATTATTAAAAATTAATAATAACAATAATAATGGAAATAATAGAAGAAAAAAAGGAAAAGCGGCCACATATAATGATCAGCTGGCTTTATCTCAAATATTAGTATGGTTAACAAATAGCTTTTTTATTTGTAAGTTCAAGTCCGGAAAGGCAATTCAATTAAGTCGGCACTCTTAATTATCTCATACTCTATATATTAGATCAGAGGTTCCAGTTGAATATTATAAATTAACACCTCTCACTTTAATTAATTAATATGTTCCCGTGAAGAATAATCTTTTTAGAAGGATTATAGACAAGCTTATATATACATATGTGGAAAAGTTTTTAATGGTTATTCTCTTTTTGTAATAATCATGATATATAACATACAAAATTATAAAAAGAAATATATGTCTTAATTACATTTGATGATATGACATTTTATGTTATTTTTTTATATGACTTGTTATAACAAGTTAAAAGCCACTTTTTTTAAGCATTAATTAAAAATATTTCTCTTTTTTTTTTTGTTGGAAGTGAAAAATAAATATCAAAATTACTATACGATTACTCTTCATATATACTAGGATGAGGAAAAAAATATCGTGATTGACATATTAGTATTGTTTTCTCCTTTTTGCACCTATTATTCTTTTTAATTTCGCTTCTCACTTTTGTTTACATCAAATTATCGTAAACTCCTTATTGTTTTCCCCCCCTACTAATTTTACTTAGAAAAACATGTTTACATCAAATTTCGTGAACTCCTTACTTTTTTTAAAAAAAAAATAGAAAATTATTTTATTACTTGACCTTTCGTAAACTATAGCATTTCTAAGGGGTGAAAAAGATTTTTTCCAAAAGGAAAAAAGAAAAAAAGTAAAGAATATATAATAGTCAATAAACTGAGAACAAACGTTCCAAGAGAGAGAGAGAGAGAGAGAGAGAGAGATTGAGAATAGGTATAGGGAAATAAGGGAGGAAAGGGGGCATTTGCAGGAATGAAAAAAAAAAAAAAACACTGAGGTTTTGGACTTCGAATGAGAAAAGATTGTTAAAAAGACATTATTTAAAGTTGATCAAAACATATAATTGTAAGAATATTAGGCTACTTAACCTTTTTTTTAAATAAATTGAAAAAAAAAAATCCTAAATGAATATCAAGAATGAGATTAAAATATAGGGAAAAAATAGTTGTTTAAAATTTATTTGAATAAAAAAAAAGTGTTTAAAAAGTAATGTTAATAAGTTAAAAACAAGTTGGTTATCCAAAATCACAATAATGAGATTTTTAACTTCAATGCTCATTACTTATCATAAATTTATTTGATCAACTAGCTAATTTATTATAACCATTTGATATGTATCACACGGTTAAAATAATAATAATTGTAGATAGATAAATATTAGAATAACTATTAAAACTATTTTTCCTTTATTAAAGGGGAACAAATAAAGTTTATTGTTACTGCATAAAATGCTTTAAGTGCACGAAACAACATTATAAAGAGGCTGAGGTACTTGTCCTGTCCCCGACCAAAAAGGTACGTACATGACCCATCAAACATATTTACCCATCAAACATATACATAGAACGCCAAAGTCAAATTTTTCGAATGAGCTGAATTATTACATGGTTCAGATTTAACCTCTAGGCTCTGTGGAAGTTGACGTTCTTAAAGGTAGTTACTTTTGGTTTTGGGAAAAGCATGACGAACTTTAAAGTAGAATGCAAATATTTTCTTCAACTGTTTTTTTCTTGAAGTGAAATTTATTGAAAAAGAAAAAGGGTCTTACAATCTTAGCATAATAGCATGTGTTTGGGAAAACAATTGGAGTTGGAAAATTTTGATTTGAGTTAAATTTGAGTTGATCTGGGCGTTTGGTTGATTGTAATTAAAAAGTGTAAAACTTAAAATGTATTCAGAAAAAAAAAATATCAACATGAATGTTGTTTTGATCTTTTCGAAATTTTATGCAATTAAAAAATCATCTCATTTGGACTAGTATATGTAAAGTTATGAACTTTTAAAAATTTGAATTTTGAAGTTATTATTGGAATTGTGAATAGTGAAACTAAAGTTGATTTTTTGGAAGAAGATGAAAAGTAATTGAGTTTATTTGATCTGGATGGATGAAACAAAATAACGACAACAACGTCAGTCACCTTAAATCTATCAGCAAGCTTTGTTCAACAGCCGATCTGATACGATCCTTTTTGCTTTCTAAATTCATGTCCCAGATATATGTAGTAGAACATATTATCCGTGTTCATATTACTTGCTTTTGCTAGGCATGCATTATTTTACCATTTTTCAAATATAAAAGTGAAAATAATTTTTCTGTTTGTGTGCATATATGCACGCACATGATACACACACACACACAACCTGCAGTAAATTAGTGGAAACAGTAGGACACCAAGACATTTTGATGAGATCAACACCCCTTCAGCACTCTCATTATTTATCCATCTCTTATGAAATTAAATTAAAAAAAAAAAAGAAGTTTGATTAAAAAAGTAAAGCACTCAAAAAAGGAGATAATAAAATACAAAAAACTATTACTATACTATTGTCTTATAGGATCTACTGGATAAGTCTAATACCTAATTAAAACCCTTTGCTAGAAAAAACCTGTAAGAAAAAATCTGGCAAAGGAAAAAATAGTGCATGATCCAAGACAACTAACCACCACAAAAATGAGAAGGAAATCTATAAAAAGAAAGCAAATGATCTGATAAATTATCTGCAATCCCATAAATTTTATGAAAATTGTGAGAGACCCAAACCGCCAAATCTTCCGCATAATGTAAAGAGCAAAGACATCTACTGTCAAATTTATGATTGATGTTAAACATAGGTATACATACATACATATACGTGTGCATATATAAATATAAATATTTTGTTACCTCCGTTACGTTAGAATGTTACATATGAGAGGAATTCACCCCTCCGATTAATCTTAACAGGGACACTTGCAACATTAAGATTTTGATTTTTTTTAAAAATATGAAATAAATTATTTAAAAATTATTCTTTAAATACTCAAGGGGATTTGGAGGACCAATGAGGCGAGGGAAAAGAGCGATCACAAATCTCACGAATCAATTCAAGAGTAAACGTATGTGGTGGCTCATAAACAAACTTTTCTCCTATATTTGATTGTAATTAGGTATGTCGGATCGTTTTATTAATAGTAAGGTGTGGAGGGGTAAATTTAAGAAATTTAAATTTACCCATACCCACTTAAAAAGTTACAACTGTACTTCCACTTAAATTGGAAGAAATAAAAATAAGCATTTGTGCTCCCACTTACATTAAATAATTCTAACCTATGCCTTTCTTTTATTTTACTTTTTTCATATAATGTGCTTCCCCCAAAAGATTTTTAGGCCGCTCACCAACTAATAATCATCTCACCGTATCTAAAAATTTAAAGATATGTTCGATCATAAGAGGAATACAACAAGCTTGGCAATTAATTCTTATTTCTTAAATCTTGTACAAATGAAACCGAGAAACCATAGCATATATCCATATAAAAGAATTAAAATTCATAGCAATGTCAAAAGAGAACAAATTAGTGATCATTTTATTTAACAACACCAGTGGTCCCACATACTAAACTAAAGATGAATAAAAACACTTTAAAATTTCGAATCGATTAGAATTCCTATTCAAATCCCTCTCTCTCAGTAGTTGAATTAATCTTAACGGGATTTAGTGATCATCAAGTTTTATTCACATGCCTACCCTGATGATGATCAAATTGAGTGTCAAGAAGATCTTCCAACAACTTGCCGTCCAAGTACTCAAACTCTATGACGTCACTCGGCCGCCCATTAACAGCGGCAGAAGAAGAAGAAGAAGAATCAGGAGCCGAAGACGTGTTGGAATAATTATCGGAAACTATTAATGTCGTCTCGTTCTTATAGTACTGCTTGTGGTTGTGAAAGTGATAATTATATTGGAATTCGTTGGGGAAGTTGAGGATGGCTGACTGACCCCTGAAAGCAAAAGCCGCCCGGTCATAAGCCCTAGCCGCCTCCTCCGCCGTCTCAAATGTCCCGAGCCACACGCGCTCTCCGTTCCTTGAAGGGTCGCGAATCTGCGCCGCAAACTTCCCCCACGGCCGCCGCCGGATCCCCCTGTACTTATTGGCATCCCTAATTCGCTTCAGCTGCTTGTTTCCCGACTGTAGTATTGCTCTCTTCCCTTCCATATAAAGTTTTTAATTATATACTTATAACAATTAATTATTTTAGGCTAATAACTAAAAAAGGAATATATTAGTAAACTTAGATATTCCCATAACGTGCGTCTATGTTTAAGGGTTAGAAACATATGCATGGCACATTCTCTCGGACAACTTTATATATAGTAGATCAATTGATCAGTCAGATCCGACGGTTGGAATCCGTCATCGCAAGGAAACTTCTGTAACAAAGATGATCTCTTGCTAAGAAACAAAAATATACATACATACATACATATATATATATATATATATATTTGTGTCTTTGTATATTGTAGCCGTGTGAACGTGTGTTTTAATTGACCAAGTTAATGCTGGGCAAAAACAAAATATGCGGACATGCGTGCATGGAAATGTTAGAAACGTGGGAGAGTTTTGGTTGGCGAGGCTGATCGAGTAAGGTTGCAATTTATTTCTCCGTACGGACGTACGTATTAATTTGTCCCACGATTGGTTGATTATATACGTACATATATACGCCGCCACGGCCAGGCTTGCAAGCCTAATTCCCTTATTCTTGGTGTTTGTACTTATTTAGGAATGTCGTGTATGGACATTTTTTTTCTTTTTTTTGGAAATGTTCAAGGAAAAACAAGGAATAATAAACCACAAAAAAAAAAAAAAAAAATTACAAACTCATTCTAAAATGAAACTTCCTTTGCCTATACCAGCACACCTGAAGGGATCGAATGCGTTCCCGGTAGAGGTAACTTGCATATATCGGCTAACTCAAATGAAATAGAGACATGCATTCTTCTTCTTAAACCCGAACAACAAGCAATTCTTGCGGAAAGATCCAATCTTCTAAATTTTGATGCTTTGAGTCACTTTCATGACTTCACACAGAACTAATCATGCAATCGAAGTGTTAGCATTTTGATTAGCTACCTCAAAGCACGTGCCATCTCTGTACCAGTACGAAAAGCCAGAAGCATGGGGAAATTTTGCCCATGGGCAATGATGTTAATTAAGTAGCATAGTTTAAGTGCATAAATAATGTAAGAGAACTAAAATTCTCGTCTCAATCACACAATTAACTTCGTTTCAAATTTGTCTCTGAGTTTAATAAATTGATTGATATAAGACAGACTTTTTGTTCCCATTTTCAATATAGGTTTTGATCTTCGTCCTATTATTTCTTCTCTGCATCCATCAATACAGTATTATATGAAATTTTTTTTAACTAAAGCCTAAAAAAAAAAGTAATTCGGTATTGATTAAAGGAGTTAACTACTTCTTACACAAATAAAAAATATTTCAAATATAATGGCAGTTTTGATCATTTTCCTTTGAACTAAACCTGCAATGTGAAATTCTTTTAGTAATAACTATATAGTAATTACGCTCCAATAGTCATGATAGTATTGTCTTTCATATATGAATTCGTGATAATTACTGACGTAGCAATGACATTAAGAAAAATAATCAAAAAAATTTTATTAGTGATAAAAATCCTTAATTAGAACATGATACTCAAGATTTTGAAGGAATAAGAATGTATCATAATCATACCAAATTATTTGATAATTTGATTTTTTTTTTTTTTTTTTTTTTTTTTTTTGGCAAGATGTAGTCTCGTGAAATTGAGATGAAGTTTCAAATGTTAATTCTAAACTTAATATGAAAAAGCTACAAAATTGATCAGTCAATTTTATCACTTGCTTGGTAATTTTTTTTTTATAGAAATCATCAGTATTTCTTGAAACCTCTCTCTCATTATTATTATTATTATTATTATTATTATTATGTTCTTAGCTCGTCCAAGTCAAATTTATTCCTAGGTACTTTCTATGGTCTGTATTGACTGCAGGACCATGTCTTTTTCAACCAAGACCTTTGACTTGCATAAAATAAACAAACAATAATCTTACATTTCCCTCTTCGGAAGCGATGATGTTTATTTATTTATTCAAAGTAATGCTTTCCAGCAAAGCCATTTTTGACCAAAGTGCAGGAGTCAGATTCTCTACAATTATTTCATGTTGGGACCCAAAATTATTTAGTAGCAGACAAATAAATGACGAAAGGCTTTATGAAACTTATCCTAATAATATCCAAACACGTCATGATATTGTTGATTCTAAAAACAATAATATCGATAGGGCTATGAATATGATTGATTCGTAAAAAGAAAATGCCTATAAATTTCAAATTTGAAAAAAAATAAGTTTCAAAATATATAGATGAATTCAATTTTGATTGGATTTGTATATCTTTTTTGAAAGGTTTTTAGTTTTTTTTTTTTACTAGCCTTTGACGGTGATCAATATCTAAATATTTGTTTTATGGGAAGTTATATGGTAATAAAAAAAAAAACAAAAAACAAAAAATAGGGTCATTTTGGTTAATTATTATAGAAACCAAGGAATATAGATATGGATATATACTAATTGAATATATATACATATAAAAAATAAAGTCTCAAAAGTTCCTCGTACTTTTGAGGTGAATTGTATTCCTACACTTTTGAGTTGGGTTACGGTTGACGCTGATATATAGATCGTGTTTAATGGTTCTCCAGGAAGATGAGCCTGGGATTTCAGAACCTATAGGCGTATTTGAAAATGATGTTTTGCAAAGCCACTTTGGTATATCCTTGAGGCAGAGTTGTCCGAACGTACGTTAATTGATTTGTTGTTTGGTTCATTATGCAACCTAGCTATATATATATGTTGTTCATGATCTACGTTAATCAAAAAGAAAGAATGTCCCTTGGAAGTTTTTTGAGAGATGGGATAGAACTTTGAAGCTCCTTGGCAAGATAGTTTTATTACTCTTTTCGATAAAATAACTAGGCGGCGGATAAACTTGCTACTCATGCGGTCAATCTTGACATTACTACTTTGGTGATTTTGATGGTCCGTGTTTTTGTTTTATGGCACTTCACATAGTTATGACGGGTGTTTTTAGTTACATATTTTGTAATTAACCGATCTCTTATTTGGTACATATATGTATTCTTTTTCTTATTAGGTTTTTGCTATAAAGTTTTTAACGAGTCATATTTAAGACCTACATTGAAGATAAATTTATATTCAATTCTCTTTTATTGGTCTCCAACTCAGCGCTACGTCTTTCGGTTTTGTTGCCTATGTTGACTTTCTACCCATCATCACATTCAAAGGCCAAGCTGGATTACTATACAAACACATAAACATTATGACCATTTGCAGATTCTGTCTCGCTGAGTGGTTTTGTATCATAGTCTTCTTGCCCCTATGCCTATCCTCAAAGGAATTTGGCAGTTTTTATATACATACATACATATATATATATATATATATATTAAGTTCAAGCTACATATGAGCATCATGGAGAGAAAGAGGTAAATAACATATTTATAGGAAAAAAACAATAAT
Organism: Ficus erecta; assembly: GCA_008635985.1. NCBI lineage: Eukaryota > Viridiplantae > Streptophyta > Magnoliopsida > Rosales > Moraceae > Ficus > Ficus erecta. The sequence goes on along the minus strand of BKCH01000695.1, from coordinate 195,872 downwards.
TTGAAATTTTGAAATAATAATTATTTAATTACGAGTAAATATGTTTTTTTAGTACGTAGGAGTACAAAAATTATTTACCAACAAATAAACTTATTAATGAAATAAGTAGTAAATTTATTAATAAATATATTATTTATTTCCACAGTTTCACGAATATTATATATTTTCCACTGTATGAGTTGCATCTAGATATACTAGATTTATACTTTATCATGATATACTAGATTTATTCTTTATCATATAATTTTCAGCTGATACGCAGATGTTCCATTCTATATGTACATGTATTATATAGATACACATATCTATTCACTTCTTTCTTTCTTTCTTTCTTATTCTTTTTTTTTTTCAGGGAAATATATTCTCTTGTTTTTAATTGGGTGAAATGGGAACGTAGGCTCGGGGTGGAGGAGGAAATAAAAATATTCATTGTCCTAAAATTGGGAAAAAAAAAGAAACTTATCAAATTACTTCGGTGCAGGGTAATGTATATATGCTTTGTCCTAAACAAAGTTAACGTAGTTTAGGTTTTGATTACTTATGTTGCGTTTTATAAAAAATAAGCGACATCTAACAATATTACATCCGAATATAATGCAACGTGTATTTGAGTGCCTCACTAAATCTATTCAAATATATAAATATATATTCAACAGTATACCCAATGTAATTACTATTCTCCATTTTTTTTTTTTTTTATCTACTTCTACTAATTATATCACATATTCTTTCTCTCACCAACAACCCAAACACACATTATATTTAAATACAATATAAGAAAAAATTTATCCAAACACATATTATGTTATATCATATTACATTTGAATACAATTTATGATGAATGGTGTTTTCAAAAGAACCATTATAGGTTTCACATGCTACTAAGGCCAAAATTCTCGAGTTACAGAAAGTTAATTAATGTAATTAATTAAGCACCGATCATTAAGGTAATGATCTGATGGCTTAAATTAAAAAATGAGTCGGATGTACGCTATATATAATATAATAAATTATTAGATACTATATTTATTTTGACTTTCCTTTGTCCCGTTACCAAACGGATAAATTTCTTTACATGAAACCAAAATAATAGATAAATGTCTTATTTGTTTGATTACAACACATAATCGTATCGTAAGCGTAAGGGATCGTATGGTATTTTCTTTTTAAAGATTAGATTTGCAACTTATGCTGACCTGTTTATGAACAAGATATTTTTGTACTTTTTCTTCTAAAAAAAAAAAAGAAAGAAGATCAAGATTAAACAAAAACCCACTTAGGACTATAAGTACAGTACTAACACGTCTCGTAATTTCTCTCTCTATAATGACATAGGAAGAATATCAAACTGGATATATAGCTGATCCCACTTAGGACTATAAGTACTGTACTAACACGTCTCGTAATTTCTCTCTCTATAATGACATAGGAAGAATATCAAACTGGATATATAGCTGATCCCACTTAGGACTATAAGTACTGTACTAACACGTCTCGTAATTTCTCTCTCTATAATGACATAGGAAGAATATTAAAGTAGATATATAGCTGATCCCACTAGATGCATGCATTTTAGTCTCATAATGTAATTTTTATCACAAGATCAATGACTAATTAAATAATTGGTTTAACATTTGAGGGGGGAAGAAAGACTAATATTTAATATCTGCAAGCTTAATCCTAAATTCCTTACCAATCGCTAGCTTAATAATGTCAAAACTACGTATGGATGAATATATCCGTTTGATTAATATAAAGTAATTAGCCTGTATTAGTATTGTTGTTGGATTATAAGTGTAGTTACGTGCCTCTCTGTCTCGGCTTACTTCTCTTCATCGTGATATCGACTATTGGGGGTGGCATAGTAATTAAAGTCTACTTAAGGCTTTCATGCTTCCAATTCAGATTCGATTCTTTCCAGTCTCACTTGTGATGATGTCGAGACTATACATTTAGTATCTATGGGTCTTGACTTGTAACATGTGAATTTTTATATTAGACACTTACGACTCCGCATGTTTTAATTCGTAGTAAATATTTCTCATTATAAATGTTGATTTAGGAGACACAAAGATAACATTGATCTAATTTTTTTTTAAAGATAACCAGACCTAATTATAGGATAAATTAGTATTTCACGTTATTCAAATGATTTGAATCCCATGAATCGCGAAATACACACCAGAATATATATCAATTCCATGCAATTCAAAACGAAGATAAATATTTCGTATGAGATTTGTGAGCTTCACGATAATTATCGTCCAAAATTTTTTAAAGTTTAAGTATTTTACATTTATCTTTAATTATTTCAAGATCATCTCTTAAAAGTATAAATAGGCTCTTACCGGGAAATCCTGAACGCTAAGTTGCACTTCAAGACTTTACCTGTAATTCGACAATATAGTGAACTTCTAGGTCTCGAATGGAAGATAAACCACTTTAACTTTTGTGTTTTTTTTTAATTAAATATTTTGTAGTGAATTTAGTTTTTATGCAAGAGGGATTGTTCTCGATGACGTTTTGTAAATGTATTACTTGTCAGGCGGATTTATCAACAAGAATCACCAACATTTTTGTTGTCATCCAAATCCTTCAATTACATAAAGTTTGAGGATTAAATTTAGAAAACAAAAGGCTATTTTCACAAATTAATGACTCTTGAAGTACACACAATTTTAACTTTACTCGTCACACTACTGTAAATTTTTATATTGTTACGTAAATAGACCCTATGTCGATATTCCGTTAAAAACTGAATTGAAGTTGAACAGTTTGGATCACGTTATCAGAGATCAAATATAATATGATCATAAGATGTATTTTGGAGTACAGTCTCTCTCTTAAAAACATTTAATTACAATTTTAATTATAAATAAAACTCATATAATTAGAACGTATTCAATATTTGTCTATTTTATTTTTTAAATCTATAATATATTGACAGAGAGGGACTGTATGTTGCCGTAAGGGTAAGAAGGCTTAGGGGAGAATGATGTGCAGAATTATAAATTAGGGATCAACATAAGACATAATAAATAATTTGGAGAGTGTTTTTAAAAATAACCAAAATAAAAATTATAATAAAAAGAAAGAAGAAAAGATAGAAAAAGTAATTAAAAGTATCCTTTGATCGACGTCGGATTTTGAATCACTGTAATGCAATTTATTCTCTTTAAATAAATGCATTCGAGAAGAGTATTAAAGTAGCTAGTTGTAGAAACTAAAATTAAAACAGATGCATGCACTTTTACTCAATTTTGAAATATTGCACGAGGTGCCCTAACTAATAATTTATTAGCTTCTGTTAAAATTTTGAAAGAGTTCATGAGCTTTGCTTAAAACCTATCTTATAACAATTAATGGATTATTTTTATTTTTATTTATTTTTATTTGTTTTGTGTGTCTTTACTCAAGAAAACTATTGTCAACTATTTAGCTGACGTAATTACTTACTAAATCCTGGCTAACTAGATAACGTACTAATAATTGTCATCACACACACACATACACACACACACACACATTAATTGTGTGTGTGTGTGTACAATAATTAATAAAATAACATTTGGGGGGTGACAAATGACGAATCTAACCTTCCTTTGCAGGTACATGACACAGCTGGTTCATGCACTCAGCCTTAGAAGTTATCGTCAAATAATTTCCCTGGCCCAATTGTAGTGATTATTGTTCCACTTAGAAGTCACAAGTACTAACCTTTTCTACCAAAAAATAAAGATAAAAAAAAGTCATAAGTACTAAACATTTAAAAAATAATTTGCAAGTTGGCTGCGTCATCGGAGCCCGATTAGACCATCCGACCTAAAAAGAAAAAAAAAAAAAAAAAAGAAATACGAATCCTTTTTATTTCTTTGGAGTTTGGTTGGGGGTTCATTATTAATTTTCAACATGAACTCCCAAGTTTTTGAAATAATGGGCGGCATTTTTTTAATATATATATATATATATATATATAATAGAGTAGAGGAGAGCCTATATATATATATATATATATTTCCCCGTATAATAGGATTGCTTTTGTTCGTTGTATCAATTTATCTTAGGTATTTGTCCTTTTTAATGTTTTGTTTTTGTCAACTTGAAAGCAGATAACATTATTTTATGTACAAGTTGAGGATAAAATCTATATAGTATTACTTTTCTTTTGTCCTTTTATAAAAAGCCGCTTTCATGTTATGAATATTAGTGATAAAGATTACATATATAATCTAATAATAATTTTATTTAAATATAAATTAATTCCCCGTCTTAAGGGGAAAAAAGTTATGATGCTTGTAGATTATATTTAGCTAACGTTCCCCTTTCCAGAGGTCATCAATTCGACAAATATATACATACACAGTTCTTTAGCAAGTATTGTTACTAATTTGATAATATACGCTCCTTCATAAAAAAGAAATGAAACAAAAAAAAGTTGCACAAAATCCAAGTTTAAGCAGTTCGCTGAGGAGCAAGATATTGAAAATATGTTATTTGGTTCAGAAAGAAATTAAAATTAGATCGGAGAAAGAAATTTGAGTATACCCATTATAAAAACATGAAAAATATGGAAGGAATTAATTAATTAAAAACGGGATAATTTGATATATGTGACCATATTCCATGAATCTAAAGTCTTTTTTTTTTTTTTCTTCTTTTGTAAGACCAATAAATTGTCCATTTTGTTCAATATTTAGAAAACACAAATAAATTATATCAAGAATTCCTTTTTTCAGGCAAATGTCCAACTTCGAGCTTTGTCGCATCTAGAAACAATTACTATACGACGTTTGAACAAATAATTGAGCTTGAATTTCTTTCTTTCTTTTTAAAGATACATGAGAGAACAGAAGAAATTGGAAACAGATTATAGTTGTTCTTTGTTAGTAGTAATTTTCAGAAAACAATTTTTTTTTTTTTTTTTTTCTAGAAGTTCTCAGAAATCAAGCTTATTATTATATTCTGATAAAAATATAATATTTGAATAAAATGTAGATTCTAAAATATCTAAACGTGATGACTAAAGCCTAGAATTTCCTTTAGCTACTTAGTATACGAAGAAGCCTTTAAATGTCATTTAAAATATAGGAGGAGAGTTGGCTTACATACGATGCTGACTGATACCAATGGCTGAAATTCTATATATACATATTTGTGCCTTCTTTTATGACTTTCCTCGTTTGAAAGTTGTTCAGAAGTCACCACAAGTTTTGGATAAGATATTAGTTGGGCTGAATTTCAAACATCAACAGAAACCACTCAAAAAAAAAAAAAAAAAAGAGAGAGAAATAAAATTATTTTAATCAACGCCATGATTATTCGATCTTAGTGACATAAGTTCAATTGAAAATTTTATGCTAAAACCTACAATTTTATCTCAGCCACAGGGTACTATTATTTTAATAATATAATTAATTTTTTAATGGTTTGATCTATGAATATTTTTTATTAACAATTTATTACACACAATATGTATTTATTTGTCGTCGTAAATCAAATTGATGAATAGTTAATCCAATAGCTAAAATAGGAATGCCTACTAATATGACAAAAGTACAGTCATTATCATAAGTTTTGCCAAGTTTAATATTTTGATAGGAATAAGAGAAAATAGAAAAGAAGGACACGTAAAAGAAGGACACGTAAGTAATGTAAGTGAAGGAAATAAATAAAGAAGGAGAGATTTTTTTCTTTAACGATGCTTGATATGAAATGAGGAAAAAAAATAAAAACAAAAATCATCTCTCTTATTTAGTATATAGATGAAAGGGAAAAGAAGCAAAGAAAAAATCCCTCTAATAAAGTAAGAGAGATAAACCTTAAGATATTTATTCGAAGGATTTGAAATCCTTTTCATAACAACTCCATTTCTCTTTCCAATCCTACCCAAACGACAGCATCGAAATCCTTTTAGTCCCTCCACGTCTCTACTTCAATTTTTCTCACCTATTAAACACACTCTAAACTCAATCCTTCTCAGTATATATATGTTCTAGATCATCCACATAATATATACCCAGTACTCCTATTTTTTTGCATGACATTTTATTGTATACATATACCCATATTATGATATATATATATATATATATATACTATTGTACATAACACACTATACTCACTAGTGGATTAAAAATGTAATATTTTAAAAAACCAAACCAGATTTTGTACGGTCTAGCAATATTGGCATTTGGAATATTATTTGATGCCTTTTGGCGACAGATTTTCTTGTCCTTGTGCTCGTTCTATAATATACATACATATATGTTTATACATATGTTACATTTATTGATCACCTTTCTATAAGGAAGATAATAGTAGTGTGGGTCATGAAATTATGAGCAATTGGGGGAACTAGAGATAACATCATGAAATGACCTCACCATTACTACATATGATATTTTGGTCCAACCCCGCCGCCGTACGTCATTTTGACGCACGTGCCTTAATTATTGAACCCCTCAAGGCAAAGACATGGTTTTGTATTGAACCACCTTTTCTTAGTTGCATAATGTAATTTATCGATGAACATCCTCCTTGGCCAATAATCTCCCCTCAATCACTTTTTTATTTTCATCCAATCATTTTTTTAATTATTATTATTATTATTATTATTATTATTTTCATTTATCAATTGCAATTCTCATCTTCCATTCAAACTTCAAACCCCTCTTCTCCTCTTTTTTTCTTCGAGTATATATAGCCATCATTAGGTGTTCAAATTCGTCAGACCAATTTTTGCCACTGAAAATTTCAAACTTACATTAGTACTTTCAAGAATTCCATAATTTTCCATTTAATTCCTAAGAAAATATCAAAATGGAATCCTCTTTCCTTCAATTCCCAAGTCCGGAATCATCTCTTTCCCGGGAATCATCCTTCGGTACTAACAATTCTCTAGACTCCATCTCTTGGGATGAGCTGATTCTCTGCGACGAATTTTACAGTAAGTCCAACAATTATCTTCCCTTATGCAACCCCATTGATGATCATGATCATCACGTCAAGCAGGAACGACAAGTTACCCCTCAATACGTCGTCGTTAAGGAGGAGGAGGTCACTTCCAATCCGAAAGTAGTAGTGGCCAAGGAGAAGTCGTTCCGAGGGGTAAGAAGGCGGCCTTGGGGGAAGTTTGCGGCGGAGATAAGGGACTCGACGAGGAACGGCATTCGGGTATGGCTCGGGACCTTTGATAGCGCCGAGGCGGCGGCTCTAGCATACGACCAAGCGGCATTTGCGCTGAGGGGTTCGTTGGCAGTGCTTAATTTCCCCATGGAGGTCGTACGACAGTCGCTTCAAGAGATGAAGTTGTGTCGTCTGGACGCCTCGCCGGTTGTGGCGCTTAAGAAGCGGCACTCCATGCGGCGGAGGCGAGCCTCGGCCGGGAATAAGAGTACTAAGGAAAAGGAAGTTAATTTGGTGCCACATGAAAAAAATCATGTGGTGGTTTTGGAGGACTTGGGGGCTGAATATTTGGAGGAGCTTTTGATGTTGAGTTCATCCGAGACTTGTAGTTCTAGTTTATTTAGTGAGCAATCATTTTGATTGTTTATCTTAATTTCTTCATGATCTTGATTATGCTCATGAATAATCATGATGTTGATTAATTTAGTTTCATCCTTATCCATTTTATTTTTTTTTCATGTCTAGTTTTTTTAGTTTATGCCTCCTTTATAATTCCTTCCTTTTCCTTTTCCTTTTCTCTAACATTTTTTTTTTAATTTAGTGGTAATTAATTTGGAGTTTCTTATTAGGCCGGTCGATACGACCAATGAGAAGATCTTGGTAAAGATTTGAGGGTGTCATGGTGGGGGGGGGGGGGGGGGGGGTGTGTGTAAGTTAGTCTTCCTGTTAATTAGTGCTTTTGATTTGTTTACCTTGTTTATTTGTTAAATGGTGAAAAGGACGGGAAATGATAAATATTAGTTTTATGATTTGACCCTTTTGGCCTTTATAATTGCTGTCTAAAATAGGACGTACAAAAACTACTGTACATCAAATTTCTTTGAAATAAAATTGAGAAGACTTCCCTCAAAAAAAAAAAAAAAAAAAAAAAGAGAGAGAGAGACACCAATATGATGTTGGTAAACATATCAAGGCCTCTATCTTTTATGATGACCTCATCAAATTATTCGCGTCACTGAATCTCTATCTATTTATTTGTTTACAGCACACACATATTCATATATATATATATATATATATATTTACATAAATATGTATATGCATATACAATTATATATTAGAAATAATTTTTTCTCCTTTTTTAATAATTCAAAAGAGCATGTTCTTAAATTCAGCAGTATACATATGGATCCGATTTTTTTTTTTTTTTGTATATGCTGATATGTCAATTAAAATATCAAACATATAATATCACTTTAGATGTTATGTTAATTCAAATTTTAATTTTATAAACGGACTCTGAAAATAAAAATCAACATGTGTATCAAGACATTTCTACTAGGTCGGCACCCTTTTAGTACCTTTCTTTTTTCCCATCTCATTATGTATAATTAATTAAAAATAAATAAAATTACATAACAGTTTGAACCAAAACGGGAGAAAAAAAAAAAGAAAGAAATCTCAAAGGACAAAAACAGAGCTAATCGCCTAAGAAAAGCAAGCCGAAATTCTTTTTTTTTTTTTTTTTTTTTAAGTAGCCTTCAAATATGTCTTGTTAAACATCATTTAGTCAAAAATCTAATGAGAAAAATAATAAAGAGAAAATTAAAACATATTTATTTGTCAGAAACGGTTAGTTACAAAATCTATAATCATAAGACAATTTCAAGTATTTTAATTCGCGTGACATGATAGTTAGTTTAATGACAGAAAATGAATAAGAGAAGGACCAAATTATCTAATGCGATGAAAGGGGACTAAAGTTCTAAAGTGTACCCTACCATATTCTTTCTTTAGTTTTAATTTTTCTGGCCCATGGATCCCGGTCCCCACTTGATCAACAAAAAGGACTTCAAGCGTTTTCCCGTACTTAACTTTTCTTTTCAAAGGAAACTCACATGACCATACTTATCTCAACCTTAGAGGGAACATCATGCAATAAAATTAAGTACTAAATCATCATCAGCTAGAAATATATATATATATATATGGGTTACTAAATTCTTACATTATTAAAGATGGCTTGCAAGTGGGCTAGCAGTAGCAAACCCTATCGCACCCAAGATCTGACTCTCAACCTAAAGGTGCATGGTGTAGTTATTAACATTCTATTTTGATTGTCAAGTTTACTTCTTTATTATTTATTACCCTATATACATATATATATATATACACAAACATATATATGTATCCAGACACATATGAGATGTATTAGATATTGAAAACAGAAGAAGGAAAAACATAGGACAATGAGGGAGAGAATCTAGCTACGCGCGTATTTGTCCTTTTCTTTTCTCTGTCCTCTCTCTACAACTTGTGTTTCTGTTGTGGATTCCTGGCTGATAAAATGGCGATCATGTGCATATATAATATGAGTATATATATACTTTTATAACCATATTGTGTATCTAAATATATATCCTTCCGTTTAACAATGAATGAATCGAGTCTCAATTAAGAGGAATCTGCAGGGCCCCCTTTTTTTTTTTTTTTTTTTTTGGGTACAAAAGTAAATATCCTAAAAAAAAAAAAAGGACCGCCCTACCTTTGGCTGTTGCTATATATATATGGCATATATATTTATTAGAGAGATAGGGGATGATTAGTACTAGTGCGAAGGCAAGTGGCAAGACATGTACACATGGTCCCATTATTAACTGCAGACTCTCTATCTTTTCTTACTCTTTAATTAAATACTTGACCTCCCCCTCTCTTTATTGTAATCAAAATTAATTAATCTTTTAACTTTTTCTATCTCAAATCCATCTGTGAGTCGTCGGGCAGCATATGCAAAATTTATAAACGGTGTATCCAACTTTTTGTCAAATTACAACAAACCGATCCTATATATATATATATATGTATAATATATGTGTGTATTTCTCCTGGCTAGCAAACATAAAAGCAACACAAGACACCTCCAGTTTTCTCAAAAAAAAAAAAAAAAAAAAGAAAAAAAAAAGCTTTCTCCCATGGATTTCTCTCTCATCCTTGATCAAAGAGTCGGATTCTTGCCCGAACTATCAGGTGTCCTATCACCGATTGGATCGTCGTCGTTGTCGTCATCGTCTTCGTCTTCTTCTTTCCTTGATTTTCACCATCTAATAAAACCTCAAGAAGAAAAAGAAGAAGAAAAGAAATATTCCGGGCAAGTCCCGAATAAAGGGCAGGATCAGATAACCGTCAGAACTGTATCAGATTTCAGAAAGCAGCCATCAGAGAAGGAAAGATCTTACATAGGAGTCCGAAGGCGGCCTTGGGGAAAATACGCTGCGGAGATTAGGGATTCGACGAAGAACGGGCACCGGGTCTGGCTGGGGACGTTCGAGAGCGCGGAGGCGGCGGCGCTCGCCTACGACCAAGCGGCATTCTCGATGCGGGGCACGGCGGCTGTCCTGAACTTTCCCATGGAAAGGGTCAGGCAGTCACTGCAAGAGATGAGGTTTTATGACTGCAAGTTTGAGCGTTCTCCAGCGGAGGCCTTGAAGGAGAGGCATTACATGCGAAGAAGGAGAGAGAAGATTGCTCGGAAGACTCATACTAGTGGTAACAAACGTGATCAGTCTAATATGAAGCTTGTGTTCGAAGACCTCGGAGCTGAATATTTGGAGGAACTTTTAGGGTCATATTGCTAATTATCTATCTCTTGTCATTACGGTCCTAGTTAATCAACAATTAATTCCTTGTTCAACCAAGTACAGGGATATTAATCTGCGATTATCTTCTAAATCCCTTTTTTTTTTTTTTTCTTTTTTTGTTGGCACTCTTTTACCTTTTGTTTTGTGATATGTCCGGGAAATGACCAATAAGTTTTATGTGTAACTATTGTCATCATCACTCGATATCAATAATATCACTCCTTATCTTTTTTTTTTTTTTTTTTTCAATTTGATGGAATGCAATATAGCAAGGGCCGGGGGTTATAGCTAGAGAGGTAAAATGCAGCTTACTTGATTTACACTTTATGAATTGCTTAGTTAGCTACTAAAAAAAAAGAAAGTTATTAACTTAAAACAGGAAAAATTTATAGATTATATCCTATATAATAAAGTCACATGTGAAATTGTTAGCCAATTAAATATGCACCTACAAGTTCACAAATGTGCTGTTACTCTATTTAGACTTTGTCGCAAGGTGATTGAATTCTTTCTTTTGGCATGATTTGTGCCATGTACCCAAAAACAATCCAAGAAGGCAAACGGTTTGAATTTTATTGAAATCTACTAAAGATTTGCATTTTGACTTTCGGGTTTGGTTATTATGATCTCAGAGCAAAATTATATTTATATATGTATATTACTATGATTAGAGGGGGTATTGTTGGCTGTGTTAATCTACTACAATCTAATCCGATTATATTTGTTTGAAAAGGATAATGGACATTTAAATAAGAAACAAGTCATTATCGGTATTGTTTATCTGTCTCCTCCACATCAGTTTACTAAATTAACTTTTTTAACACATAAGCTTAATTAGAAAGTGATAGCCACTATAAAGTACTCCAATTGATCAGTTCGTACATGTAAAAATATATATAGTTTCAGAGAAATCCCAAATGTTATGGGATGAATAATTCTATGGAACCAACATCATACATATAATTAAACTTCTTAGTTTTATTATTTTTTCAATTTATTCAGATCCATTTGTAGATACTACAAAAATATCTTTTAAATTTAAAACACTTATTTCAATTTCATTCCTTGCGGACTTTGTAAATGTAACAAATGGATGAAACGATATAGATATCTTTGAATAGATTATAAATGGAATTATCCATATTTAAAAAACCCTAAAAAAAAATTACATTGAATTGAACGTTTTTAAAATATTAAGAACATTTTTCAATTTTTTCCCAAGAATTTTTTTTCTTAAATAAATTTGGTCTAATTAAGGGTAGATTTTGTCATTTCCTTGTGCCTTTTCATCCACAAAGCGATTTTGTCATTTTCAAATTTGAAGGTTTTTTTTTTTTTTTTTTTTGAGAAATAATTAAAACTAAAAGATATTATTATATGATTGGCCCTGGACCTTTAAAGTGCATAATAATTGTACAATAATATTGAAATATATATATATATATATATATATATATTTTCATACAATTTCTTTTAATCAACACCCTTTTCATGATTATACAGCGGTAACAATATTCTCCTACGAGTTGTGCATGATATGAGGGAGAGAAAGTAACCAAGATGAAAAAATTAAATAAATAAATAAAGAGAATGGATTTTTAGTATGAATTTTCTTTTCCAATCTTCCCAAGTCTAGTGGTATAAAAAATGGGACGTCTCCCACTCATATTTTTCAAATTCATTATGAACATTTCGAAGCCCTTAAAAAAAAAAATGGTTCACTAGGACTAGCAAATAGTAGATCAAGTTTTACCTGAAATAAGAAAGCTCACTACTAGAAAAAGACACTCTTCATCATTTTTGGGTGCCGATCAAAAGGAGATAATTTTTTTGCCCCAATTGAGAGGATACAAGACAACAAAAACTTAATCTCCAATTGAGGAAAATGAAGGAAATATATAGTTAATACAAAAATAGCAGAGACATTAATCAATTTAATTATCATTGACATTGACAAAAGAAGGGATCAAGATTTATGAAAATGGTTGATTATGATTAAAATTAATTCTCAATCATGAGTAGGACTCGGTTTAGTAGTTGAGCAGGAGGCTAATAAGAGCTGATCCAGATACTCAGCTCCAAGATCCTCTAAAACCACCTTCATATCACTAATACTACTACTACTACTACGACTATTGGAGGAGTCTAACAATGTCTGATCTTTTCCATTAATTCTCCGATCAGTACTCTTCTTCGATCTCTTTCTTCGCATATAATGCTTCTGCTTCAATGTCTCCGCCGGAGAACGCGCAAAGTCCCAATCATTCAACAACTTCATGTCATGGAGCGACTGTTGGACCCTCTCCACAGGGAAGTTGAGCACGGCCGTGGAGCCTCTCATGGAGAATGCCGCTTGGTCGTAGGCAAGCGCCGCCGCCTCCGCGCTGTCAAACGTCCCCAGCCAAACCCGTTGACCGCTCCTCGTCGAATCCCTAATCTCCGCCGCATACTTTCCCCACGGCCGCCGCCGGACCCCTATGAAGGGTTTCCCTCTTCCCTTGTTCGATATTGGGCCTTCAATAACACCTTTTTCGCCTTTCTCACCTTTTTCATTGGAATATTGTTGTAACTCTTGATGGTGACTGGACGGAATTACGACCGTTTGATGATGATCATGATCAAGTGATTGCTTTTTTTCTTCGTGATCATCAGGAGGTTCTGTTGGGGAGTCAACATGATCAAATGAAAGTGGATCTTGGATATCAGGAAACCTAAGATGACATCTTGGGGACAAAACATCTGATAATTCAGGAAACGTTTCCAGGGTTGGGGGCAAAATGTTTGGAAAATCCATTTTGGATCTTAGCTTGATGATATGAGTGTAATGGCTTTGACCCACACACACACATAGATATATAACATATATATATATATATATTTATATATCTATGTGCGCGTGTGTATATATCTGTTAATATATATATATATATATTATCTAGACGATAGCAAAATATATACATAAAGTTGTTTTCAAGAAAAAGAAATCGATATTTATATATTTATATATATACATATAATCAAATATAGGTGCAGCTCACACTAGAAAATTATTAGCTTGACAACTAATCATTCGCAACTTGTGCAAACGTTAGTTAATTAGCACTTGTATATATTTGAATTGGCAGATTCATGGATACCTCTCCCAATAAGGCAAAAACCGTTGTGGACTCCTTTTAGTCACTCCTAATTTATAATTGTTCCTAAAACAAATTAAAGACAAAAACAACGCGCACTACATGGATATAACAGGTATAGCAAGCATTAATGGTCGAATAATATTCCACACCAAATGCAGTATTTTATATAATATATACATATGGTACTTGATTATTATACAAAGGAGAAATTGAAAGAAGCAGAAACAAATATTAATTAGACGGTGTGTATAATGCTTAATTCCGCTTAATAATTTCTATGTTGTGAACCTAAAATAAAGATATAATTTGCTTCGTGTTATTACTTTTAAAAAACATAAATTCAAGTTGACAAGACTTTATATAAATGGAAGAATAGTATGCATACATATAAAAATAAAATGCCAACTCCATTTAAGAGAGAGGGAAAAAAAAAAGCGTTTAACAAAAAGAAATGTGTGGTTATAGGCATAACCTAACGGTAATTTTACACTTGACTTTATCATAAGGTGAAGAATTTGAATCCTCTTGTTCCTAAGTTAAATTATTTTTTTCAAGGAAGAATTAATACTGTATTTTGAGATTTAGAAAAAAAAACAAACAAATTATGAGTCAGAAAGCAGGAGAGCCACCCAAGCCTCTAAATTCTAATAATGTATCCATTCGTATTAATATATATATATATATATATATATAGATATATATATATATATATATATCGTGTTTTGACGAAAGCAGTACCACCTAGCTACAACAGTCAGGGATAAAGCTGCTTGGCCTTAGTTTTTGGCCTAATTAATTAATCGCTTGTGCAGCTTAATCATATACTACTTAATCCATAATTGGAAACTTTTTGACATCATACCAAAAACTTTCTAATATATTTCTAGCTAGCATTTCGAACAAACACTACTACAATAATTAGCTTACACGACGGAAAATATACGACGGTTTTTGTGAAACCGTCGTATTAAACAAGATTACACGACGGTTTGACAAAACAGTCGTGTAAACAAAGGATTGCACGACGGTTTTGATGAACCGTCGTGTAATCCGCCGGATTACACGACGATTTTGTTGGAATCGTCGTGTAATCCGGCAGCATTTGAAAAAAAAAGAAGGAAGGATTACACGACGGTTTTTAAAATTGTCGTGTAATAATCTTCCGAAAATTTTCAAAATTTCAAAATTTAAAATTTTCAAAAAAAAAAAAAAAGAGAAGGGCAAAACCGTCGTGTAATCCTCCGAAAATTTTCAAAATTTTCAAATTTTCATATTTTCAAATTTTCACAAAAAAAATAAGGATTAACCGTCGTGTAACCCTCCGAAAATTTTCAGATTTCATACTTTAGAATTTGCACGAAAACCCATTACTTAAATACACTTTCTTCTTCATTTATCATCATTTCCATCTTCAACTCTCTAGACAACTCAAACTTTTCTCCTCCCCACCTCCTTCGCCCGTCCCCCCCTAACTTAAAATCCAGTCATGCCGCCGCCACTTCAAACTTTTCCCAAACCGCTGCCATAGCCCCAGTTTTTTTTCCGTCGCCGCCGTCGTCACCACCTCTCTCTCCCGGTGTTCCCATCAAGACCATGACTATTTTTCTTTAAAGAAAAGCAAGGTAACTTTCATATTGCTCAATTTCTTATTTTCTAACAAAACTACGAACACACAATGCTTTAATAATTTGCGTATAGTGTAATTTGTAGTGTTGTTTGAATGTTTTTTTTAAATTGTTGCTCTTTGGAGATGAATGTTTTGTGCACGGTTTTGGCACTCTACACACATTTTTTAACATGGTGTTTATCCGCTCACCACATGCTCGATGAAATGCCAAAATGGATTTTTGTTTTGGATAATCATATGGAATTTGATTCTAGTGTAATTGGGCTTAAATAAAAAAAAAATAGGCTTTTTTTTTGTGATGGCACACATTACACGACGGTTTTGCTCCAAAACCGTCGTGTAATGTGTGCCATTGCCAAAAAAAAGCCTATTTTTTTAAAAAATTCAAGCCTAATTACACGACGGTTTTGAGCAAAACCGTCGTGTAAAGTTCTCAATTTGCAGTGTTTACTACTATATTTCTTGATTCGACGACGGTGTGAACCGTCGTATAATATTGAAATACCACGACGGTTTTGGAACGGTTGTGGTATCTTCCACGATGTTGGATTATACGACGGTTGTCTAACCGTCGTGTACGACAGTAAATAACCGTCGTGTAATCCACAATTTTTAGTAGTGAAATCAATTGTAGTTTCTGTTTTCTTAACATAAAAGGAGGGGAGAAAAAAAATGAGGAGATTAATCATAAAAAAATTTTATCGTTCTATTCAGCTGTAGAATCGAGAATTTTTATGAAGGGGTGTAAAAACTAAACCTAAATTTTGAATTAAAAATCAAAATGCGTATTTAAATTTTTGTTTTCTTCTTTATCTTCATTTATATATTTTAATGTTTTCAATTTTCTTCTTCCAAATGAACTAAGATGTCAATCGAGTATAATTCAAAACTTTATGAATTTACACAATGGTATAGCTGATTTTATTTTATATTTTAAGGTTTTAAGTTTGAAATATGGACGTTCAAATTTGGGGTAAAATAAATTTCTTAAACATATTCTATGGAGCCAGATTATATTTACATTGAGACTAAAGTAATTAAGTGCATAGCTGTTATTTGTACATTCATTTAAGTAAACAAATAGAACATATTAAATCCACAACACACAATAAAATCGAAATAGAATCAAAGCATTACAAATGAGAATCATTAAAAACTTGTATTCTACTGAGGATGACAATTACCCTCCTGCTTCTTCCCCGCGTACCAATTTTTTACTAGAAAATGGGTTAACTTTTTTTTTTTTTTTTTTTTGGAATAATGCTACCTTTTTTAAGAGAAATTGGGAATTGCTTTGTATTTAAACTAGGATATATATTAGCTCTCCCGCTATTAAAACTCAAATTAATGTGTTACTTTTTTATACTGCTACATAAAAATAGCAACTGATTATAGATTAAAAAAAAAAACCTCTATAAGATCCTACTATAACATGATATTAATTTTACGACATGATATGTTAAAATTTTATTAAAGAAAAAAACCTGTCGTGATCTGATCTAAATGATCAATTGGATTTCTTTTTATTAAATAAAATTACCAATGGAGATGAACATGTCCCAAAAAAAAAAAAAGGGAGAGAAAAACAGATAATTCCAAAATAAAAATAAAATAAATAAACACAAAAGGTAGATGTTGCATTATATATATGCCACCAGGAATTGAAGAAGTGCATAAAAATGGGTTGACAAAAAGGCAGAGTTTTTTTTCTACCAAAAGAAAAAGAAATAAAAGAAAAGAAACTAAAGTGCAGGCTCAAGATGTGGCTACTTATCGTTGTCCTCTATAGATGCCTATGTTCTATAAAATCTAAATTAAGTAGTTCAAATCTAATTAGCTTATTCTTTGTAAGATTATTAAAATAATGACATTTTATAGGTCCTAAGCATATCCTCATTTCTTTTAGATCTACTGTTCAATATTCTATATTTTCCCCATTTGTTTATAAAACATGACGCATTTGTTTCCTCACTTCCTTTGTCCTCTAGCGGCTGCGCAACAGGTAAGATATATAAAAAAATATATACTTAGTTTATTGAATTGCTGCTCCACAATTAAACAAATTTGTTTGTCTAATCCATGTTTATTATTAATTATTTTACTAAAACCGGTGAAAAGGAATTTGTGGATTCCTGAAGTCAACTAACGAACGACTTGACCAAAGACAACTAAATGGACCCTTCAATTACACATTATATATATATTTGTGAATGTATACATATATATATATATATGTATCTTTGTGAATATTGTATTACTGGACACTATTATTAATAAGTACCTTTTTTTTTTAATCTTAGCACTAATATTATTTTAATACCTTATTGTACCGTAAAAGGAAACCTATACCTTAAAAATTTCCTTGCATTTTTCTTCCCTTTCTTTTTCTATTTCATTTAATTAGCGCACAACCAAATTATTTTCTGTATACTAAAATTGAAAATAAACATGATTAGAGAATTAATTAGGACGGAAGCGCAGAGAAACCAGCACCTTGTTTCTCTCTACAACTTATCTCCGGTTTTGTTTTTCTTGATTTTAAATATTATATCATAAGTCCTGACTTTGACACATAATAATAATAATAATAATGATAATGATAATAATAATAATAACAAAAACAACAATAATAATAAAAATAATGATAATAATGATAATAAAAATAAACTAATTTATGCCAGTTGACAATGACTGTGAGATACCAATAACTACAAATATCAGACATAAACATATTTTAGCAATCTTGTTGAAAAGATATATGTATGTATATATACATATACATATATATAGATTTTGTGATGAGTTTCTTTTTCTTTTTCTTCTTTTTTTTTTTTTTTTTTGGAGGAATTTTAGTGTTGAGTTTCTGTTTTCTGTTACTGGAGAAATTATCGAAGTTTACAAAACTAATATTTTTCTTCGTTTCCCACTTTAATTAGTAATTACTTTAAATTTTTAGATTTCGTTTTTCTCACTTTTTTGGTCCTTGCAATTCAAAATTCACTCCCGAAAACACATTTTTTTCTTTCTTAATTGTTTATACTAAACAATTCCTCACCCAAAAGCTAGTGCTGCACACGCGTTCTGTTCAGAGAGGGGGGGAAAAAAAAGGAAAGTGACCCACATCAAAGGAAGATTTTGAAAATTTTTCATTTGTCTTGAGAATCTCCCTTGATAATATTGTCCTAAACTTGTTTATTATTAATTATTTGTTAAACTCCTTATGCTTTCTCCTCAGTACTACTATACTTCCCCCTAAAATCTCTCTTCTCCCTTCAACCTTCCAACGCGGTGAAACTCAGGCAAAGAATTACGAATATAACAAATATAGCTCAGGGAAATATTGAAGAGAGAAAAGGTAAGAAGAAGCCTAATTTGGTTTACATATTATTATTAGTCTGTTTTAAGCTATTTCTATACTAGTTTCCATGAGTACATTGTGTGGTCTTTTTGTTTGAGGAGTTTTAATATTGATTCTATAGTTTGCACTAGTGTCTCTGAGTTAATTTCCATGGAAAATCTCTTAAAATTCGTTGATTTTAGACTTCCCCCCACTCTAACTATTCGGGGGTGGTTGATATATAGGGTTGTTATTAGAAAAACAAAGCCTTTTTAATATTATCATGTGTATTTTCTTAATTCCTTTATGAGGTGTTTGGATTCGTCAATTGATCTCCATGATGAATGCATTTCGATTCCAATTCTTTTTTTTTTTTTAAGTTTTTTTTTTTTTCTAGAGGTGTGTGTGGATTTGTCAATTATTGACAATAAATAATGTACTCTGATTCTTAGTTGAAAAGAGGGTTTTTTTTTTTTTTTAAGATGTATTGATCTGTCAGCTACTGTCTATAAACAATGCATTTGATTCCAGGGTGTATTTAATATTTTTGAGATATATAAATTTATCAATTATATAAATAATACATTTTAACTATGACTTGTATTTTGGAAGTATGTGAAGATTACGCGTCTCTAAATAAGGAGGAAAATAATAAAAGAACGAACCTTTACTCCTAAAAACCTACCCTTTTCCTCTAGTTATTAAAATAAGCAATTATGTATATTCTCCATTATATGAAATGGTTTGTTTTAAATGGACAATAGTACTAGAGCAGTTTTATGATCTTTCTCTCTCTTTCGTCTAGAGAAACTTCTGTGCAAGTTAGTGTGAATAGAGCAGGCATTTCGATTCCAATTCGTAATTTTATATGTTGACAAGGTACGCAAGTTTTTAGTTATTATGAATTAATACTACATTTTAATTGCAAGTTATATTTTGAAAGTAGGTGAAGATTATTTGTCTCTCTGACTGTATAAGAATATAAGAAGACAAAAAGAAAAAACAATTAAGCCCACTATAAAATAAACTTTTTTTGATGTAAACTTATCAACTGTTATCAGATAAATAATACACTCTTATTTCAATTCATATTTTAAAAATAAGTAAAGATTACGTGTCTTTAAATAAAGAAAAGATAAACAAATAATACAATACGAAACATACGATGACTTTACTCCCACCATAATTAAGAAACTAGGCCTTCCCTTAGAGTTATTAAAGGAAACAAGCATCGTGTCTTCGCCTAGATTCTTGGCTTTAATGGAAGAACATATGGTGCAGTTTTATCTCCTTAATTTTTCTTCCGCTTTGAAGAAACTTCTGCGCATGTTAGTGTGAACAGAGAATGCACTTGGATTCCAATCTGTATTCCATGTGTTTACAAGGTACACAATTTTTTTATTTTATTTTGAATTAGTCGTACGTTTTAATTATAATTTACATTCTGAAAGTAAGTGAAGATTACACGTCTCTCTCATTATATAAAAAGAAAATGAGACAGGAAATACGTTACACCAACAAATAAAATAAACTAAGCTTGCCTGCCTGGAATTAGGGAAATAAATAATTAACATCAGATTCTTCTGCTCACTTGTTTTATATTTCAATTTCTCTCTACCATTATGTAAAGAAATTAATTTGTGCAATCTTTTTCGAGTTGGTCGTTGAAGGATGCAAATTTCTTCCGGTCAAACGGGCCTTCAGTGACGTTTTCAAGACAACTATCAGGTTGGGCCTGCACCTGTTCTATGTGGTATGGAATGGACCAAGGACATATATCCGTTAAGGGAAAATTACAAAAATGTTCTTTCTTTTGAATCAGTAATATACTTTTATAATCCTACTTATAAAAATAACCAATTACTCTGACTTAAGATATTATCTTTGGACAAAATCCTTGTTGTGAGAGAATTATCCTTGTTGTGTTGTATCAAAAATGAAAACTAGGTTCTGTTTGAGCATGCAATGTTAATTACAAAAATACTTGGAATATCACCGATGTTAAACACCATCATAAATAGAAGAAAAATCATTAAAAAAATATATTTGAGGTACCACAAGTACTAAACACCATCATTAAATGGAATAATAATCATCATAATTGTAGATTTTACCATGGGACTCACTTTTTATTAGTGGTTGATGTTTAACACAATTGATAGAGTAACAAATATAACCACTCAACAAACATTCAGTCTCCGTTTGGTGTTTCAATTCCAACTTAAATTTTTCATCTCAGTTTTGTCTTTTTTTTGAAAAATCAACAAAAATTATAACTAATTTTTAAAAAATCAACCAATTCCAATTTAAAAATTTCAACTCAAACCAATGAACCAAACGCATCCATCTCTCCGTGTGTGTATATGTATACATATTGTTAGAAGACGTATTCAGTACTTAATGAAATATTTGTTCAGTACTCCATCTCTCCCTTTGAAACAAAACATGCGACGATCAAATTAAGAAGAATTCACAGCTCACACAAAAAAGGGAGGAAAAATAAATAAAAAAAGAAAAAGGACGCACTTTACATCTATCCTGGTGACATACGTACAAAATGGAATGTAAATTCTATATAGCCTTCTCATCTTAATTGATTAACTCAAACCAAGTTATTGTAACGAAGAAATTTACCATCCATTAAAAGGAAAAATGCTTTACAACATCAGTGATATTTAGCATCACACTAATAGAGAAGAAGTGAGTTTTATTGGTGAATCTCATGTTGTGAGACTCACCCTCTATTAATGAGTGATGTTAAACATCATTGATGTTTTCTTGTTTCATTAAAAGGCCATAATTAAGCTAATATGACTAGATTTGCGATATACGGATTCAGCGTATCGCCGGATTATAGACTACCAAATTTCATCTAAAAAAGAGATTTGTAAGTTTATACAAATAGCTGAAATAATAGTTTCTTCCCTATAATTAATTCCCAAGTGCCTTATCCAACGGAATTACACTATAGGCTTATCTTTATTGCAGGATAAGAGTGCCACAATCCTCTACAAGTCACTTCGCATATTCCGTTCCGTGACTAAGACTGTTTAACGAGAAGCACTAAGCACTTCTTGTAAGGTTTGTTTGGTTGGAGGGAGAGAGGAGGAACAAACACGTGCAATTTACTGTTTAGTTAAAAGGAAAAAAAGGAGGGAAAGAGTCTTCCTCCGAACTCACTAAATTACATACTTTCATTTATGCAACAATGTAAGCTCCGTCTTATTTGCGTTTAAAAAGACTATTCTAGAAAAATAAAAAAATAATAATAATATTGACAAATCTTGTAAAAGAACAATAGAGTAATTAGATAAATCTTATCTACTATTTTAATTCTCTCTCCCTCTTACCAAATAAAGTGAAGGATTCTTATAATTTTCTTCATCCTTTACATTTATCATCCCACCAATTTTCTCTATCCTTCTTCCTCTTCATTTCTTTAATTACCAAACAGAGCCTAGGACTAAATGCCAATATGGAAGCCGAGTGGAGAAGCAGGAGCACCCACTCATTCTTGATATATACACACACACACAATATACATATATATATATATGGATGTATGTATATACATGGGTGTGTTTTTGTTCAGTGCTGTCACTGTTCCACCATAGCCCTAATTGATGTTTGATGTCAGTATCAACCTTGGTAGAATGGGAAAAGTTCGGCCCTTGTGTGTAGACAAAAATATCTGAGCTCTTTATGATTTGGGCTCATCCCATTATCATGTTCTTGTGTTGTGCCGCACGTTATGAGCAGCAAACAGGGACACTTAATTAGTGGGCCTTGAAAACCACAATCCACGTGAATTCATTCGGAATGCGAGTTAGGTGTTTTGTCACGTTTTTCCGGGGTGGGTGTTTTGGAAATCTTTTTTACATTTCTTTTGTTTCTGTTTTTGATCATTAAACATAGATGAAAATATATTTTGTTTTTCTTTTAAGGGGTATTATGGTCTCAATTCTTATTTTGAACTAAATAGTCAGATAGAAATATTTTTTGGATTATCTACACAGATGTCTAAATTAAAGACTATGATTTAAAATATGTCAATTTTTTCTTTTATTTACAAGAATGTCTAATTTAATACTTATAGAGACCACATTACCCTTTCATCAATAATTGAATATAAACAAATAAAGAATTCATTAAAAAGGAAAGAAAAATCTCTAAAAAAAATTCAAACTAAGCAAATCTTTTATAAAAAGAAAAGAATCAATTTTATTGATTTATTATAAAGAGAAAAAAGGACCATAATAGATATTAGTTATATTGTAAATGAAAAACAATCATTATAATAAATAATTAGTTAGTAAGATAAAATTTGCAATGAACATATAAAGAAAATTAAACAAATATTGTACAAAAATTTTAAACACTTTAAAATCTAAAAAAGACATCATAATGATACAATAATTATCATAAAAAGAAAAAAAAATCATATTAATATAGTAATCATAAAGAGGAAAAACAAAAACATAGCACATTCAAAAAAGTATCATAATGATTGGTAATTATCATAAATAAATAAGGAACTTCATATGACATTTAAACTTTAGAAACTAACTATGAAAACAATTCCAATAATAATAAATAAAATAAAATATCATAATAATGTTACAAATATCATAAAGAAAATAAATCATACTAAAAAATTAGGTTTTTTACGAAATATAAATCATACTTAAGAAATAGGTTTATAAAAAACCTAAATCTTACTAACAAACAATTACTATAATATAGAACTAGTCATTAACATAAAAATACAACAATGATGAACAAATAAGGAAAACAATAAGAATCATGATGAGAGAAAATGATGCTAAATATAGTAAAAGGGCAAAATAAGTATTATGAATGGTTATTTTTATAAAAATGGATATTTTTATAATATTACAAAAAAAATGGACATGTTTTAATCCTAAAAATAGACTTTTTATGTAATTATTTTAACATGTTTTCATCAGTTGAATGTCTCAATTTAATTTGGGCTGTGCAAACATATTTAATAAAGGGAAAAGCACATGTATGACACAAATTTAAAGACCATCATATCAACACACAAAAAATCAACATCACACCAATATTACACAAAATTAAATTAAAGTTAACTAAAATTTGTGTCACGTTAGTGCAAGAATGAAGAATTTGTGTCATGTTAGTTAATATATGGAAAAAAAAAAAAAAACAAGGTGGTTATTTAGGTAAATTTCTCTTTAAAAATAATTATTTATTCCAATAAAATGGTCCAAATATTACAAAATATTGTTTCAACCAAACGCTACCTTAATTTGTTAAGTAAATAGAAACACGTCATGCCCACCAACTCAAGTAAAACACAACTGGCCAACGTCTCTTAAGTGGATTTGTAGGGCGCTTGATCTCCTTGCTGAATACTTAGGTTCTAGTCGTTACCACCGCGTTGGCCAGGGTATATGGACAATTCACTTCGTAAGAGATCCATATATCACGCGGGAGGACATCCATCTCCCTAGGATTATCTGGACACTCCAACCTCTACCTTTATAACCTATTTTCTTTGTTTAAAAAAAAAAAAAAAAAAGTAAAACACAACTGAACTTTTCAATTGCACGTGTAGAAATAAGGATTTTCACCCAAAAAAGAAAAAGAAAAAGAAAAAGAAAAAAGAAGCTGCTGAAAAGCTTGGGGAAGGTCGTTATGCGCATGACCAAAGGTTCTCCCAGATTCTCTATTAAGTCATAGTTTTTTTTTTTTTTTCAAAGTCGTTGTAGCTTGATTAAAGGCTAGTAGAAATCGAGATGATAATCTAAAGAGAGTAATCTTAAACACGTTTATTACAAGTCTCAAATCTAAAATTTCTAATCTATCAAATCACTTAAGAGTAAGAAAAACATCATATGTTAGGTTACTACACTTGAAATGCATGGTTAATGAATTATCACAACTTTTTTGACAGAAAAATCTAGTGAAGCGTTTCTGATGTAGGGGCTGGTTGTTTGTGGTTGGTGCTGAACAAATGTATTTGTTCTTTTTGCCTTTGTTCAGATGTCGTTTGTTTTTTGCAGACCAACCCCAACATCAGTCTCCCTCTATATTTTGTTCATTGGTACCAGAGAGGACCATTTTGTTGTTTGCCAATACATTAGTGATGTGTTCGAGAAGACGCCACTTTAAAAAAAAGGTAAGTAAAACTTCCACAAATGTAGTTAATGGAGGCACAACTTAGCCTCCTAAGTAGGAAAGTTGAACAATAAGTGACTTTGGGAGCTTGATTCAGTGTATCTTGTATTTCGTCAAAACAAATTTCCTAAAACCTACATAAAATCAAATAATCCACTACTTACTCTCTCTACCAAGCTTGTAACCATAGAATTCCTAGGAAATGCTTTTCTGGTTTGGCTGCCATAGTGAATAGTAAGTCTACTAGCTAGCAAAAAAGGTCAAAAAAGATGGGAAATTTAATACATGAAGTTTTATATATAGTTGTTTGTGTATATGATTATATTTGAACTTCCCATATTCATTGTGCTCCCCACTATCAACTTAGGTTGAAATTTCTAAATAAGTAGTCACAATATTATTATTATTATTATTTAGGATAAAAAATGTAAGTTTATTTTAAGGTGAAGTGGGAGGAAACTTTCACTATAAGAGGGGTTTCATGATTTCAAGTATTGAAGTAATGAATGATATGATGAGGATAGAGCTAGGAAGCTCTACTTTAAACCATGGCCCTTGAGAATGACTTCGGATGACTTCCTGTATAATGGGTTTATAATCACATGGCCTTCAAATATATAGTAGTAGTGGGGGTTGGGGAAAGAGGTGGGCTTCTTTATCGCATTCTACAGTTGCTTTAGATATTAGACCACTTTCAAGGCACTAACATAGAAAATATATATATATTTCTGAAACTTTTCTTCCAAATGGATCATCTAATGGTGTCAAATTAAAGTGTCAATGTATTTTGATATTTTAGTAGGAAAACCACTTTTTAGTATATGGTATTGTTTTTAGTGTAAAATTTAGCATATACTATGGTTTATGTCAAATTGATACTAAATATTTTAATATGATGATTTGTTCATCTAATCATTTCAAAGTTTATGATAAAAAGTCGATATTCTATATAAGATTGCAAGATGTTGGAGTATAAAGTAAAACAAAATACCGAATATATTATATTTTTACATTTTTAGTGTCAAAATATAGCACTAATATTGGCATTTGTATTTGAAATGACCTTATATCCTAAAAATTCCATGACCTTCTGTCTTTATTTTTTTATATACATATTTTTATGAAAAGGGAGTAATCCCATTTATTACTCAATTACTTTATTATTCTAAAGACGCGAGAGTTTTTCTTTTGCAAGCACCACGTTTGTTATTTTAAGAAGATATTCGTCTTCAAACTTCACGAACTAGTCAGTTAATCAAACTCTCAGATTGCGAGTATCGTGATGATTACAACTTAGAAGTTTAGAATAATGAGTCTCTGAAAAAAGAGTTAAAAAAGAATAAGAGGTTCAAAATATCTTTAAAAAAATTATGGGGTATAAAATATTAAAATCGATCGCACCCATTGCGCCATCGAATCTTGACCCTCAATCATCACCCCACCCGACCTTCCGTAAAACAAATAAATAGTATATATGTCTTTCTTGACAACAATAAATTATAGGTAAAAGAGAAAAAAATCTCAAAACAGATATAAAAAATACAAAATGTCCACGACATGATTCTTTAATATATACTAGTTACATAGCACACACAAAGACATATAAAGCAAAGGAAGAAAAAAAAAATAACAACAACATTGTCACAGGACTGGCATTGAAGCCGCCATCTGTCGATGATGTGACCAGTATATGATGATGACATGACCGATCATGTGGCAAACAAGGAAGGCATGACCAAAAGAAACTTTTAAATGTAGGTAAGATTATCGTTTAGCACTTCTATTTCGTTTTTGGAATAATATTTTAACAATCTGATTATCTAAAATAAGCATGCGTTTTGGGCTAAGGTTTGGATTGTAGAATTTGTGTTTGAATTGATGGTGCATTTATCAAAGTATTTGAATTTCTGGAGTTAAAAAGTGTAAAAACTTGAAATGTGTTTGGAAAAAAAATCAATATGTGACTTGTTCCGTTTGTCTTGAAATTCTATGCAATTTAAAAAAAATCATCTCAATTAAATTTGTCTATGCAAAGTTATGAACTTTAAAAGTTTGAGTTACAAAACTGTGTGAATAGTGAAACTGAGGGAAAAAGACAAAAAATTGGATTGTAATTGTAGGGTTTGAACCCTAGTGGCAAACATCTCCTAATTGTATATTACGCGGTATAAATTTTTGAGATAAACACTTGTAAATAAAATCGTTAAAAAATTTAGGTTTTTTTGCATTGGTACACCATAAACTTATTGTAGAGTTGCAGTTTACACCCTAAACATTTCATTTTGACAATTAGCACCCTAAACTTATAAATATGTAGTAATTTACTCCCAATTGGCAATAATATTAATCTTTTGAAGAAAATTAATATGTCATTTGTACATGAGTTGTTAATTCATAACATAAATAATCATTTTTATCTTTGTTAAGGAACAATCTATATACAAGTGAAGTGTCAATTTTCATTAAAAAATCAACATAGTTTATCAATGGGGTGTAAATTGCTATAAATTTGTAAGTTTATAGTGTAAATTGCCAAAATTTAAAAATTCAAGATGTAAATTACAACTTTATAATAAATTTAGAGTGTAGCAATATAAAAAAACCAAAAATTTACCTAACGGTTAAGAATAGTTTCTGTCCATAATTAATATATAGTAAAAGGTCATATCACATAAGGAAAAAATACAAAAACAAAAAAAAAATGTGATGGGAAATGGTTATGTTACATTGTCAAATTCTAGACCATAGAAACTTTTAATGTTGTAATGATAATTATCTTATTATTATAAAAGATATTGTTAAAATAAAAATGTAGAAAGTGACCTTTTATGAGGGACGATGCTACTCCATTTTTTCCCTATAAAAGCGAAAGACGCTTCATGAAGGGGGGAAAAGGGGGGTAAAAGTAAACCCCTATACCTAAAGCCTGAAGCCTACAATAATTCCAATTTTAAATGGTTTATATGATAGGTTTGCAATTTGCAATGACTTTGAATGGATTTGTTTTGTAGGCGTGGATTTGTCTTGGGTTTTACTCTTGTCTAGAAAGCGTGAACTTCTCATCCAACAAAGCGACAAACAAATCCATTCCAAGTTTCAACCAAAGAAGAAACTCACTATAGCTACCACTTG
This sequence comes from Ficus erecta, assembly GCA_008635985.1. NCBI lineage: Eukaryota > Viridiplantae > Streptophyta > Magnoliopsida > Rosales > Moraceae > Ficus > Ficus erecta. The sequence continues at coordinate 167,714 of BKCH01000695.1, read as the reverse complement.
GAATCGAATCTCACCCATTTTGAAAATAATCTCTCCCTCTCTTCCATTCTTTTCTTATTTTGATTGTTGCTAACTCGATTTAGAACCCGTTTGATATATATATATATATATATATATATTTGCTTTTGATCAATGAAATAAGATAAATAAAATCTATGAAATAGATTTTGAAGTCTAAATGATTTTAAAGTTCTTTGATAAATAATAAAAATACTAAATAAAATTTATGATATCTATCTTAAACTCTGATATAAATTTTAAAGTTTATTTATAAGAGCTTTTTTCATACATCATATTTTTTGACAGTGACATATAAGATTTGCTTCAACAAATTATATGATTCCCCATGCTACCTAAAAATAAATAAATAAATAAAAATAAAAGAGAGAGAGAGAGAGCAGATTCATTGAAAGCCATGTGAATGCTCGGTTATTAAAAGAAGAAGCCAAATTATCAAAATATTAAGATGGTTAAGTTGTGTGACATTGAACTTAGGAACGTACGTATTAAATGCTGCATTATTTAAATAAACATATTTATAATGTCTGCTAGCCTTTGACATTTGAGGATTTTATCTTTAAATCTATAATAAACGAGTAGTTTATAGCCTAATCTTCTCAATTATTGCTCTATAATCTCTATTGTAAATCACTTAGTTACATGTGAAAGCATAAAATTAGTTTCATTATTGCTAATCTAACAAACATGGTTGGTATTACATAGAGATTAGAGTTCTATATGTATGACAAACCTAACAAGATTTATAAATGGCGATCTCATTGAATTCATCGACATACACTTTAGTTAAGGGAGTTTAGCTCAGTTGATTAGAATTATGTTATTCTTTCTAATACTAGTTCGGTTGACCGTCTTAGACCGACTATTTACAATATTAAATGATAATTAAACACGGATAAAATGTTAAATTTCTCAAACAATATCTCAATTGACTTATAATAAACTTATTTATTAAATTCATTGCCCACATTTTAGACACACAAGTACACACTTTAGCTCAAATTCCTCGTATAATTTTTCATAAAACACAACCAAAAATAATAATAATAATAAGAGAAAGAAACATCTAGTCTAAATGATTCATATATTTGAAGCGTGTGCTGCGGAGAAGGAAAAAACAACCAAACCACGTCACAACATCTTCCTCCACTGTATGCCAAAATTAAACAGTTAAAATATAAACAATAATTAAACGTTACTGGACAATGATATTATATATTCTTAGGGTCTCATCAAGAAAAATAAATTGATTAATAAATTAATAAATAACTTCCACAATACTGCCGACCCACCTTATGGTGCCCACGTGTAGACGCAAGTCAATGGGCATGATAATTTATCATAACAAACACATTTAATTAATTATGATAAAATTTTGTGAAAAGCATGCCCATTTACCACTAGCTATGAATGCAGATTAAGTCAAAAGAAAACTTTCAAAGCCATTGACAATAAACAAAACGAAGTCGGAGTTTGCCATCCAAGCAAAAAAAGAAAAAAAGAAAAAAGAAAAAAAAGAAGTTAGGAGTTTTGCCAAGGCGGCGGTCCATACATATACCTACGCACATAGATAAAATATGTATCTTTTCCGGATGTAATTAGCTCATACACATTTTGACAATTAATAATTTGGATATCAATATATATATGTATATATATATATATATGTATATATATATTGTCTTCTATACAATACCACATTAGAGCTGTAAATATGGACCGAACTAAACAGCCTAACATGTTACCCGGCATTTTTGGCTTGAAGGTGGGCCCGGCCAGTAAAAACATCGGGCAGGGGCCCAACCCAGTGCAAGCATAAGGGCCGGCTGGGCCTTACTTTTGAACTCGACGGGTTGGCCCGGTCTGTTTAGTTCGGTCCGACAGGTCACCTTAAGCCCGGTTCGTCTAAATTTTGTTATTTATTCTTTTTTTTTAAGAACAATATTTGTTTATCATTGTGACAAAATTACATATAATGTAAATATTAAGATTTAAGATTATTAGAATATTAGACTATGTTTTTTTAATATGGATGTGCAATGACTATATAAATCATATTACATAATGATAGTAGATTATTTTTCCTTCTTTTTTTTCAAACAGTTCAAGATTTTTTTAAGTTAGTATTTGAAAGTTAATATCATTTATTTTTCTTTCTTATTGTTAATTATATTTTACTCTACTCTACTCCTAATTTCCTAGTCTCATATCTATCCCAATCTCTTTTTTGGCTAAATTTTGTTAATTATAATATCATTTATTAGAAATAAAGTTTATAATTGTTTAATTTAAATTTTATTACAAGTTTTAAAGTTTACTCAGAAGAACTTTTGTCAGAAGTCACATTTTTTGACTTTGACAATAAGTACTTTTGAATACTAGAAACTCTTCTGATAGATCATCCAAACACTTTCAGAAATAACTTTTAAAAAACTCTACCAAATAGGCCATATAGTTTATGTCAAATGTCAAGTGACATCAACGCGGTATAACCAACTATACACTATAGCTGCTGAATTTTGGCACTGCCAATTAATAACACGCGGAAGGAAATATAGTGGGAAGGAAACAAGAAGAAGAAAGTTCATGATAAAGGTGGTCAAATAATTAGCCCGACAACCTTAACCATTCCGCTTCACCTTGTGGATATAGGCGCTTTATTTATATTTCTTTCTGTAGCAATTTTTATAAATTCCTAATTTTTAACATTTTTGGTCAACTACTCTGCCATTTCTTTCTACGAAAGTATTTAATATCTACCCTTTTTCTATTTTTCTCGAACAACATCTTGCTATTTCGAAGAAAAAATGATAAAAGAAAAAAAAATGATAAATTACTTATTTAGTTCATGAATTTTTAATCTTATACAATGTTAGTTCTCAAATTTTTTTTATAACTGAAATTCCCTTAAACTATTAAAATGTTACTACAGTAATCTTTTTCGTTAATTTTTGAATGAAATTATTAGTAATTGCCAAAAATGATGCTAAGTACTGATTCCGTCCAAAAATTAACGGAAATGACTACTATAACAATGTTTTTCAATAATTTACAATCATTCCAACTATGAAAAAAAAAACAAAGAATGCTATAAACTGTTAAAATATTGCTGTCAATAGTCATTTTTATTAATTTTTAGACGGAATCTGTTAATAATTTGATCATAAAGTGATGCTAACTAACGGATTCTATTCAAAACTTAACGTAAATGACTATTTTAGTAATATTTTAATAGTTCAGGGATATTCTAACTACATAAAAAAGTTCAGATATCAAAGTTATACAAAATTAAAAGTTCAAAGACCAATTTAACAATTTACTTAAATATATATATATATATATATATATATGTATATATATAGATGACAAAAGACGGGATGGAATACGATAGGAGAGCATTGCTTTCTCGCAATATCTTTGCTCTTAAAACAAAATCTTCATGACTTTAAGAAAGGTGGGACAATCGGAGAATTCTCTTTGAGTTGACATTTATGTTACCCCGCAATCCCCGTCATGATACAAATAATCAACGGAAATTTCAATCAGTTAATACCAGAAGTAAACAAGCTCAATTCCAACCAAATATGTATAATAAATGCATCTTAAAAACAAATAAGATATATATATATATATATATATATATATATATATTCTTAGATATGTTCATTGAGATGGTGACGGGGCCGAGAGTATTCACCGGTAATTGTCTCGATCTCGATTTAGGGGATAAGAAATTATTCTCATCTTTACGCCAAACTCTACTGACAATCTTCCATCCCCGTGGCGTGTAATTAGAGGGACCGGTCCTCACAGGAACCATTATCATATTGTGCATAAGGATTTTTTTCTGAAAGAATATACTTTTACTTGTAAAAATTAAAATACATTTATATCTCGATTTCTGATTTTTTTTTATTTAATTTTAACATATGTTTACAGTACATTCGTGCTGGGTATGGTCAATACTGAGAGATTAATTAGTAGTGCAATGCTCTGATTTAATTGTGAGGGTTAGTTACTTTAATTCGAACTTATATGATATTTTAATTAATGTGGTATGTAATATTGACGTGATATTTTTAATTAATGTATTTTTTAAAGCTTTAGGATGCATGATTTGAAATTCTCATAATTTATAAGTATTTTAGTTTCAATTTTTTATGAGAATTTAATCCTTAAATAATAGTTAATTAACTGTAATAATTAATGAAATTAATTAAAATTTAGACTTAATAGCAACAACTACTTAGTTTTTTTTTTTTTGCAAACTGTTAAAAGCTGTCCCCCCCCCCCCCCCCCCCCACAAATTTACCCTTTAATTAGTTAAAATTTATTAAAAATTAACTAAAATTAAGAATCAATTTAATTATTAAATAAATTTACAGACTAAAATGAATTACATTGGGTAAAAAATCACCAAAAAAAAAAAAAAAGAGATAGTGTTACGCCACCAAAAAAAAAAATCAAAGGGTACAATTATTAACTTTCAGAGACAAAGTGGGGTTTTGCTATTGAGTTATACGTGGGAATATTACATTAATATTGCAAATACGCAATGAGGTTGATTAGAATTAAAAAAAAAAAAAGAATTACAACAGTCTGTCACCAACTCAACCACTTGTACCAGTTTTCTGTTTTCCTTCTTTCTTTCCTTATTTTTCTTCTTCTTTTTTTATTTTTTTCTCTTTTACCTTATTTTTCTTTTCTTAACACGGGAAAAGGAGGTTTTTGATTTTGAACAAACAAAGCTCCTTAAATTAGACGACCTTAAAATCAGCATTAATTAATTTTTACTAAACCAAGATATTCATCGTAGGCACAAACAGATCACAATAATAATATTAGAGAGAATGAAAATACAAAAGATAAGGATTTCACATGAGTGAATGCAAATCTAGGGGAGGGCAAAAATGAAAAGATGATAAAATAGATGAGATTAAAAAAAATTAACAAAGGAAAGAGAAGTGTGTGGCTTGCTTTTCTCTCTTCTCTCTTTCTTTCTCTAAAACAACAAAAGGATGCCAAAATAAGTCGCTCTCAGAAGTAAACGACCAAAACTCGTCTCACGATCAAAGAGGCGCGTTCAAGTTTGACTGATATTGGATGTATATATATATATATATATATATATATATATTAGTTGTAGGTGCGTGTTTTGCATCCGTACATTTAGTTTATTATATATATATGTATGTATTTTTTTTAAAGGTTTTTTATTTTTAGAAAAATACAGATTTAAAATTTTTGAATAAAATGAGTAAATCAAAAGTATTTTTAAAAATTAAGAGCAAAAGATGTTAAAAAAAAAGATAAAAAATAAAAATAAAATAAGTAAAAACTTTTTAGTTCAAAAGATAAAAAAAATAACAATAAAGAATGATTATATTTAAGAGTAAAAAGTATGGAATGATTTTATCTAGAAAAAAGGAAAACAAAAAAACAAAAAAACCTAAAAAAAAAAAAAACAAAAAAACAAAAATTTTAAATACAAAAAAATTGAACTTTATATAATAGTAACATATATATATGACATACGTGTGTGTGTGTATATATATATATGATATAATGTTGGGTATTGCTGGTAAAACTAGTTATCGGAAGTCGTCGGGATTCGTGAAGCATGGTATTCGGTCCACACTGGCACTTTGGGGGCCGCCGCCCAAGATGCTGCACATACAAACAAATACTACGACTTCTAGGACGACGAATTCAACTGAAAGATGAATTACTAAAAACTAATGGGAGAATGATGTAGACGGTTTTGCTTCAATCTTACAAGAATAGAGATTATCTAATTTTATTTGTTATAATTTAAAATAGACAAATGTCATTTCTAAATTTTATTATAAATTGAAGTTTTGATAGTTGTTTTATTAAAAAATTTAGATTTTTTTTAAAGGAGATAATTACCTGTATTTGTCGGGATGACTTATACGTAATTAAAACCGTTAAAAAAAGTATTCCTAATCATTATGTCTATCATTTATTTATGTGGTCCGATGGGACAGAATATAATTTATAATAATCTACTATTTTTCAGGTTCAATTAAATTATCTTGTATTTTTTAATTTGACTTAATACATTTTAATTAGTAAAAAAATATAAACTATTGCGTAACATTATTTTTAAATCTCTTGACACATAATTCTCTACATGTACTTACTAAGAAAAGAAGAAACCAGAAAAAGAATGAGAAAATGAGAAGGAAAAAAATAAAGTTGTCCCACTTTTTTATTTTTTTGCTGGAATTTCTCCCTTTTTTTCTTTTTGTGCTTTAAGGTGTAATGGCTAAGTTTTGGGGGGCCTAAGCTAAGCTACAAATAGAAGAGTAATAATTAAGAAAATGAAATGAATGAAAAAAAAACGTTTATCATTTAAAACTAACCAAAAACGAAAAAGGGAAAAAAAAAAAAAAAAAAAAAAAAGGCGTGTGGAAAGTAATAAAGCGGCGTCGTAATATATATTAGGCTATTAGCGAAGGAAGTGGGGAATATAGAATATACCCCTGAATATTTGATGACTCTTCATTTAAACCCCCGTTGCTTATAAATTCGTACCCATTTTCTCTTCTCTTTTCTCCCCAAGGGCCTTTCCTTCTTTTCTCTTCCTCTCTCTATCTCTCTTGTCCATTTTTCACCTTCTCTTTTCTCTTTTTAACTCCCCTTTTTTTCTCTCCTTTTATATTTCTCTCCCGAAGAAACATCAACAAATTACAGAGAAAAGAAGAAAAAGAAGAAAAAAGAGAAAAAGGTCAGTATCCCACTATATATTCTCCTACGACATATAACATAAAAATGCTTGTTTGTTTGTTTTGTTTCGAGTCTTGTTTTAATGTTTTTCATTTATCTTTTTTCAAGTCATTACAGTTTTTTTTTTCAATCATTTTCAGAGCCTAGACGCACTGCCATGCATACATATGGTGTATATATATACACCCACACACACTCACGTATCCATGACAATCGTAATGATTCGTCTGAGATTGGAAATTTTTGCTTGTTTCCTTTAGTTGTAGTTCATCGTAACTTCTGTTTTCAGTTCAAACCAGATCTTAAAACAAAAAACAAAAAAAAAACAAAAAAAGAAGGTGAAATTGTATAAAAATAAATGTTTTCAGATTCAGCTGAGTCCGAAAATATTGCCATGGTCAAAGGGAAACATTTTTGTAATACCAGTTTTTTGTCAATATTGTCTTAAAATATTGTTGGCATGATTATTTAGATCTGCCTCCCACCTATTTTCATATCTAATGGCATTTAATGCCTTTCATTTCGGTTAGATATAGAATAGTTATCCTAATATTTTTGTAATTTCCATTTAAGGAATTAACTTAAAGTTTGGTGTACTACTCTTTTATGGTCCATTGATATGGATGATTCAACGACCCTGGAATGGAATTCCATTTTTCACAGCTATTTTTTACACAAATTATTATTCTCTTTTTTTTTTTTTCTTTTGACTGTTTTTCTCCGTGTTTAAATAGTTCTTTGCATAAGTTCTTCCTAAGGGTGGGTTGGAAGATTATTTCTGGTGTGTAATTTATCTCATAAGTTTCCTTGCAAAAAATGTTAAATTAGAACCATAATTTATGTTTGTGGTAGATTTTCTAATACGGTGTTTATTTACGCGTCATTTTCAAGTTTAACTTATACGAGGGAGTGACATGTGGTAGTCATAGAATCAATTTTCTTTAAAACTAATAAATCACAGGTTTTGTCCTTTTGTTTTAACTTTTGCTTTAGCTGTATGGTGGTTTTACTTTTGCCTCTTTTAAAGTGTTGAAATACATTTAGCCATTAACACATCTAAATAAGACTTGTCCCGTTTGCATGAAAAGATTTTTTTTTTTTTTTAAATAATTTTTGGCTGCATGAAAGTTGCATTAATTTGCTAGTTTCAATTTCTGTTCTAATAAAATTGCTTAAAGCCTCAAGGTTAAAACTTAAATATGTAGAAAGTACCTGTCTGCTCGTGGTCCCCAATATCCAACAACTCTCTAGACATCTACATAAAAAATTGAATTCGTTGGACCAACTATTTCAACAGTTGACTAAACTACCTCTCTTCATACTGAAAATATAGTTGAAAATTTTGCTTAAATTATTGAAGGGCAGTTTTGTAAGTCAAAGGATGCTTACTTTTTGGCCCCATAATTGTCTGGTGTAACACGTTGATTAGTCTGAAAGCTGTCAATTGTAATGAAAAATGGACCATTGTCTGGTGTATCAACTATTTTTTGTTGTTGTTGTTGCTGTTTTTTTTTTACTACAAAAAAATATATCTCTCTGTTAAATCTATTAAAAATAGAAAAGTATATTAATTATTTGTATGGGATATGTTTTCATATTAAACGTACAATTTTCTATTTAAAAAATAATCCTCTTGTAAATTGGCTGGATTCACCACATCTTAATCATACCTTTTTTTTTTTTAACTTCTTTTTGCAGAGAAGGAAGGAAAAAAAAAAAAAAAAAAAAAGCTTGTGAGTTATAGCCATGGCGGGTGATCAACTTAAGGTTCTAAACGCTCTAGATGTTGCCAAGACACAATGGTATCATTTCACGGCCATCATCATCGCCGGAATGGGCTTCTTCACCGACGCCTACGATCTCTTCTGCATATCCCTCGTCACCAAACTACTCGGCCGCATTTACTACCACGTCGACGGCGCCGTGAAGCCCGGAACTCTCCCTCCTAACGTCTCCGCAGCCGTCAACGGTGTCGCCTTCTGTGGCACGCTCACCGGCCAGCTCTTCTTCGGCTGGCTCGGCGACAAGATGGGACGAAAGCGAGTCTACGGAATGACCCTCATGATAATGGTCATCTGCTCTATCGCTTCGGGCCTTTCCTTTGGACACACCCCCAAGTCCGTCATGGCCACGCTCTGCTTCTTCAGGTTCTGGCTCGGCTTCGGCATCGGCGGCGACTACCCGCTTTCCGCCACCATCATGTCCGAGTACGCCAACAAGAAGACTCGCGGCGCTTTCATCGCTGCAGTGTTCGCCATGCAAGGGTTTGGGATTCTGGCCGGCGGAATGTTTGCCATCATCGTGTCTGCTTCGTTTAAGGCGAGATTCGACGCGCCGACTTATGAATCCGATCCGTTAGGATCGACGGTTCCGCAGGCGGATTATGTCTGGAGGATCATCCTCATGGTGGGGGCTCTTCCTGCTGCTCTGACATACTATTGGAGGATGAAGATGCCTGAAACTGCACGTTACACGGCTCTGGTGGCCAAGGATGCGAAGCAGGCGGCTTCCGATATGGGGAAAGTTTTGCAGGTCGAGATCGAGGCGGAGCAACAGAAAGTTGAGCAGATGTCGAAGAAGAGTTCGAACTCTTTTGGGCTGTTTTCCAAGGAGTTTTTGAGGCGACATGGGCTCCATTTGCTTGGGACGACGAGTACTTGGTTCTTGCTCGACATTGCGTTTTACAGTCAGAATCTGTTTCAAAAGGACATCTTCAGCGCCATCGGTTGGATTCCTTCTGCCAAGACAATGAACGCTCTTGAAGAGGTTTACAGAATCGCCAGAGCTCAAACTCTCATCGCTCTCTGCAGCACCGTTCCTGGTTACTGGTTTACTGTTGCTTTTATTGACAAGATCGGGAGATTCGCTATTCAATTGATGGGATTCTTCTTCATGACAGTGTTCATGTTTGCCCTGGCCATTCCTTACGATCACTGGACTCATAAGGACAACAGAATCGGGTTTGTGGTGATGTACTCGTTGACGTTCTTCTTCGCAAACTTCGGGCCCAATGCCACCACGTTCGTCGTCCCCGCCGAGATCTTCCCGGCCAGGCTGAGGTCCACTTGCCACGGGATCTCCGCGGCGTCGGGGAAGCTCGGGGCTATAGTCGGCTCGTTCGGGTTCTTGTATTTGGCGCAGAACAAGGACAAGGCCAAGGCGGATGCAGGGTACCCTGCAGGCATTGGGGTGAAAAATTCGCTCCTTGTGTTGGGTGTGGTCAACTTTTTGGGCATGGCGTTCACGTTATTGGTGCCTGAATCGAAAGGTAAGTCGTTGGAGGAGATGTCGGGTGAGAATGAAGATGAAAATGGAGAAATGGAATTGGAACAACAGCCTGATTTTAATAACAATAGGACAGTTCCAGTTTAGGATAAGAGTTTAGTTTGTAGGTGAATGCTGCAGTTTGCAAGCTCTTTTCTTGTTTTCTTGTTTTTTTGTTTTTTTTTTGTTTTTTTTTTTTTTTGTTTTTTTTTCACGTTGCAGTGAATCTTATATTATATTTGTAGTCATGCCAAGTTATTTGCAAATATATGGCAACTGTAAGCTATTACGAGTTTTACCTCGAGCCTTAAATAATTGGTCACTGCCCTGAAGTTTCACCAATTACTTCAGCCGATTTTTGGAAATAATGTTGAAAAAAAATCATGTTTTTACCAAAAAGAAAAAAAATAATTGGTCACTGCCGGATTTGAGAATTTAGGGTAAACACAACAAAAAGAAAAAAAAAAAAAAAAAGACCAAAATGTCATTTTTTAAAGAGTTCAAAGACCATTTAGACCGATTACTCTCTCTCTTTTTTTCAAATTAAACATGAAGTAGTTCTACACTTTTACTTTCCGCTGTCAAGAAAATGGAGGGAAAAAACAATCCTCAAATGTAGGCACGTTTTCTACACTCATTCGCGAGTGAAAATGATTTATTCATCTTATATTTGTTTTTGTTTTTGTGTATGGGCATGAAAAATTGTATACAAATTTGTATTCAAGTTCACGGGAATTCAAGATATGGCACTGCTTAACATCTAAGAATTATAAGTCAATCCGGTTCCAAAAAGATTAAAGGAAATGTCACTAAAAGCAACTTCCTGTTTTGCAAAATTCAAGCGTTCACCACCTTGCTGTACTGCCATATAAGCTAATCCAAAACTAATATCTATATAATTATTAACTTTTGTGACAACTCCACTAAAAGTGTGAACAATATGAATTCTTTAATTGTATACTATTATAAGGTGCTTAATTTGACTCAGTTCATTGATTTTAGATAATATCTGTGATACCCTTTAGAAAATACATAATCAATTTAAGGTCAAATTTCATTTTATCTTTCTAATTGTTTTATTGTTAAAGCATCTTATGAATTGGACAACCCTATTCATGAAATTCTTCTAATATAACGTCATTTAGTAGTAACATTATTTAATAATGATGAGCAAGAGCGGAGCCAGAAATGTATTTTAGTAGGGGTGTAAGCCAAAATTTTTTTAAGATAAATAAAATTTAGTGGTGACTATGTAAGAATCTCTAATTTTAATAGGTTTATGTGAGAATTTTAATTTTAGCGGAGGCAAAGTAATAAAATTATTAACATAAAATTAATTTTAATAGGAATTACGTGAGAAATTTTTTTTAGTGGGGAGCAAAATAAGGATTATATGATTAATCTTTTATTTTGAGTGGAGGTAAATTATAAAAATTATAAAATTTTTAAGGTAAATTTAAAATAATAAAACATTTCAATGGGAGCACCCCTCCCATTGTCGGTAATGATGAGACCTCTAAGATTATCAAAGAAAAGAGCAACCTTGAAATCATAAAGAAAGTTTTGGGTAATGACAGGATCCAGGATTTTGACTCAGTGAATGCACAAATGGTAAAATTTATAAATTGAAATAATTGAAAAATTATTTAAAGGCTTTAATATTTCTTAATAAATAGATGGGTTTAATTACTTTAAATGTCTGTAAATACAAGTATAGATGCTAAATCTAATCTCCTATAACTTAGAAGGAAAAAGACTATAAATCTCTATAATATTTTATCCTTTACATAAGATTTAAGGGCAGTTCTATTATGGGGACAGTTGCTTCTCCACATGGATGGTGTAAATTTTTTAAACCAGTCGATCAAAATCGTGGGAAGTATAATGCAGGAATCTAGATTTGCAGTTGGGCTTGAGTGTGGATCTGAGGTTGCGATGTGGGTGATGAGAGAGTCTGAACTCGCATTCTTGACTGGCTGTTGGCGGCGAGACTCATCGGCGTAGGAGATCCAGTGGCGGCTTTCGGTGAGCAAAAGGAGACCGGCGAGATGGGTCTCGCGGCGGCCAAATATCGTGATTCTTGGGTTCTCTCTCTTTCGAGTTTGATTGTTGAAATATTGTTGTAATTAACGATAATGAAATATCTTATCATTCTGGGTGTAAATGTGCGAGCAAACTTAAAAAATAAAAATAAAAATTTCGAGACACAAACCAGTAGAGAACCCCTTTTAACCAATAACAGGTTCAATAAAACCAAAGAAATCCAAGACTCAACGAAAGTGGGGACACAAAAGAGGCCACTATAAAAACTAAGGCCTCGTTTGATGGTCGAATTCAAACTGTACTTTTTCATTTCAGTTTTTGTTTTTTTTGAAAAAATTTATCTTTTTCTGAAATTTTTTTTGTCTTTTATGAAAAGTCAACAAAAATTTTCAACTCAAACTGTACTTTTTCAACTCAAACTCATTCACCAAACGGACTCTAAGAGTCAAAACAAGCATAACAAATACATGTTTTTAATTTTTCCGGTTGGGGAACGTACCCCGACTACTGTTAACCTACGTCCGTCACTGGCTTTGAGGGCAATTTTTTTTTTAGGCTTTTAATTACACAAGGAGTTTTTAAACATGACAGATGGAGGGTTTCTACAATGATGTAAGGTTTTTTTTTTTTATCCCATCAATGGGGTAAAAAAAATCTTGACTATCGGATTAAAATCTATGGGTCAGGAAAGGTTAAAGACCATCCAATGATGTGAATCCTCCCACACACAACTATAATCTCACAACCATATTAAAAAAAAAAAAAAAAAAAAAAACCCAAAGACAATACCGATGCGCCAAGGGAAGATTAACATTGAAGCTGATCAACCACAGATGGTCAAGCAGTTTGATTAGGCCCGAGGGGGTGCTAAAGCGATTCGGTTTGTTCTCCGATGAGTTTTTGAGTAAAAGTTAATCGACAAAAAGCCAAGACCAGGCACTCAGGCTAGGGAAATCTATGGAGGGGAAAGCAATGAATACGAGTAGAGTTTTCTGCATTGTGTTTCAAGGATAAGTATTGTGATGAAATCGCTGGTGTTGGTTCTACCATATAGCTATTCTATTTAGAGTTCTAGTAACTTGAGATCGCTCAAAAGTAATACATATAAGAAGGGGATAAAAAAGGTAAAAAATATTTGCAACAACTAGATAACATTAGCCCAATTTTCACACCGTTCCCACATGCTAGTTTATTCAAGAGATAAGCAAAATACGATCTCACAATGTGATCCATAAGATGCAATAGGTAGAATTAACTGACAGAATTTAGAGAATCCTGCGCTTTCGGAGGAGGAAAAGACCAAACTGAAGAGACGCCAGTTCAGTTTGCCCGTTCTTTAATCACGTCAAGATCCATTTCTGTGGGATCAGTTGCCTGAATCTCATAGTGGATGCCATCAAGCTCCCTTCTGAACCTGTCCTTGGATGTGGCATAGAGCATCTTGGCGCGAATTCGAGCAGTTGAAGGAGACCTTATCAAATTGGTTTGAAGAACAAAGTCAATTGAATTGAATGAGTATGAAAACTCATACCTAAAAGCTGCCTATTACAAAATTTGCCTTTTGAATGAAGCCCTTCTCAGAAGACTAAATATTTTTATTGCTTATTAGAAAATTTAACGGTCTTTTTGTTTCATTAAGCACTTTTCAAGACGTGATTTCAAACACAAACTGAAAAGCCATTTCTTTTTTTCTTCTCCTTTCTACTTCCTAAAACACGACCAAAAGCAACGCCAAACAAGAAAGGAAATATGAGAGTTGAGGGTACTTTGATTCTACACAAATGTGAAGGCTTGAAACAAGAGCTTCTAACAATAACATGAGAAACAACGAGAAGAAATAAAAAGAGTCAAAAGTTTAAAGGTAATTACCATGCAATGAAGAATATCTTGCTCTTTTGACAGTTCTCAGAGGTGACAAAATCAAAGTCATAAACAGCGTATCGGCAATCATTCTCAGGTAAAGCTGCGGTGAAATCGTCATAGCTCTCAGCCGGACCGCCAGTCTTTTCAACCACAACCTCTCTTTTCTTCTCATCAACCTTGAAGATCACATAGCGGTGAGCCTTCTTCCTCTGCAATTCTATGAACGTGTTTTTGCTGTGATCAGCAACGCCCATGCCAGATGAAGCATTTGGCTGCAGAAGACAACCAGCTTTGCATCAAAACCCAATTCTATTAAAAACCAGCCTCAAAAACAAAACAATGAAACTTGTATATCTAAGTCACAATTAGTAAAGTTCATGAATAACAAACGTATTTTGAATAATTTTCCCAAAAGGTCTAGACCTTAAAAATTACAATTCTTATTGCACTTATTTTGAGATGATTCCAAACTAAAACATTCAAACAACATTCCCTCTTTACCAAAGTTTATACATACATACATACATACATATATATATGTGCATATTTACACAAATATGTAATCTGTATCAACTCTTATCAAAGAACAAACATCATCATTAACCATCACTGAGGAACCAGAAAGCAAAATCATTTGGCCAATCTGGCTTAATACAGGAACAGAAAAGACTAGAATACCACCAAATGATAAATGATAAACTAAAAAGATCTTTTAATTTTTATTTTTTTAACCTAGTCTTTCTCAGCAACTAATAAATATAATATAAAACAAGCGATTTAGATCTTTAAAAACTAAATCCTCCATTTTTAATAGGTCTGCAGTTGAAGCAGACCCCATTAAACATTAAAAAAAAAAAAAAAAAAAACTACAAGCTTTTATTTCTACATATAAAATCATGATCTTTAGGCCCCTAAGAAGATCTTCTTTTGATAAACAACACACTTTACTGAACAAAAAAGAAGCACTCAGAGAGAGAGAGAGATATACCCGACTGAGCCCTCTGAAATACATGGCAACGAAGAGAGTATAGGGATCAGATGGTGATGAGAAACTGCAAAAAATGAGAAGATAAGAGCAAGGGAAAGGCGAAGCGGCGGGTGAGGTTATGGTGGGTGAGTTTTGCACGGAATGTCAAATTATGGAGAAGCAGAAAAATAGCAACACAAAGACAGAAAACAACACAAAAACCAACAAAAAAACAACAAAGATCACAATATATTCTCTTACTTTACTTATCAGTTCTGCTTTCTTTCTTTTCCTCTCCTTTCCTTCCTTTTCTTTTCTTTTTCTCTGTGGGTAAGATAGATTTAGGAGAAACTACCAAAAGGTGGAAGATTCGTATTGTAAGGAGAGAAAAAAATTTAAGAAAAAAAAAAGAAAAAGAAAAATACACACACACACAGAGCCTAAAATACTGGGTAAACACTACCTATAGTGTTATTATTCTCTTTTTTTCCTTAAAAAAGCCGAAAGAGATGTGCTAATAACTTATTTATGGACTGAAATGAATTACAGATATTCCAAAAAAAAAAAAAAGAATTATAGAAATGGGGTTTTATTTTTATTTTATTTTATTGTTTTTGTTTTGTTGTAGTTGCTGACACTGTCATGTTGCCCCATGGTTTGCAGAAAAGATTGTCTAAATGTATTTCATGTTGTTCGGTTGAAATAAAAGGAAATAAATAAAGTGTAACTTGGCAAAAAAAATAAATATATGGAAATACAATGAACATATCTGACTGAGAGGTGGCTACTGGAATTCTTTTTTTTTTTTTTTTTTTTTTCTTTTTCGTATTGAAATTATAAGGTTATAATTTTGAAAAACTCCCATATCAATCTTTCTTTAAAAGGTAGTTTGTTAAAAATTTGATGGTTTTTTCCATTAATAGTTGAGGATTCTAATCGTCAAATTTGGCCGTGGGAACCGAGTTGTCGTACCAAATAGTAAAGATTAAAAAAAAAATCTTTCTTTTTTCCTTGAATACGAAATGGTCATTTTAACTCTATAATTTATAATATAATAAGGTGTAAAATTACACAATCGATGATTGTTGAGTAGATTTTATTTAAATAATTCGCTTTTATGAAATCAAAATGTTAACTTTATTTTGATAATCTTTGTAAACTTGAACTTGATAGGTATTAAAGGGACTGTCTAATTAATAATTTTAAGAGGCATTATCACATGAGAACGTTTGGTTTACTGAATGTATAATGTAAAGATACAACTATAGATTACGGACGGATGTGGGTTAGGGCAAGTAGAAGCTATAGCCATCACTGAAATATTTTTTTTTTCTTTTTAATTTTATCCCAAAAATTTTATAATTTTTTTTCCTTTTCCTTCATAAAAATTAAAAATCTTCATATAGTCCCTACGGAAAATTAAAAACTTCTATATAACCCCCGTTAAAACTTTACTCTTTAAATTTATATATTAATATTATTAATTGTACACCCCCCTACTAATATTTTGGTTTGGTTCTACTACTTTCATAGATAATATCAAACATTTTAGAATGCTCAAGTTTTTTTTTTTTTTTTTTTCCCGTAAAAATAATCAATTAAAGTGAAGATGAAAATTGAATAAAGATAAAGAAAAGTCGGTGGAGATTGAAAAATCCAATATTAACCTAAAGACAAGAGTTGGGGAGGTGCGTTATTGTAACGCAGAGGCATGCCTTTTTGACTTTTCTTTTCTTTTTCTTTTTCTTTTTTTTTTTTTTGACTTGGGGCGAAATTGTTGTTTATTGAGCTCCAGCTACAGTATGGGACCGCGAATCTGATCCCAACTTTGCACGTGTAACTAAGTGCGCCACTGGACCCCACCATTTCCCCTTCCCCACCAATCTCTTCTTTCTCATGTACCCGCTTCCACCGTATGACGCCACCCCTTCATAAGATCTGTACCGTCCAAACAAATTTCAGTGGTCTAAGATCCCTTCCATGGGTTCCACTTGAGCGTTCTCCGCTCGCCGCATAACTTTTGTGTTATTGCCAAGGAAGCTTCTTACTTTAGACAAGGCAGCTTGGAAAGGCCCAAGCCCAAGAGTCGTTTCGAGAGTCCAAAATTGTACGTTTAAATTTGGGCCTTAGTTAGATGAGGGGCCCATTTAGCATCGAATATGTGAAAGCGGGAGAAAATCGAAATCCCCTTTTACCAGAAAATCCTGAAGAATTCCGAGAAAAATAAACCCTATAAAATATTCAAGAGAAAAAAAATTTTCAAAGAGTTTGGGGAAGTGGATTTAGGGTTTCAGTAGAATTTCGGTTTCTGTGGCGGCTCTGTTACTAATTTCGTTTCTTAATTTGCAGATGGATTCGGAAGGTAACGGTTAGATAATTTTCTTCCTCTTTTTCTATGTTAATTTAATTTCAGTTTCAAGAATTTTGGAATTTTTTTTGTTGTTCGCAGCGCAAAAATCGTCGTTGAACCCTTCAGCAATGCTCGCTTCTCTTCTCAGTAGGCGAGCCAAGCTCCAAGACGAGCTTCGAAATATCGAGAGACAGGTTTTTTTCCCCCCCTTATTTTCCCCTTTCAAGTAAATATTTTAAATCGTTTGAAGTTTTATCCTTTTTGGGTGAGAATTCTTGTTTGTAATGTCGTAATGCCAGTGTTTGGTTGCCAAGAAAATGGAAAAAATATATATTGTTAGGTTGCAATAAGTCGAAAACGTGTCCTAACTATGCAAAATTCTATCTTTATTATCTTTGAGGAATTGTTGTGAATTTTCTAACTGTTTAATCTAAAATGCAGGTGTATGATATGGAGACTAGTTATTTGCAGGACCCGAGCCAATGTGGGAATGTAATAAAAGGCTTTGATGGATTTCTGTCCTCATCTAAGAGCACTGCCCTGTATGGAGCGGCTAAGATTTTCTTTTCCTTCGTTGTGTTTTCATCTTTTATCGGTCATAATTCAATTGAAAGTTCTGTTTGTTTTTCACTTTAGTTTATCGATGTGCAATGCGATTCGCTTTGGTTACTTTAACCGACCATTTAGTGATTACTTTCTCTCTGAAAATCTGTTGTATAGGCAATCATTTTATCCATCCATGATTAATTTTGGAGCATTAAAATTTTTTTAGCCATGTTTTTACGTCATAATTTGAAACCTTCGACGATGAGATGTTGTAAATTTATGTTTCCATAAAAATGTTTGCAGACTTGAGTTTTTTTTTTTTTTTTTTAATTGCGTACGTGGCCACGCTTTGATGCATTCTTTATGGATCTTTGGTTATACAGTAATCGTCATTCGAGGAATTCAAATGGTGGTTATTAATTTCAGATATATATTTACATTGCCTTGCCAGAGAAAAAAAAATTGTTTTAAATGTACATATGATACTGTCTCTATTTAAATATACTACTTAGAGGTTCTTTTACGTCTTCATGTAACCGAATTCTATAAATCTGGTGGGTGCAGTTTGAGGCGGTTCAGGAAGTTTCAGCCTGTTGACAGGCTCTTCTCATTGTCTTCCGTCACATCACCAGCAGTTTGTTTTTTGAACCTCAAACGTTCAGCAATAATGCCTCTTTATTTATGTTTTCATTCTCTTTTCTGATTAAACATCTTTTCAAGAAGTTAAAATGTTCGTTTAATGACTATTAAGTGAACTCTGATATCCTCGCACTTATATATTCGAGAATAGAAGGCAAGCTTGTTTTCTTGAATGTCAACTAATGCCTTTTTTTTTTCCCCCGTATTTTTGTCAGGCTGAAGAACTTGCAGCTGGTCGAGATGGTGAGCCTATTTACAAATACCACCAAAAACTTTTCACCCACATCTTTATATTTTCCCTTCATTTATCTTTATGTTTCTCATAGATGGGAGATCAGACTTCGGTCCAGGTCGTTCTAAGGGTGGGGGAATATATGCAAATGGAGAGTAAGTACTCTGCCAATCTAAGGCCTTTCTATGCATCTTTTATCACCCCCAAAAAAAAAGATGGAAAAAAGACCGTCCTATGTATGTTTTGGAAACTGTTGTTTTATGTATGAACTCCGTTAAACAGTGTTTTGATATGTGATGTTGCAGAGGAAAGCCAAAGAAGGGCAGACCAACGCCTAGGGATACAAAGAGAATTAGGCCTAGCGAACAAGATTATGACTACGATGATGATCCCGAACTGACATTGTAAATGAAGATTGAAGAACGGCTGATAACATTGCTTTGCCCAAGTCAGGAGCTTTAGCAGATAAGAGTAACTAATGTTATTTGAGTAGCAAAGTATTTTTATTAGCCTTAATTATTTAAAGCGGCCGTTTCTCTGTACAATATAGCTTCTTTAATAATACATGTATATATATATATATATATATATATATTTTTTTTTTTAAACCAAGTTTTTCATTGGCATATGCTATTGGTCTAGCCTTGGTTCAGGCGTTGTATTCATCAAAGACGAAATTTTTATGTGGACTTGTTGAAGAACTGTAGTTCTACAAGATAATGGTTCTTGTCGGGACAACAAGATATCATGTTGAAGCTTGTTATCTGTAAAGCAAATTGCTCTTTTTGTTGGGTCAGTGGTAGCAAAGCCTTTACATTCAATTGGACTTTTAGCAGTTCCCAAAAAAAAAAAAAAAAAAAAAAGGGCTTTTAGCAAATACCATTAGATTAGTGATCAACAAAGTGGAAAAAAAAAAATAAAAAAGTTGGCCTTTTAAAATTTAGTCATCTTTTGTAAGCGGACGATGATAAATAATTTTAACTGAGAGCCAGAGGAATCAAGCCTTCAAGTCCTCTAAGAGCATGGAGGAGCAATTGGCATTAGAAAAGAGCATGGTTGTCTCTAATGAAAAAAAAAAAAAAAAAAAAAGCAAAAATCATATTGAAATAAAAAAGTATACAAAACCTTTATTATTTTATGTTATGTAAATCTGACCGTTGAAAAATAGATCGTAAGATAAAATCTTAAATCTATTTAAGTGGACAAATGAAATTCGTGGAGAAAAGTAACATTAGGAGGTGAGTGGTTGCAACATCTCAAACTTTTAAAATTATTTTGAGCACAAATGCCCTTAATTTAATTTATGGTTAAATTTTACAATTAACCTACAATTTGATATCCTGCCCAAAATTTATTAAAAAAAAATACAATCAGGATGAAAGTGTCAAAGAAGAAGAAATACAGGGGCATAGGTGCTATAATACATTTTTATTAATTATTATTTTATTTCTCTGCTTCCAACTCCCGAGGCCCTCCGAGAGCAGCGCCGAAATCCCAATCCCCTAACCTTTGCTCCTTGCTCTTCAATGAACTTGCTGGTAAGCAAGCAAACCATATAGATACATATACATTTATATATACATATATATACGCCTCTTTCTCTCATTTCCTTCAATAGTTTGCCAATTGCCCATCAGTTGAAACTGCGTAAAAGAGAACATTGTTATGAAACAGGAGAAGATAAAGATGAAGAAGAAGGAACCTGATAAAGCGCCTGACTTGCCTGCTTTCTGGGTCGAAATATCTGACGCAGTCTCTCACCGCTTCCAGTTTAAACCCGACGGCCAGCTCTCTGTACGTTCCTTACTCTTCCCATTCCTTTTTTTATTCTCTCTATGTAGTTAGATGAATGTTTGTGCTTTTCTGGGTTCAGGGCAAGTGGTTGTTTGAGAGCTTTGTTCCATTTGTGGCACTTGGCCAAGGTTTTCTATGCTTTATCAGGATGGGGATTTTCATTTTTTGGGTTCTCGGGAAAAAAAAAAAAGTGGAAGTTTGGAATCTTTCTAAATTTCCAATAGAATGTGCGGATTTTCTTTTATGATTGTGTGATACGGATGTTTGAGGGTTTTCGCTTGAGAAGATGAAGCTTTTAATTTGATATTATTTTGGCCAAAATTGAAAGCATAATTTGAGAAAGCTATTAGACACTCTTTAGATATCTGCTAGATTCTCTTCTTTTGAAATTTTCTGGGTTGTGACTGATTATAGAGTAGCCTTAGAGCATCTCCAATGCGATGATAAATTTCTATTCCAATTTCAAAGTTTAGCATTTAGAGGAGAAAATCATTCTCGAATGCGATGTTATACTTAATGCCAAATTTGGCATTTTTGCACCAAGTATAGCATATGCCAAATATTGGCATTAGTTTGCATTTGAGATGGTCTTCAGGTGCCGAGCCTGTCTTCAAATTGATTTCCTGGTTTGGTTTTTCATAGAAGTTTCTTATTTAGAGATGTCGCATCGTCAGTAGAATGCAATGCGGTGAGGTTATTGACTTGATTTTTGCAAGTGCGCTTTTTAACTGGTGTGAGTTTTCTTCTACAGGCGGCACTTGTTGATGACTCAAGACCAGTGGCCCGTAGGATGGTTGATTCGTTCCTGAGTACTTTTTTTCCCTTCAGGATATCCATACAGGTGACTTCTATTGGTTCATCATAGCAGGTTTACAAGTATTGGAACCAAACCTATTACTCATAAAGCTTTCAATCTTTTACTTGTGTAGTGTCAACGAGGGATACCTCAGATACACTCAATTCCGGGCGCTGCAACACTTAACCAGTGCAGCACTCTCAGTGCTATCAACTCAGGTCTTCTTCTGATACTCATAGAGCATCTTATCAGTGAATTTAGAACAGTGTGTTTTCAAGGTTTTTTTTTTTTTCTTTTTTTTTTTTTATTTTAAAAACGGATTCACAGTTCATACAATAAGAGATTTTCCTGTATCCGTTGCAAATATGATGAAAATATGGCTTTTCTTGCTTCCCGCTGCATTTCAACTTAGCTAAATTTCAGGGTGCAATTTACTGTGTTCTACTCTTTGCTGAAATTTTATCTTTTTCTTTCTTTTGCAAATATATCAATTTGATGACAACTGTAAATGGGTTCTTTGTCTCCATGCTTACTTCTTTGCAGTCGCTACTGTTTGCTGCAGGCTTGCGACCCACTCCTGCACAAGCGACAGTAGTAAGTTGGGTAAGTCCTAATTGGCGTGACGAGTCCAGATCCCTAGATTAATCCCTGATCATGTCCTTGCCAAGTTTTATAAATTTATATTGTTTGACTTGCAGGTCCTAAAGGATGGTATGGAGCATGCTGGTAAGCTTATATGTAGCAGTTTGGGGGCAAGAATGGATTCGGAGCCTAAACGATGGAGAATTCTAGGTTTGTATTTTCTCTTTAGCTCAGATTTTACTTTTCATTTTCTATTTCTCTGTATGCATATTAGCTAGAAGTTGCAGGTCTAAATTTTTAGCAACAGTAATTAATGGAAATATCCTTTAATGTTGCAGCTGATGTGCTCTATGACTTGGGCTCGGGCTTGGAAGTTCTTTCTCCATTATGTCCACATCTTTTTCTTGAAGTGGCGGGCCTAGGAAATTTCGCAAAGGTATATTGTGTACATACAGGTGTATTCAAGTTTTTAAATTTATACTGCTTGTAAAGTTAGATTCCATCAGGGAATCATATGAAATATTGTTTTTGTCCAGCTGGATTTTGTCCTAAATTTTATTGGCTATATAGATTTGAGTCCCTTCTCTTTATAGGGTATGGCGGTTGTTGCAGCAAGAGCGACAAGGTTACCGATATATTCTTCCTTTGCAAAAGAAGGCAATCTGAGTGATCTTTTTGCAAAAGGGGAAGCCATCTCAACACTTTTCAATGTTGTTGGGATCGGAGTAGGAATTCAGTTAGCATCTACCGTCTGTTCAACAATGCAAGGAAAGGTATAGAATTTACATCAGCAACTGACTTCAGAACTTTTCAGTTCGCTGTATTTTTATGTTGTATTCATGGAATAGATGAAGGGAACTTATTTTCATGCCAGATTTATGTTTGATCAGAAGATACAATAGACTCTTTTTTTTTTTTTTTTTTTTTAAATATACATACATTAGAGACATGTGAAAAAGTGTGCCTTTAATTTTTCTCGAGCAGATAGAAGAATAAGTAATTTTCCCTTTTTTTTTTTTTTTTTTTTTTTTTTTCTTCTTCTTCTTCCTTGCAATGTTTAGCGTCATACTTATGGTGGTTTTAAAACTCTGTCATTTATCACTTTGAAAGGCAAGAGAAATAGAAATTCTAATCTTGTAGTTAACTTGTTGCAGTTGATCGCCGGGCCTCTTCTTTCTGTGCTACACGTCTACAGCGTCATTGAAGAAATGCGAGCTGCTCCTGTCAACACGTTGAATCCACAGAGGACTGCAATGATTGTGGCTGATTTTGTGAAGGTCTGATAGGATCTCTCTCTCTCCCCCCTTTTCCCGATCTCTCTCTCTCTTGTTTGGTGAGTTAATTGGACCTCCAATTCAGACAGGGAAAATTTCAAGCCCAGCCGACCTAAGGTATCGAGAAGATCTCCTATTTCCCGGGCGACTCATAAAAGATGCTGGAAATGTCAAAGTTGGAAGACCTTTAAACAAGGTTATTAGACCTTCAAAGCTTCGTGAACTGAAGCAAATATTCCCGGAGGAGAAGTTTCTTTTGAGTCAAGGAAGTAAATGGGTTGACATGGTACTAGAGCACAATGCAACGGGTGAAGATGCACTGAGGGGTTGGCTGGTTGCTGCGTTTGCTGCAGACATGGAGAAGAAGTCCTTCCATAATGACAATGTCGGTGCATTGCAATCCGCTCAAAAGAGGATGAACGAAGTATTCGTTCCATTCTTGTCCAAACTTCAAGCAAAAGGTTGG
Organism: Ficus erecta; assembly: GCA_008635985.1. Lineage (NCBI taxonomy): Eukaryota > Viridiplantae > Streptophyta > Magnoliopsida > Rosales > Moraceae > Ficus > Ficus erecta. Next base: position 144,130 of record BKCH01000695.1, on the reverse strand, counting down.
TACACTGATCGTTTCCTGGACGGAACAGGAATTCGTTTTGCGTTGTAGTAGATTCAATCGCTTTGGAAGATACATATTTTTTGATAATGGCCACAAGATTTCGATTTTCCTTTGTGCTTTATCAAAGAGTTTAGAATAGGACTCTAGGACATAGGTGTACTAAAAAGTTATAATTTTGTTGAGATATATATATATATATATATTTTTTTTTTTCAGTTTTTTTCGGTTTAGTTGTTACTTGTAAGCAGTGCATGTTGGTTTCATTTGGAATGAGGTAATTCGGAATTTGATCAATTTAGTTCGTGAGATTGGCTTTGAGGACATGTTAGATGGAACCAGTTAACAAAACTCCACCGAGACAAAAAGGGACATATTCTGAAGAACCACCGGTAGTGATGGCGTATTGGCAAGGGACGATTTTTGTATGATTCTATCTGACTCAAAAGTTTAAGAGAGAAAGGGTGATATAGCATATTTGGTTATAAAGTTTTAAAATAATAGCAGGATTGAAATTAATATAACAAAATAGCATAATTAAGTTAAGATAGCAATGTAAAAAAACCAAAAATACCCCTGATTGAAATCAATTGTGAAATCAGTACTAGGAAATCTCGGTTGTCGAAGCTTGGCCGCCATCGTCACTGGCCAACTGAGCGGAGCTCCAGGAAATCAGATGATCAGTACCTAGGACTCGCCAGCACCGACATTGCCGTCTCGGTTGTGTCAAATCTCCGTCAAAGACTCCTCCTCGTTGTCGCCATCAATCGGAATCGTGATTTTGCGAAAGCCGAAACAAAGATCGGATCGAGATTTCGCGAGGTGCTAGCTATTTTCTTTGGTTGTTTCGAGATCAAGATCGGGTCGTTGAAGATAGTTGAAGCTCTCACCGGAGACATTGCGCAACCATAAGATCGCGAGAATCGTGAAGAGAGTCGCGAGGAGAATCACACGATTACTCCAGCGACGTTCCAGATCGAGAGAATCTTCGACGAAGAGCTTGCCTTTCGAACCATCTTCTTCAGCGGCGGCGTGGTGGCAACGGCGACAAGAGCTTCTAGGGTTTCATGATTTGGGGATTGAGCTTTTTTTTTTTTTTTTTAAATTCTTTTAATTTGAGGTAAGAATTGTAAATTCAATTTTTAATTATATATCATATTTATTTTTTATAGTTTTTGAATTTATAGACTAGTAAATATGATATTTAATAAGTAAATTCAATATCAACGTTATTGGTAAATATAATTATTTACTTTGAAATAATAATATCTACTAAGAAATACAAGTTATTTACGTTATTTTCAGTTTATTATGTATTGTTTTTAAATTTTAGTTTGTCTTATTAATCTAAATATTTATTAAGAAATAATGATATTTACATTATTTTTCAGTTTAATATGTATAATTTTTATTTTTAATTTGTATAATAAATCTAAATATTTAATAGGAAATAATAGTATTTGTGTTATTTTCAGTTTAAAATGTGCTTTTAAATTTTAGTTTATCTTATAAATCTAAACATTTATTAAGAAATAACAGTATTTACGTTAGTAAAAATATGTTATTTTTTAGTAAATTTTTTAGTTACCTGATTTTTTAGCATACTTTTTAAAAAAAATACATGTTATTTTGATGAATTAAGAGTTACTAGTAAATACCTAGATTTACAGGTAAATACTTTTATATTCTATATTTACATTATATTTATAAAGGCAAATAGTAAATCCGGATATTTACATTATTTTTTATTCTTTTTATTATAAGTAAATATTTGAATGTACTACATTTATACAATTTTATAAATTTTGCATAATTTATATTAACTAGATTTACAAGTAAATACCCAGATTTACAAGTAAATATTTTTATTTACTATATTTACATAATATTTATAATAGCACATACGAATATTTACATTATTCTTTATTCTTTTTATTATAAGTAAATTTTTGGATTTACTGTATTTACACAATTTTATAAATTTTAGGTAATTTATATGAACTAGATTTACAAGTACATACCCATATTTTTAAGTAAATACTTAGATTTACTATATTTACATAATATTTGTAAATTTATATGTAGTAAATATGTTCTATGTTCTATATTTAATAGTAAATACTTGTAATACTTGAATTTATTAGTAAATACAAGTATTTACTCTATATAATGGTAAATACATAATAAATTACAAAAATTATAACAACATATTCTTTTATAGATTTTGTCGAAAATAATTAGATTTTCACATAATGTATTTCAAAATATTTTCAAATAAAATTAAAAGATTACAACTTTTACCTATAATTTTTTAAAAAATATTAATATAAACCCCAAAATTCCCAAATCAAGCCACAAAACCCTAGATCTAATCAGGAGCTGCCATCGCCGCCGTCGGAGAAGATGGCGAGCTCGTCGCCTGAGAAAATGAGACGATCTTCTCCGCTGAAGTTGACACTGCAGCTTGGAGCCGCAGATCGCGACACCGTCGCGTGGAAGATCGTCGGAGATTGAAGTCGAGTGGGGAAAACGGAGAATCCGAGCGCAGTGATCTTGCAGAATTGCGCAGAAAGGACTCTCGTCGTTCAGTTGCGACTCGCCTTTGTTTCTAGAGAGAACACGACGCAAGCGCCTGGGAGATCTTTCTAAGTTCGCGCTCTCCATTCGTTGAAAAAATCCGCCTCTAATCACCAGGTGAGATCGCGACGATCCACTCGCCGGGGATATAGCGCCTTCATTCGCAAGGAAGATCGAGAACCTCCAGTCGCCGGGGAGATCAGCAGCGTCTCTGGGGCAGTCCCCGTCGCTGGAGAAGAACAGTGACTTCGGTTGAAGCAAACACAGGGAATGGCTGGGAGAGACAGGGGTAGATATGGAATTTGAGGGAAAAAATGAAGTCAATATGCTATTTTATTCCTAACTTTTAAAATATGCTATAATTTTTAATTAGGGTATTAAAATATACTATTTAGTACACTTAATTATAGTTTAATTAAGGGCATTTTTTTGTATTTAGTTCTGTACCGTGGAATGTATATGGATTTTTTAGGGTCTGTTTGATGAATAAGTTTGAGTTGAAAATTTTTATTGATTTTTTAGAAAAGATTAAAATTTTTCAGAAAAAAAAATAAAAACTAACAGCATGTTTGGCTTGCCGGTTCAAGTTGGGATTTTTGAGTTCATCTTGAACTCAACCCGTTTGGCTGGGCAGTTCAACTTGGATGGCCATTTGAATCGTTGCACAGTAAACCAAACTGGTTTACTGTGCAACAAGTCGATGGCAAACTGAATCGAAGACCTTCTGTTCCCCAACGTCCCCTGTCTCCCTCCTTCATCGCCCATCCGAGCTCCGGCGTCGTCCACGCGATACCGATCGACCGTCGGTGATGTCGAAGGTGGTCTCCTTCTTCTACTTATGCTCATAGACGGTCTCTCGGGGTTGGAGGGGGGTTTGGCTGGTCGATGGCCGCCGGGGGGGTCTTGTGGTGGTGGTTCGCCGAGGGTGTTCGCCGGAGAAGTAGTGGCCGTGGCTGTGGCTGTGGCTGTGTCCGCTGCTGAGCACCGACAACGATCTGAGCTTGGCGCCGAACTCGCCCTCTGCTCCAATGACGGCGTCGACGGTCGTGGCTATGAGCGAGCTTAAAGCCGAGCCGTAGCGAGTTCAACCCGGTGGCTGTGGCGGCGGCGGCGGACCGATCGGGCGCTGAGATGGTGCAGAGGAGGTTGGGGGTACACGAGAGAGAGAGAGAGAGAGAGAGAGAGGAGAGAGAGAGAGGGTAAATGAAGAGAAATGAAAGGTTAGAGAGAGAAAGTGAAGAGAGAGAGAGTGAATTAGAGTTTTTAATAATAATAATAATAATATTATTATTATTATTATTTTTCTCATGTTATAATTTTAATTTGGTATATCATATTAATTTATTTGTGATCATCTGTTGTATATTATTCTATTGATGAGATAAAAAAATTCTTATCTTATTATAAAATCTCCAAATAACTATTATGTGATTAATCATTGACTATTTAAGAAAATTGATTAATTATCTTACAAAAGAAAAAAAAAAATGGTCTTTAATTAATTGTTAAATTCACCTGAAATTAACGTCATTTTAATCTATTTAAACCAGATTAGGCTTGTAATTATGATGTTTTTTATTAGCACTTTTAATTAGCATCTATGTAATTCTTATTGTTGTATATTATGACTATGTAAGAAATATTGTTTTGCCCATTTTTCTATCATCCAAACAGGGCCCTTGTTTTTTTTAAACTTTCATCTCAAACTTTTTTACATCCAAACACTCAACTCAAACTCAACTTCTCAACTCATACTTTTTCCCAAACACAAAACTTTCATTCTCAACTTAACTTAACTCAAACTCAACTTCAAACTATCAACTCAAACATGTGATCCAAACGGACCCTAAGATAAAAATTTTGAGTTTAAATTCGAACACATACTATCAAATGAGTTTGAGTTGAAAATTTTTATTGATTTTTCAAAAAAGATTAAAATTTTTTCAGAAAAAAAATAAAAATTGAGATAAAAATTTTGAGTTTAAATTCGAACACATACGAGACCTTAGATAATGGAGGAGAGCCCGTTTAAGTTCCACCCACGGTCTACTTGTGAGTCTTGTTATCCACGTAATTTTTCCCTTTTTTTTTGAAACGTAATTTTTCTTTTTTTTTTATTATGAATTAAATATGCTTCCCTTTGGAAACTGAAATATGTTTTCCCGGGTCTACTTGTGAGTCTTGTTATCCACGTAATTTTTCCCTTTTTTTTTTTTGAAACATAATTTTTCTTTTTTTTTTTTTTAATTTTTTTATTATGAATTAAATATGTTGAAATATGTTTTACCGTTGACATCCGCGCGGTTGGATGTGCGTTTGATTACACCCTTCTTGTAGCCGTTGGTGAAAAAATGATTCACATTGAGGTGACAGTTAGCGGTAGATGGCTTATTTTTCACATGATACATCTTTTTGGTTGCTTCTTCTTCTTCTTCTTTTGTTTTTAGTTTTTAGTTAAAAGAATTGGAGTTTTTTACTTGTCTTTTTCATTGATTCTCTATTTTTTTTCTAGAAGATGCTTTATGATATATATTATAGTATAGTGGTAGGAAATTTTCAGATACGAAATTTAAAATTAATCATACAAAAATGACGTTCTTTGTCATCTAACATATGCAAACTCCACTTGAGATATATTTTTTACGGTAACAAAACTTACACACGCGCACCCTGAACACGAAATTTTTTTTGGTTTTGTGATTTTGTCGTTATATTTACGTGTAATTTCAGATTTTGTGTCTGTATATTTACGATTCACGAGCCGTACAAAACGACGTGAATCTCATGCTAAACTATAATTAAGAGTTTAATATTTTAATGATAATCACCAAATGCTAATAATCTACATGGGAAGAAACATTTTAAATTACATTATATATATATATAATATTTATGTATGTATTTATGAAAAGGAATTAATGCTTATCTTGTTAAATAGCATTGGTGAGAGGTGTCCGACATTCAATAATTCAAAGAAGGATTCGGTAGGTAGTGGCCGGAGATAATGCCAATCAGTAACTTTGAATTTTTAATTTTTATTTTGTAGAGTTTTGGTTGTTGCTCTGCGAGATAAACGTGCTTAACATATTTTAATTAGGAACCGACGGGCCAAAAGTGAAACAACAAATGATTTAAGTGCATGATAATTGTATTTATAATTTAATAATAATTTTACACCCAAGTTCATTAAAAAACGTAAAAATTAATATTGCATCTATTCAAAATAATCATTGTTCCCCTAAGAGGACTGTGTAGTGAGTGTGTGTGTATCCCGTTTTGTTTATGGTTCTTAAAATGAGAGATAAAAAGTGTTGGAGAGGCTGCTCTGTTGTTAATTACTGGGGAAAATTACTATTAAAAAAAAAAGAAAAAGAAAGGATAATTAGGTCATAATATGCATGAATCATAATCCTGTATTTTCCAATGCAGAAGAACCTCAAAAGAGAGTGACATGAAATTTGAATATATTTGGTGCGTGTACGAGGCCGATGGCCATTTTGAAAGCTCCACTTACCTAATTATCCATTGTTTTTTATTATTGTTATTTCTATTTTCTTTCAAGCATCTCATTGTTTTCTTTTTCAATAAAAAGGGAAAAGAATTGTTACTACTGAGACTCTGAGGATTATATTTCTAACGCCCTTTTCATCAATATATATATATATATATATATATCGATCCGTCGTATTAATTATATATTGTTTTCTCTTTGATTGTACATGTATAGAGAATATACATTTAATTAGAGTAACTAGTCTTCTCTTTATGGTCATGAATATTCAAAAAGTTTGAGCAATGTCATGACCAAGTAGTGCTAATCAGAATCGTCAACTCTAATCATAATATTATTTATCTCAATTTTTCTAAGTATATCAAAACAAATGTGTTGTGTTCTTTAAAAAAAAAAAAAAAAAAAAAGAAGTTGTGTTGTGTTCTTGCTTTGTGTTATATATGCATTAATATATATTAGGGGAGGCTTAATTTGCTAAGTGGTAAATCCAGTGCATAATTAGAATTGAGAACTAGAGTTATATATAGGAGGAATTAGGGACTAATTTGTGGACAAGTTAAAGTTAATAATTGTTAATTTCTTTTAGAAAATTAGAACACTAAACCATGAAAAATAATATACTCTCAAGCCTGTAAATTATAGTGTGGAAAGGAAAAAAAAAAAAAAAAAAAAAAGAGCTACACTTTTGTTGATTTTATTTTGATTAACTAAAATTTTTCTCTATTTCTTGAACTTCTTTGACTGGTTTTCTGACTTTGTCTACATGTTCAACATCTTTCATCCCCAACATCATCGGATTTTTTTTTTTTTTTTTTTTGAAAAGTTCTTTTTTTTGTTTTTGTTTTTCCATTTAAAACAGTAAAAAGAAATTAAAAAACCACATGTTGTACTTGGATCATGTAATGATTAAGCAAGTAAGATGTCAATGTCTAATTACTCATAATGATGGTTTTCTGATGAAATGGTCCTAATACGTTTAACTTAGGCTGTGGAAAGTATTAGAATAAAATGACATTTTTTTATGTTCAGTGAAACTTTGAAAGGAATAAAATAATTGTGAATGAAGAAGATAAAGCTAGGCTGCAATTATTTACCCTATGCGTCATGTTGAATTTCTTTAAAGTGGATCTTGAATAAAGGTGATTTTACTGTAGCCAAAAAAAAGTTGAAGTTCTAATGCTTGAGAGAGAGAGAGAGAGAGAGAGAGAGAGAGAGAGAAGGTTTTGTTTTGTTTGTTTTTGTTTTTTTTTCTGCCCTAATGTCTCTGAATTTATTGCAACATTATACTATACAATTTTTAAATTTGCAATTTGAGTAAATTTCCGTATAAATTTAAAAATATGTAAGCACACACCTAATTGATATATATATATTTTTTTACGGTAACAGCTTAAATGTGATTTAGACATGAGTTATTAATTAAAAGCATGATATTTTTTTTTATCAATGTTAAATCAAAATTAAACTTAAAAACTAAGTTGATTAAAAATTTTAATTTTGATAAAACTTAATTAAATATCTTAAACCAAAGGAATTTAGATATAATTAAAATGACTAATACTATCATTAAGTGTTCATGGATCATATTATATGGATTAGACCTCAATCCGTAGTCCAATTCATGACATTCGGATTAGAAAAATCTCAATTCATCACTAATCCGTGAAACTCCCAATCCAATCTAAACATCAGATTATATGGTTTGGATTACGGATTCAATCCGTTTACTCTATGAACTAAAATAAAACATTTAGACATATAATAGTTCCGTAAAATTGCAACACAATTAACTTTTAGTCTTTGATCATTAGCTAAATTGTAACATAATAATACAAATTGTAGCAATAATACATTATAACAAATAAACATGACTAAACTCAAAATAAAATTTTTATACTCACCAACTCAAAATAAAAAGCAATTTTAGGCTAAATAATAGAACTACTGAATTAGAATATTTTGGGCTAGACAATAAACCTACTGAACTAGAATTTAGGTACATATTCAAATCAATGAAATCACACTTGAACATATATATACATACATAATTTATTTAGAGGAACAATATATACATCTTTATAAGTTTATATATATACATATGTAGAGTTTGGATTCACGGATTGAGAAATCCTCAATTCGTAACTTTCGGATAGAGAAAATCCCAATTCACAACCAATCTATTAGTCTCTCAACCTAATCCAAGCCGATGGATTGGACTGGATTGAATGGATTGAGCATATTGACGGATTCGTTGAATACATATGTTTAAGTCGCATAATTCCGTCGAACCATTGCATTCAAGAGGCATTAGTCTGAAAAAGCTCCCCAAAAAAAGTTGTAGTTCAGTTTGGATTTGCAATTTCGTTCATGTCCCTTGAAGCAAAAGAAACGAGATAAAACTCAATCACGTTCCCAGAAAAAGAAAGAAAGAAAGAAAAACACCATTTAAACGAATGAAATTATAGAGCGGGAGATTAACTGAACTTCTTTCTTCTTCCTTTTCTTTTAGTAAAAGAAAGAAAAGAAAGAAAGATAATTGACTTTTTTAAGTACATATAATTCCACATATAAGATCACCTTCAAAACATGTACTTATTGTTTTTTTGGGTGCTTATAGTGAGTGGCACTTAACCCAAAGGAAATACTTAATTATATCCTACTTTTCAAGGGTTTTGGACATTTTCTACTAAAGTTTCATTCTTTTTTCTCCCAACTTGATAATATAAAAATATTTTGGTTTTTCTCTTCTTATATATGTGCGTACCTTATATATAAATTTAATTAGTTTGAAGGCACTTTTGCAGATAAGTTTGAGATTTTGGAAACACAAGTCAAATAAAGCTTTTCAAATAGATCTGCATGAGATTCTGTAGCTAGTTAGATCCCCACTTCACGACGATGATTGTTCAAATTCTGCTTATTGTTAAAAATTGGGAACTATATATATATATATATAAATAAATATAAATATATATATATATCAGTGTGAATGATTATGATAAAAATAAATAATGAACTATAATAATAATGTTACCGTGTGAAAATTGTTTGTGGAAAAAATTATGGAACGGCCTTGGACTTCAGACTCAAATCAGCAAAACTCTTGTACTCGTTGAATTCAAATTACTAGCTACTTTCCACTATAGTGCTGTGGTTTCATAGTTGGAAGTGGATATATTCAATAAGTTTGGAAAGTGTAAGGCTAATAATTTTGTTGAGGTCAAAGTCGATTAGTAAAATTACAATGTTTTATTTTTAAAGTTATATATATGTTTTCATTAGTTTATCTATTTATATATATATTTTTTAATCTTTTTCTCAAGAAATTTATAATTGAATTTAATTCACTTTTTAAAGTTTAGAGTCCCACCAATAAAATAGACAGACTCCACCTCCCACTGTCCCTCTGTATGAAAATTTGCTTATTATATATATAAAACGTGTGTGTGTGTGTGTATATATATATATAGTATATATACGGCCCAATTCAGAAGTCGGTCAGCACAATATATACATATATAATTAATTTATTCGTCCAGCAATGTGTGAAATGATCTTAGCTAATAATCATGAATCTGAAGTGGTGCGGCTATAAAGCCATCAATGAATAACTGAGTGGCTTTTCTGTCATATATGTGTATGCTATAGTTGATTATTTTTATTGGGTCGATCCATAATTGTTTCTAATTTGGTTTCACAATTTTGGAGTCAAATTTCTTTAAATTCTCCTAATGCACTCATCACTACTTAAAAGAAAAAATGAAAAAAAAAAAAAAAAAAAAAAAACCTATGGAAGATTAATGAGCATTCAGAAAGGAAAGTAAAACGACCCTTACGATTCACTTCATTGACCGGGTAGTATACTCTACCGCATAATTGGTTGTGACTTCTCAAAGAGATCGACTTGGTAAGAGGGGGAAAAAAGTCTTATAAGGAAATATAAGGATTATTTTGATTAAAGATGTTAATATATATATATATATATATGCAAATTTGGAAAGAAAAAAAAAACATAATTGAAATAGAAAAACAGATTATATCGTTCAGGCTAGACCCTAAATTTTTTTTTTTTCCTTTTTAAAAGAGATAAATAAATAAATGGCAAAATTAGGTAAATAGGTAGTTTTTAAACACTTAATTAAGTAAATGACCAAAAAAATTATTTAGAAAAATTATCGTTAATTAGTAATTGATTGTGGTTAATCAGTGATTGATCATAATTAATTAGTAAAAAATACATATTAACATTGGTCAATTATTGATTAATCATGATTAATCAATTAATAAGCTAAAATCACTGCTTGATTATTTTCTTTAAAAAAGATGGTCATTTTTTCTAATTTTATAAAATTCCAACCATCTATTAAGAAACTTAAAAAAAAAAAAACTCATTTACCCACATCTCCTTAAAAAGATAAGTATAAGAAAATTTGAACAAGAAAAGAAAAAAAAAAAAAAACATATTTGAGACAGAAAAACAGATCACATCGTTCAGGCTAGACATTGTTTTTTATTCTTAGATTTTCTTTTTCAAGCATGATTTTAAAAAAATATATATTTTTTCAACTATTATCTCTCTTAAAGCTTTTAATGTCATTTTCATGTTATATCCTGTATTTTTATCTAAAAATAGGCTACACACACACACACACTCACATATAAAGGAGTTAAATTTTCATATTCGGAAAGCATCTAATCTTAGAATTTTAAAAGTGAATGTCGGGATTAAAGTAAGATAAGTCGATAATTATTTCAGAAATTATTCATGTTGAAAATAACCCGGAAACAAAAAAGTTGGATAAACTTTTTAACTAATTAACTACAGCTGTAAGTAGAAAGTAGAAACAACGGCAGGCATAACTCATAAGGGCACTACTAGCCTCATTATTTGACTCTTCATTCTCTCTACACATATTCATGTCTGCATGATAAAAACGAAGACAAAATACTTTTGAGTACTGATGAAAAACTGCCCGTGCACGCCTACTATTCTATTCACGGATTATGCATACATAAATGTTTTAATAAAAGCCTTTAATTTATTAGATGGGAAAATACCCAAAGTACCACCTGTATTTAACCTAAATATCACTTGTACCTTTCTTATTATTATACAAAAATAATGCTGCGGACACCAACTCTAATATCAACTTTTTGAATATCAACTCATTTGTCATATTTTTATTGATAAATACAATTGATGTGGTAATACTTTAAATACTTATCAATAAACATATGATAACTCATATGCCACATAGGTTGGTACTTAAAAGTTGAAATTAGAGTTGGTGTTTCTATCATTTTTCATCATACAAATGTCCAAAAACATCATTGTGTGTGTTTGAAAAATCGATCACAAAATATCACCTAAAGCGATCAAATTTTTAAGAATATCAAAACCACCCTTCTCAATCTGCATAAAAAAAAATTATAACATTGATTAAATTAAAACAAAACATATAAAATAAATAGTATTCTTTTATTATTATTATTTTTTTCCTAAAAGAGTTTGGGAATTTTGACAACTTAATATTTTGTATTTAATTTATTAGTTAAGTCATATTTAAAATAATCTTTAGTAGTACTTTCAGAAGGATAGTCTTGATTTTTTTTTTCTATAAAAATTAATCACTTCATGAGTATTTTGTGATTGACTTTACAAACATAAGAAGTATTTTGGATATTTTAAAAAAAAATTAAGAAAGAATAAAATGGCATTAAGGCTTGGGTTTAAGGCTTTTCAGAATAATTGAATATTCTAAAGTATTGTTCACAATATGTCATTTTTATAATTATCTGGAGAAAAAAAAAAAATTTGTGTGGCTACAACGTAGCCTCTTCATTTGAGGCAACCAAATTTTCAGGTCAAACTTCTCACTTGCGGATATTAAAAACATAATAATGCTAAGAAATATGTACAAGAAAACAACATTAGAGCATTGTCGAAATAATAATATATCCTTTCAAAAATAATAATAATAATAATACATAGAAAAGGCTCACACTTAGCAAGTTTAAACACCATCCAAGAGCAATTGTCTTCCATCACATGAAGTCATGACAACTACTCCATGCAAAGTAATTATGCACATGCAAAAATTTAAAAAAAAAAAAAAAAGAAAAAAAAAATCAAATTTTCAAGCACGTTTATTTTGACTATAAATAGCCTATGAGTACACATCACGAGAGAGACAGAGAGAGATATATCAGGAACTACATCTTCTCTCTAATTTTTGATGTCTTAAATGACGTCTAATATATAATATATAATATATAATATATAAGAGCGTGTAATTTTCGACGAAATGGTGGGCCGAGTGCATTTTGCCAATAATAAAAAATATACAATTCAATGGCCCACTCATGGGGGCTCTAGCGTGATATATAAATTAAGCCCTTCCCTGGCCAGCCTATTGCTTGTACTAATTTATCTGCGGTCTCTCTTGAAGTTCTAGAGTCAGAGAGACGACTGAGATCAAAAATCAAAAGGCAGAGCTTCATCTCCACTTTCAGAAAAAGCGAAAAAGAAAAAGAAAAAAAACAAAACAAAAAAAATGGGAAGAGCACCTTGCTGTGAGAAGATGGGGTTGAAGAAAGGCCCTTGGTCTCCTGAAGAAGATCAGATCCTCATCTCTTACATTCAAAAGCATGGCCATGGCAATTGGCGGGCACTTCCCAAACAAGCAGGTAATTATAACTTTATTATCTTCCACATGAATCGGGTAAGTCTCGGTCTTTGACCCACAGGCGTGCCCCAAGATATTGGTAGCGCTCACTGGAAACCAAATCTTAGACTTAAAGCTTCATGAGACATTACGCATGTGTTTAGTTCTAAGATTTGGATTGTATAATTTTGGTTTGAATTGATTGTACGTTTATCGAGAAATTTGAATTGATGGAATTAAACACTGTAAAAACTTGAAATGCATTCGGAAAAAAAAATCAATATGGAGTTTGTTTCATTCATCTCAAAATTCTATGTAATTAGAAAAAATCATCTAATTTGGACTTGTTTATGTAAAATTATAAACTTTTAAAGTGTTACAAAACTGTATAAATAGTAAAACTGAGGAAAAAAAGACAAAAGCTGGATTGTAATTATGTGGTTTGAATTGTACGTCCAAATATATGCTAAGTTCAAGTGATTCACCATTGAGCCAATCTTTTGATGTTTATCTGTTTTAAATTATGTAATTTACTTAGAAATATTCTTGAACTAATTAGAGAGTTTTTTTGTGTATGTATTTTTTGCAGGTCTGTTAAGGTGTGGAAAGAGTTGCAGACTGCGATGGATAAACTATCTGACACCGGACATTAAACGAGGCAACTTTAGCAGAGAAGAAGAGGAAACCATCATCCAGCTTCACGAAATGTTGGGAAATAGGTACATATATACAGCTATATAAATATATATTGCGAATATCTATTTTTTATTTTGGCTGCTAAATAAATCAATTATGTACGTTATTCATGAATATTCACCCTTTCTCCATATACATTAATATTCAAGTCCTAGCTAGCTGAACAATCACGTTTGTACTTGTGGATAATATGTAGAGATAATATGGTATTAATCATTGAGAAAACGGAGAGCTGAGTTTTGTTTTGATCCGTATATATATATATAGAGATACATGTGGGGCTCAAAAGATTCCTTTCGTAACTTTTTTTAACTCTAACTAACAACAAAGAAGCATAACAAACACGTTTCTCTAACATTTTCATTAAAAAACATGTACTACCAGACATATTATGCATTATATCACTAATTGTGCACACGATAATGATTCATGTGATAGGCACGGAATAAACAAAACCTTTTATTTTTTTATTTTTATGAGAAAGAAATAAACCAAACTATAAAAAAAAACAATTTTGTAAAGCAAAATCTAAAACGAGATTTTCACTACTTTTTGCAGATGGTCGGCAATTGCAGCGAGATTGCCGGGACGAACAGATAATGAAATAAAAAATGTGTGGCATACCCATCTGAAGAAAAGGCTCAAACAGTCTAATCATGATGTCGTTCAAGAGACAAAACGACAATGCTCATCCAAACATGAAGAAGCAAAACTACACACGAGTACTTTAAAGTACGACAACATGGATCATAGGCCGAGTTCACCAACACAAAGTTCATCAATTAGCGACTTCTCTTCGGTAACAAGCAATCGTCATCACAATAACAATGACAACAAAAATAACAACACATCCATGAAATCCGACCCGTCGGAGAATTTCTCCGAGCTCGATGAGAGTTTCTGGTCGGAAGTGCTCTCGGCCGAGAGCTGTTCCGAAGTGGTGGATGATTTTTCAGCAATTAGTAATCCGTTACTTCAATTTCCATTCTCTCCACTAGTGACTCCTAGCGAGCCGGTCCACGCCTTTGGTTGCAATATCATGCATGATGAGTACGATCTGGACTTTTGGCACAACTCCTTCACAAAAGCTGGGGATTTACAAGAATTACTAGCAGAAATTATGTAAGAAAAAGAAATTTTTGATTTCCTCTGTTCATGAGAGGTCAATTTTTTTTTTCTTTTGGGAAATGGGTTTGAATTGAATTAATTGTATAATGCTAGGAGCCTAACTTTTTGACCCCGTATTATATTACATAAAAATTTATGTGCATGGTGCGAATAATAATAATATTCAACGCGGCAAAATTATTCAACGTTTTCAACGCCATAAATACATGGAAACGTCCGTTTCAGTATGTCGACTAATTCACTTGAGGACAAAAATCAATCTTTGATATTGCATAATGTTAACGAAGATTTGTTTTTAATATTTAATTTTTGGTCGCTACTTCAATAATGCAATGACGATTATATTTTATTATATTATATATCTTTTGCTTAACTTAATAGCACAAGTTTATTCCCAAACTAAATCAAATAATGGCACACATGTAGTAGTGACGGAATTATGAATTTCTATTGGTGAGGGCTAACAATTAAAATTAAAAATAAAAAAAAATAGTTAGTTATTAATGTATTATAATTATCGCTCAAAATTACAAATAATTTATTTCTTGATGGATATAAGTATATTTATTTATTTATTTTATAAATTGGTCTCCAAATTTGATCATGTAGCCGATTTTTTCATAAAATTCATAGTTGAAAAATACTAGTATTACGGTTAACAGAATTTATACATTAATTATGTGCTAGGCTTAATATATTAGTGGGGGCTTGATATTAAAATTTATTTTTTACTGAGGATTTTTTTTGCGCATTACCATAAAAAATACAAATTTATATATAAGTTTTTTTTTTTAATTAAAAAAAAGTTGAGTGGGGGCTTCAGCCCCACCAGGCACACATTGGCTTCGTGCCTGATTTTTCTTATGCTAGGCCTTAATTATTTTATTTTTTTGGCTAAGATGATGAGCCAGTTTGGGTATACTAGTGGGGTTTTCAAAAGGCAGAATGTCAGTTTTGTTCCTTTATTGTCGATGTGGTGAACAACTTGAAACAAATTTGGAAAGCGAAATTGTATTAGTCAGATTTCTTTTTGTCGTAACTGACTAACTATAGTTGTTTGATTGGTTATTAATTATTCGTAGTTAGATAATTAACTCATTTTTAAATACCAAAAATAGTCTAATTAAAACACGAAATTCTAAAAAATAATAAACAAATGCCAATTAATTATGTCAAAGCGACTTGAGTAATGACTTATCTGACAAAAAAATTAGTTCCATATTACATGCGTAACCAATTTGACCCTCTTTTTTTTTTTTTTTTTTTTGAGAAAAAAATTGACCAAAATTTAATACCATAGCCCTGTCTATTCATTAGCTTGTTAAATAGTAGCCAAATTATTTGGTCCGAATTTATAAAAACATCACTTGTTCTCTAGTGAAATAACCTACAAAAAAAGAAAAAAAAGAAAAAAAAAAAAAAAGAGAGAGAAGTCTCACTGTGCTCTTAAACTTCTACTCTATTTCATAAGAAAACGACACATTTAAATACGACATGTCGCTTTTCTTCAGGATGAAGCATGTCGCCGTGTCGCAAGGAAGGAGATAGAATGGGACTTCTCAATGGGCTTTTCTAGACCCAATGGGCTTTTTAACAACTAAACTAAAACCTAGCCCATTTAATTCACAGCTGGGTTGCGCTTCGGCCCAAAAACAATAAAAAATTCTAAAAATGTCGCCGCAATAAAGACTGCAGAACGTCGTCGTTTAGGGGATGAATAAAAGAACCATTTTACAACTTAACCGACCTCATCGCGACGCCACATGATCCGATATAAAGCGACTCACAATCCGTACTTTGAGCCCTCTGATAATATCTCTCTATCTGATTCCATTGACAGATCTCTTTTTTTTTCATCTTCCATTACAACAATCTCATCTTTACCTTTTATTTCTCGCATCGCAAGCTTCCAACAATGGCGACCGCTTCAGGTTCTTTCTTTTTTCCCTTTTTTTTGTTAATTCTTTTTAATTATCCTTCTCCTATTTTCATTTTCTTGGCAAAATTTTAGGGCTTCTATTCCTGCTGAATCATAATTCAACAAGAAATTAAGGCTCATTGAGTCCAGAATTGGATTTAATTAATCCACTATTTAGGGTTTTCGTCTCCTTTTTTGCGGATTCATAGAATATTATATGGATTAGAAACTTGACCTGCAAAAGTTTTCGTTAGCGTGAAGATTAGCTTTTGAAATTATTTCGTAAAAGAACTCGGCATTTGAAGGAAAAAAAGCTGCTTTTGTAAACCTCACCTGCAAAATTTTTTGTTAGCTTGAAGAATTCGTTTGGATTGTGAAATCATTTAAAAATTGGGGGGTTTTTTTTTTTAACTCTAATTTAGGATTTAGGGTTTGAATAGCAAGCTTGGAGCTTTCCAGTTGTTTTTGCTCCGACATTGTTATCAGTTTTTCTCATAGAATCTCGTAATTCTGCGTAAGTTTTCCTTATTTGTTATGGTCATATATTGTGCGTGGGTTGGTTCTGTAGTGGCATTCAAGTCTAGGGAGGACCATCGAAAGCAAATTGAATTGGAAGAAGCGCGTAAAGCCGGGCTTGCTCCTGCTGAGGTTGATGAGGATGGAAAAGAGATTAATCCTCACATTCCGCAGTATATGTCCTCTGCACCTTGGTATCTCAACTCCGAGAGACCCGTAAGTATTTTTATTTTTATTTTTCTCGTCTCTGATTCCTTGTTTGTAGTTGTTCTCACTTGTGCTGGCATACGGCACATGACTTTCGGATGTTGTAACTTCTTCTTCTTCTTCTTCTTCTTCTTCTTTTTTTTTTTTTTTTTTTTTTTTAAAAAATAATTACCAGAGTTTAAAACATCAAAGGAAATGGAAATCGGATCCAAATTACACCAAGTCATGGTATGACAGAGGTGCGAAGATTTTCCAAGCGGATAAATACAGGAAAGGCGCATGTGAGAAGTAAGTTGACTCTCCGTCCTCTCTCTCTCTCTCTCTCTCTCTCACTTGAGCATGAGTGTTCCTGTGTTGAGCCATAAGCAAGCGAATTAAATGTTTTGGGTTTCATCCCCGATAGGCTTAGAATTCAATTCTATAATTATCTTGTGGTTGCATTACCAAACTTGTTTCTAAGGGTCATGCGAGTTTGTCTCACTTATACTTATAATTTTCACCCTGTTATCTGCTGTGCTTATATGCATTGGAGAACCTATGATTAATGCTTCCTTGCTTTCAGCTGTGGAGCCATGACACATGATGTAAAGTCCTGCATGGAAAGACCCCGCAAAGTTGGAGCAAAGTGGACAAACACGCATATTGCACCTGATGAGAAAGTAGAGACTTTTGAGCTTGACTATGATGGCAAACGCGACCGTTGGAATGGTTATGATGCATCAACCTATGCCCTTGTTATTGAGAGATATGAAGCAAGGGATGAAGCTCGAAGGAAATACTTGAAGGAACAACAACTTAAGAAACTAGAGGAAAAAAATAATAACCAAAATGGTGAGGGAGGGAATAGTGAGGAGGAAGAAGAAGAGGAGGATGATGATGATGATCTGAGGGTGGATGAAGCGAAAGTTGATGAGAGCAAACAAATGGATTTCGCAAAGGTCGAGAAGCGAGTGCGTACAACAGGCGGTGGGAGCACAGGAACTGTCAGGTATGGATTTTTCTGGATTGACATCATTTTATTGTTGACTAGTGTCGGTTTTATGCAGGCCTATGTTAATGTGCTAGCATTTTTTTAAACTTGTATGCTATATTTGAAAGATTAACGTTGCCTTTCCTTTTGCTTGTAGGAATTTGCGTATTCGTGAAGATACAGCAAAATATCTTCTGAATCTTGATGTTAACTCAGCACACTATGATCCCAAAACTCGATCCATGCGTGAGGACCCTCTTCCAGATGCCGATCCAAACGAAAAGTTCTACGAAGTAAGTGCCTTCAAATTTTAGATCTGTTGGATGAATTTTTTTTCTTTTTATTAGTCTTATTATGTTATTATTTTTTTCTCCTCTCTTATTAACAACATTTAAAATTACAGGGTGATAACCAATACAGAAACAGTGGTCAAGCTTTGGAGTTCAAAGAGCTGAACATACATGCTTGGGAGGCATTTGACAAGGGACAAGATATTCACATGCAAGCAGCTCCATCTCAAGCTGAGTTGCTTTACAAGAATTACACAGTCATAAAGGAGAAATTGAAGTCCCGGACCAAGGACACGATCTTGGAGAAATATGGCAACGCAGCCACTGAGGAAGAAATTCCAAGGGAACTTTTACTTGGGCAAACTGAAAGAGAAGTTGAGTATGATCGTGCTGGTAGGATTGTTAAGGGGCAGGTATGACTGATTCTGACTTGCATCTCGATGCTCTGCTTAGTTTATTAGCAACTTATTAGCATTTCTTTTTCCTTTTCTCTTGCCCTATTTAACGTCCTTGAGTTTCTTGAGGATTACATTTTGGTTCAGTTGTTTTTTTGTGGGCTTTTATTCTGTTTTTTAACATCTTGATATGCTGCCATTTTAAGCTGTCCAGAAAACCATCTCTGACTTGTGCTACTTCAGATTTAGAAAGAATATAACGTCTGCCATTTTGTAAATTACAGGAGATGGCACTTCCTAGAAGTAAATATGAAGAGGATGCTTTTATCAACAACCACACTAGCGTCTGGGGTTCGTATTGGAAGGATCATCAATGGGGGTACAAGTGCTGCAAACAGGTTCTTCGAAACAGCTATTGCACAGGCGCAGCCGGAATTGAGGCAGCTGAGGCTGCATCTGATCTTATGAAGGCTAACATTGCTCGTAAGGAGGCCATCGAAGGTAAGTGTCTAATTAGATAATTGCGAACTCTGAATTTGATTTTTTATTGAGTTATTAGTTCAGAATCGTGACAATTACTTTGCTGCCTCAAATTTGATTGTAACCGCATCTATTATGAACTTGAAACAGAAACGCCTGCACCAGTTGAGGAGAAAAACCTTGCTACTTGGGGCACTGACATCCCTGACGATTTAGTTTTGGATGAAAAATTAGTTGCCAAAGCTCTTAAAAAGGTGAGTTGCATTCTGAACTTCAAAGTCCGTTACCTTTCTACGAACGAACGAGTTGAAAAGAGTATCAACATTATTCCAGCCAGAGCGTGTCACTAGGTTGCAAGTTGTGTGGCTGAATTAGTTTGTTCTCCGAGTCTGCTTATCATTGATAAAAATTTTTGGTTTCAACAGGAGGATGAAAGGAGGAGAGAAGAGAAGGACGAAAGAAAGCGCAAGTACAATGTGAAATGGAATGACGAGGTCTGTTCTTTTTTCTTTTTCCTTATTTTTTTCCGTCATGAAAGTGGCTCAATTGCAATGACTGCCTTAGTGGCGAGCCGTTTTTATGTAAATATACTCACCGTTGCTTTAATCAATTTTAGGTTACTGCTGAGGACATGGAGGCATATAGGATGAAGAAAGTCCATCATGATGATCCGATGAAGGATTTTCTCCCCTGAGTTGGGAGTACTAGTCCTTGTTGTATTTCGTTTTTCTGAGGTTCTCTTGCAGTTGGCTGACTCCGACTTCCAGGGCGCCCCACCAGCACAATTGCACCCCTATATGGTGGGGCATAGCACTTACCAACCTCGGCAACCTTATTGTGTAAATATATCTGTTAAGTGCCATGGTGTTCCCCCGAAAGCTTGTTAAGATACCCCGTGTATTGTGGTTTTTTTTTTTTGGGTTCTTGGATCCTTAAATGGCTATAAAACTCTGCGTGTTGCATTCTCTATTATCGAAGCCAATAGATTCAAGTAAGAAACAAGATTTCCTGAATAATGGAGATATTTAATGGCCTTCAAACCCATATCTATCTTAATTTTGATTAGTTCTTGTAGAGGTAAATGCAACAGTGAGGATGAAAGTAAAGGAGATGGAGAACAATTTTCATTCTCCTAAATGTTCGCGACCCGATTCATGATGGTCTCATGAATTTGGTGAAGCTAAATGGTTTTGTTTTTTTTTTTTTTTTTTTCCAACGTCAAGAAAAACATGTACTTTACTAAATCTTGCCCGTAAAATTAGGATGATTTATGCAAAGACGATTTTCATCATCCATTGCTGAGACAAAAATGAACTTGTTTTTTCGGCTTACATCAAGGAAATAGTTGTAGATTCACTACAAACTGTCCTTGGCGATATTAGATATGAAGTGCACAACATAAGCAAAATTCTCTTTTGGATTAGTGGAACCAGAAACAAATTCACTATTTACATTTCACATACTACTATTTGCACTTTTTCACAATATCCTAAACCTCCTCTATCTAGCAAACCCCGAAGCCAAAAACCAATAGGCTTTTAACTACAAGCCACGAGCCAACATCTCCTGAACCTCCATTTCTGCCCTGAACTTTGCTATAAACTGCTCTGCCCTATCGTCGATTCCGTGCATCAGAGGCGATGCAAATCCCATCGCCTCCCACATGTCATCGGCGGTGGCGCAAGCTCTTTCAGCCCCATTCCCAGCCTCCTTGCTTGATCCCGGTGACTTCGGAGGCATAGTATTCTGAAGCTGCTGAGCCAAAACATTAGTCTCTTTGAAGAGCTTGTCCACATAAACAGGTGCATGGCTCTTATGCAGCACATGGTGACGAGTACTACTCTTGACAAGAACTAGACGACGCTTCAGTGGCGGTACAATGCGTGACTGTTTACCTTGAAAGCGCCCTCCAAGAAACTTGTAGGGTCTTGAAGCGGCGGTTTTAGGCCGGTAACTTCTCGGCTTCGTGATGGATTTGGGCTTGTTGAGCGTGTGGAGTTTGCTTTGTATCTTGGAAGTTAAGCCCTTCCACCACGCCTTTCTGGCCTTTGGAAGCCTCAGATTCAAGCAAGACATGGTGGGAATGATATTGGGGGAGAGAGTTTTTTGCAGTTGTAATTTGTGAGGAGAGCGTTTTGGATTTCGTACTTTATAGTAGGATAAGGGGGGTCGTAATCTTAACGCGTTGGACTCGTCTTTTTTCTAATATTATTATAGAAAAGGATTCGGATTCGCATTAAGCCATCAGCTTAGACCTTACGCTGGAAGAGCATTTGACGCCAAAACCATACTCCGTAGTGGGGCTGGCTTAGTTCTTACGCTATACTATAGACGACAGGGAAATAAAGCAGCTGGTATATAATAATATACACATATATATATTGATATATATATATGTATGTAGATATACAATACAGCTAGTCTTAAGTAATATTTTAGAATCTGTTTGGATATGAATTGATGACTGTTTTGGTGTGTTTTCTAGATATGTAAATATAGTGTACAACTTGTTATGAGAAAGGAAAAGAGCATATACTTAGAGGTGTGAATCTACGACATATACATCAACTGGCCGGCCCTATCAGAATCAAGTGGAAAGCCAGCTTCCGAATCGTGTCCCTACATAGTTTTAGAAGATTATTACCTAATCATAAGTTTCTTCAAGATGTATAATTTGTAATTCTCTGTAATTGATAAAATATGAAAGAGGATTTATTTTGGTTTTCTTTTTGTTTCTTCTCCCTCAACCTTTGTGTTAGGCGTAGAGCATCTGCCTTTTCCAATGTCCGACTTTTAAAAGATCCTCTATGTATCCACCCATATACAAAGAAACATACATATATGGCCCTTATATATATATATATATATGTACGTGTGTATATATATATATTCCATAGTTTCAGGGTGAATCTTTTGTCGCATCACAATTTGCAATGGTGGATGACAAATTACTTTTACCGATTTTTTGACGGATCTGTTGAGAACACTTGTCAATAGAACAATAAAAATTAGTTGTCGCTTAACTTAAAACGACATATAAGTTAGCATGTCAACAGTTAACTTTTTCATAAACAAAAGCAATATGCTGTTTTGAATAAAAATTAGTTGTCGTTTAATGAGTCAAACGACATACAAGTTAGCGTGACTCTTGTGCATAACGACATGTCGTATGAAACACAGAAACGCCATGAAGAAACATTGGCAAAAGGTCTTTGAAATATTCATACCAAATGGTAGACTAACTAGTAATTAGATTTCACATATGGAAGAAAGTAATTCAAGATATTTTCAGCGTTAATAAACCAAAATTCTAAACAACGTACGAAATGTACGAACTACAAAAGGGCCAGAAAGGGGAAGATTACTAATGGGCCGAGAACACAAGAGACGGGCCACATGAGGAAGCCAGCCCATCAATGGCAGGCCTCATTGGCAATGTAAAAGTGTTGGGCCTGATGGGCCGCGGCGTCCTCGGAAACCAGAGCTTGGATGACGAGAGTCTTGACGGCCCAAGGAGTGTAGGGAAAGCCCTTCCTGGAGTAGGAGTTGAGGAGGGCAGCGCTCGCTTGCTTCAACAGCCCACGGAACGCGTTCCCCTGGTCGCTCCTCGCCGTCGCTTCCACCAACGTCAGATCAGATCTGTACCGTTCGTATGCCCTCGATCCGAACACCTTCGACACCGTCGATGTCTGTGGTACCATCTTCGGCCACGCCTCCCTCCGGCTGCTCCAGTACCTGCCGTGCACACACGTACAACAAAAACCCCACCCTACTCAGTTCCTTCCTTCCCAACTCGGCCGAGTTCACTCGTCAAGTTCCTAACTTTCTCAACCAAAATAAATAAATAAATAAATAAGGATGAAAAGAAATGCTTACTTTGGAGTACATTTTCCGGTGGTTCTGGTGTAGAGAAAGCCAGGCCTGGTTGCAGCTACGGAAGCTTGAAAGGAAGAAAGAAAAACAGAGAAAAGAAGAAGATGAAGAAGAAGAACGAGTTGACTCAGTTGACAAGGACTACCCATGTTCGATCTATCTGGGCTTTTTTTTTTTTTGCCCTTTCGATGTGGATAACGTTATTTTACTTCATTTTTTCAGTGCCGTTTGAACCACACTTGAGATTTTAAAAGTGGACTTGACATACTCTTTGGTCTGGTTTCAAATGCTCCTCTCTCTCTCTCTCTCTCTCTACAGCGTCGTCTTCCACTAATTGGAAGCAGGTTCAGTTCCCGATGCAATTGTCACTACCGTTCTGACACATTTGCCCTTCTGTGTTTATTTCTCAATTATCCATGGACCAATAAAATGGTCACTTACCCCGTTTATTGGATGCCCTTTATCCTTTTGGAGGGTTCACTCTACTTTCTTTGGCGTTTAGTAAAATTTCAATTAAACTCTATTTTTTATGAGTTTTTTTTTTTTTTTTCTAAAAAATTAATAAAATTTATAATTAATTTTTAAAAAATTAAATCAATTTTAATTTAAAATTTTTATCTCTAACAAACCCAATTTTTATTTATCAATTATGCAACATCGTGGCAATCCTTTTTCTTTTATACTGCTGCATTTGCCCTATAAGCTGACTCGTTCTTTTTTCTTTTTCTTTTTTTTTTTTTGGGTGAATTATAAGCTTACTTGTTCTTGTTCAGTAAATGAAAATTTTCTCTTCAACTTAGGGTTTGTTTGGTTTACTATTTCATTTTAAATTAAACTGTACTTTTTTCATCATATTTTTTGTCTTTTCTGAAAAAAAATTTTGTCTTTTCTGAAAAAGTCAACAAAAATTACTATTCAAACTTAAAAATCTCAACTCAACTCAAACTCAACTTATACACCAAACACCCTCTTAATATTTATGGACCGTTTGTATTATACATTTGAATGTTTACTAAAACTATGTTAAAGATAGATTTTATTAAACCTAATATTTGAATAGTGCAAAAATAAGAGAATATTATTACGGATTTTTAAAAGTAAAAATTTAGATTTAAATTTAAATTATTATATTGTGAAATAGTAAAACATTCAGATGGATATTATGTTAAGTTGGTATGTTATGCATGGGAGAAAAAGCTTGAAAAAGAGACAAACTTATATGTGAAGCAAAGAAAAGAAAAGGTGCATCATGCATGAGAACTGGAAGTTGAATGCATACATCTTTGTAACATTTAAGTTGATTGGGACTGCATTAAAAGCCTAAAAAACATAATGCATAGCATTATTCTCCCTTGGAATTCTTTTCTTTATTATTCTCTCTCTATAAACTATTAAGGGATATTGAGGTAGGTGGTGTCTCAAAATGCACGTGCCAGGGGGGGCCCACTGAGATTCTCATGATAATAATAGAAAGACAAGTTGCTCTTCCTATCTCTGCTTATCGCACCCTACCACTTTTGAGCGTGACAGTATTTAATGGATTTGCCAAATTTTCTGTTTCTAATTTTCATTTTCTCATTTTCACTTTTGATTTAGTTCATAAGTCCCTCTTCACTTAGAGGGCTCTATAAAATGTGACAATATATTTTGATTGATATATCATTTTAATACACGTATCAAGATATTATACACTTTTATGTCCTTTATTTTCCTTTTAATACACATATCAAGATATTATACACTTTTATGCCCTTTATTTTCCTGTTAATAATTTGTCTAAATTGTAATTTCAAACTCTGCTTCACTCGATTCAAGTCTCAATATATAGCTTTGGGCTTCAAGTGCAAATGTGTACATCTATTTCCAAACAAACACACTTACACAAGAAACCACTTTTTTTAATTATTATAATTAAATAAGTGCATTATCAAAATAAATAATAATAGTGCCATCCTTCCTTCTGATCATTATTAACAAAAAATTTTTTTTTTTTTTTTTAAAATTTACAAAAATTTTTAAAAAGGAAAAAGACATTGATTCTAGGAGATACCTCCTTCATTGGGTAGTGCTTTTGCAGGCCTGATGAGGTCCACAATATACTTAATCCCGGGACAGCTAAACATAGAGGTAACGATGGCTTCATAGAACAAGCCATCAGAAGCTTCCATGGTGATATATTATATATTTCCACCGCCATAAATCCAATTTGCTTTCACAATGTTTCTGAGCTCCAGAGAAGTGCCCTTGCTCTGAAGACAGTCGAATCAAATTAAAATGTCACTATTGTTAGGAAAAGATCGTTTGATCACTTATTCAATTTGATGTACGATTCAAATACAATATTTACATTTCAATATTCATTTTATTACACAATCTTTTTCAATACAAGCATTTAAATATTTATATATTTCACAATTATTCAACTCAAATTAAAATCCCAAATTTATATTTTTCCAAAATCCGTATTATAATCTTTTTTTTAAAACCTTTATATATAGTATTACTCAAATGCTACCTTGTACAAAAAATTATCCAAATAGATGTTTCATCTGCGTACACAATTCAAATTCTATATTGAAAACAAATATTTAAATTAAATAAACATTTCAATATAATAGACGATCTACACGAATATCAAAATAAGAATACCTTGTGATTTTTATAAGATTCAAATGTAACACGTGTCGATGCTACTAAATATTTGTTAAACAAATTCGTGACTCGTACAAGTGGACAATCTATATCCCACCTGTCCACATGAAATCCCCGACAAAGGATTCAAATATAATCAATGAGAATAACTAGAAACTTAAAATAAAATATAATAAAAGTTCTTAAAATGATAAAATCATATAAATTCTAAACGTAATAAGTAACCACAACCACGTAAGCCACTAGTTGCGCCACCATTTTGGGCATGTTTCCCTTGTAAAGATCATGCTCCAGACACTGGTCAAAACCTTCTGCTCCATATATATAATACATATATATATAAATCAAAAAGCATTTATGCATCAGAAAAATGTGCTTAAATATTAAACCAGAAAGAAAGAATTAAAGGAAATAAATAAATAAATAAATAAGAGATAAGAGGACTGACGAAAACACATACCCCAAATCAAGTCGACAAGATCAGGGCTTACATACGCCGGACTGGGATAGATCTGTTGGGAAGATTTATCGAGATGGGAAAATCATCGTCATCGGGCATCGTCTGAAGTTACCAAACCACCCTTGCCATTGTTTCCTTAATTTGCAATTTTGCCATAGCCCATGGACAGTTATTTATCACTTATATTTATATGCATATAGAAGTAAATAGTTTTTTTTAATTGTTGAAGTTTTTAAAAATTAGTTTAAAATTTTTTTTTATATATATAAAATGATCAATTAAATTTTCTTAAATGATTAATTAATGATTACCTACGTAATATTACTAATTTGATAAATCAGTAATTTGTCATAATCAATCATTGATTAATCATAATGTAAATTATCCATTTTCAAGTCATTAATTGATCATAATCACTCATTAATTGATCAAACCTAAATTAAAAAAAAAAAAAAAAAAACAACCATCAATTAGATTGAGTGACTAAAAGAAGTCACCAAACCTAATTTTTCTTTGAGATTTTGAGGAATATGGTGAATTTTTACTTTTTTTTTTTTTTAATGTCTGAAATGGTTTACAAGTACAAACTCAATTGCTGATACACACGTCTCATTTACTATGGGCTTCGTAGGTGAGCTTTTTAGTGCTTGGATCAGTTTGCAAGCCCACAAAACATGATATAAGGCCTAAACCCAACTAAAACAAGAAAACTACCTGTGAGAATTTTTTGAGATCAGCCAGCTGCTCTCTGAGGCGAAATGAGGTGTTAAAAAACCAGCGTTTGAAAGCCATGCAAACCGAAGAATGGCCAAAGATTCCTTACACAAACATCCCTACGCGTCTCTCCCCACACCTCTCTTTTTCCCCCCAATAAATACCAAACTCGCTCTACTCTCCACTTCACTACTTCAAAATATAAAAACACAACTCTCCTCTTCCCAAACCCATCACTCTCCACCATGGCCAAGCCAGCTGTTTTGCTCTCACTTTCCGTTTGCCTGCTCGTCCTCTTCCATGGCTGCTCAGCTCGCCGGACGGGGCAGTTCCAACGGCAAGATGAGTGCCAACTCAACAGGCTTGAAGCCCGCGAGCCCGACAACCGCCTCCAGTGCGAAGGCGGCCTTTTGGAGTCCTGGAACCCCAACCACGAGCAGTTCCAGTGCGTCGGCGTTGCCCTTGTCCGCCTCACCATCCAGCCCAATGGCCTCCACTTGCCTTCCTACACCAACTCCCCTCAACTCGTCCACATCATTCGCGGTATATACATATACATATATATATTTATAGATGTATTAATTCACATGCAACATGAGTGTCTATATATATGTGTGTGTGTGTGTAATGAGGTTCATTTCTATATGTTTTTTGATTTATGGTTCATCAGGAAGTGGTGTGGTGGGAACATTGTTCCCTGGATGTCCCGAGACATTCGAAGAATCTCAGCGAGGAACCAGCCAAAGATCCCAAGATCGTCATCAGAAGATTCACCGCATCAGAGAGGGTGACGTCCTCGCATTGCCCGCCGGAGTAGCATACTGGTCCTACAACGACGGCGACCAACCTCTAGTTGTCGTTTCTCTCTTTGACGTCAGCAACCACGAAAACCAGCTCGACAGATTCCCTAGAGTAATTATCCCAGCATCAATCTTCATTATTCCCTTAGTTTATATAACAACTAATATATATATATATATATATATATTAGTGACATAAACTGTTGTCTGAATTTTGTAGAGATTCTACCTCGCCGGTAACCCACACAACGAGTTCCTAAAAAGCGGCAGACAGGAACAATACGGAGAGCAGGGAAGCCAGCAGCAGCGCCGACGTGAGGAGCAGCAGCAACAAGAGCAAGGCTCGTACATCAACAACGTCTTCAGTGGATTCAACCTCCAGTTCATACAGGAGGCTTTCAAGGTCGATCCCGAGACGGCGAGGCGAATTCAGAGCCAGAGCGACAGGAGGGGTTCAATCATCAGAATAAAGGAGAAACTGGACTTTGTCCGACCAGGCAGCTCGAGGGAGGAGCAGGAGCACGAGATGCGCCAGGAAGAGCAGAGGCAAACAGAGAGACAATACGCTCGCGAACAGGGCCACAACGGCCTGGAGGAGACGTTCTGCACCATGAGCCTTAGGGAGAACATCGGCGACCCCTCACGCGCCGACGTCTTCAGCCCTCAGGCCGGCCGCCTCAGCAGCGTCAACAGCTACAACCTCCCCATCCTCAACTGGCTCCAACTCAGTGCCGAGAGAGGTTTCCTCTACAGTGTAAGTGTATTTATACCTATACTAGTACATAACTTTTCGTAACCGGTTGCAAACAAAAATTACCCAACTTTTTTTTTTGTTTCTACTTTTTTCTTTTTTTTTAAATTCAACAAATATTTTAATTAGTTTTTGAAAATTCAAACAATTTCAGACACAATTCTAATGAACTTAGAATTTATTTGGCTCTCGATTACAAATCTTAAAAAAGTTTCCTTTTCAGTTTTATTTTTTTTATAAAGTCAACAAAAATTTTAAATAATTTTTGGAAAAAAAAAAAAAACTTCAAACTTAAAAATTCAAAAAAGTTAACTAATTTTAAGTTAAAGTTCAATTTCAAATAAAAAAGTCAATAAATTTCAATTTTAAACTGATTCACTATACGCAAGGAAAGGAAAATGATTAAACTTGTATGGATGAAACGTGTGCATGCAGAATGCATTGTATTCACCACACTGGAACAAAAACGCCCACGGCGTGATCTACGTGATAAGGGGAAGCGCTAAATGCCAGGTTGTTGACGACTTCGGTCGGACGGTGTTCGACGGCCAGCTCCGACAGGGACAGGCGTTGACGGTGCCACAGAACTTCGTGATCGTGAAGCAGGCAGAGAACGAGGGATTCGAGTGGGTTTCGTTCAAGACCAACGACAGAGCGAAGGTGAATCAGCTCGCCGGCAGGACGTCGTTTATTCAGGCGTTGCCGGAGGATGTCATCGCCAATGCATACCAAATCTCAAGGGAACAAGCCAGGAGGCTCAAGTATAACAGACAAGAGGTCTCCATGTTTAGGACTTCCCAGAGGAGGAAGGCCATTGCAGCCTAAGTGCCCACCATTGTGCAATAATAATTAGTACCTTATAATAATCATTACAATATAATTTAATAGGTACTTATGCATGCGGTCTTGGTTTTTGGTAGGGTACTTAATTAGGCTTGCGAGTAAAAATAATATGGCCTTATGATATAGGCTATGTCAACTGGAGTTTGAGGGTGTGAGTTTTTAGTTTAAGCTTAATAACAATAACGTGTACATTTTGTACCGTGTGAATCAGTATAATAATGAAAAAAAAAAAAAAACTGTTTTCTGAATCCCTTTTTAGTTTTAGATTTTTTTTTTTTGGCCCCTCTTCTGAATCCCTTCTTCGTTAAGCCTAAAATTAATTGAGTTTTGTCGGATTTTATAACAAAGTGTTATACGCTTGTTTGGTGTCTAAGGAAAACTTAATCGTAAGGTAATTGATTCTTAAAATTATCTTGTAACAATATCATAACTTCAGATACAAATTAATTTGACTGCGAGGACTTAATTTTTTTTTCCCTCTCTGGGAAGGAAAGCTGGTTTCCACTTTACAAACAACATTACTTTCAATTAATTGAAAGGAAAAAAAGTATAATATTAGAAATGTATGAGTTCCTACAGGCATAGTATGTAGCGATAATTCCATATTGGATTTTACATCTAAGTTGAAGAAAAAAAGAGCAATATATCTATCCTGTTTATGAGTATCTTATACAAGTATAAGCGTTCCCGAGCGTTCTCTTTTATTAAAAAAAAGCAAGCGCCTGAATTCTTAGATATATTATGTTTAGAATACTGGTTTGAATTAAAAATTTTCAACTTATTTTTGTCAAATCAACAAAAATTTTAACTAATTTTGAAAAGTCAAACAACTCCAATAAAAAAAACTCAACTCAACTTCAACCGGTTTATATGAAACGCAAGCTTAACATATAGCTTCTGAAGATAGAGAACCCATAATTATGAATAACTAGTGATGGCTTTCAATTTTTACTTTTAACTTTTTCTCTTCGAGGTCCGTTACTATTGTCTTTTGATGCCCTTTAAGAAGATCGCGCAAAAGAATTTTCAAATGAACACGCATCTGGTCCACAAAATTTGTTTCAATGAACTTGAGTATAGCAAAATTCTAACCTAAAATAGTGTTACAAATAACAAAAATCTCACAATCCCTATTATTGAAATATTTTTTGTCCTTTTGCTTTTTTATAGTAGAGTACAAATCAGAAGTCACATTTAACAGATATGGTAAGTGAACTCTGGAACATTATGCGTAAAAATTTGGGAATAGAAAATTTTAGTGGGCACATAATAAATTTTAGATCAAAGTGCAAATGAATAGTTTCAAAACATTTAGCATAAAACTTGGAATCACAAAATTAAGGGGACAAAACAAAATAAAAATAAGATGGGAAAAATATTGTAATTTTCAAAAGATATATTGAATAATTCCTTAACAGTAGTATTGTGCAACACTCAGCATAAAATAAATTTAAGTCACCTCAAGAGATACTTAAATAACAGAGATACTGATTAATCAGACATGACGCAACTATTGACACAACCATTCTCAAGAGTTGCAATTATTGATTGGAGAGATATAATCATATAGCATGTCTTTGAAACATCATTTATCAGGACTAAACTCGGAAAATCACCCAAGTATTATCTTTTTAGACCTCCTTACTTCGAGGAGTACAAAACTGTGAGCGCACCCAATAGACGAGTTTAAACACTTCTTTGAAATCCATGCCAAGTAGATCATCCTCCAAAGTCAAGTATCTTGCATCATAGATATTCGGAAATTGTGGAATATATATGTGTGTATATGCATTAAGGAAAAGAACTTACAAGTTTAACTACCAATTTCGTTAAAGAAGTTCTACTACCATGTACAATGGGCAATATTTGACCGTCATACTGAAACTGCAAATCATAATTTACAGCTTTTCATTGTTTTTAAATTAAGAGGGATAAGGGATCAGCAGCCACATGATCATGACACCTCTTTTTATACAATATGCAAAAGTATTTAGAGACACATGTTAGGAACAGAAATAGAGAAAACCGATTGGAAATGTTTCTCTTAAGCACTGAGCCAGCTGCCACCAGGCGAAATGAGGTGTAAGAAACCAGAGTCTGGAAGCCATGCAAAAAATGAAGATCTGGCTACATATTTCTTACCCAAATCTCCCCATTCGTGTCTCTTCTTTGCCCATCTCTCCCCACTATAAAAACTGACGCCTTGTAGTCACCAATTCACTTCAAAGCAGAATTATTGGCCTCTTCCCAATCTCTTACTCCAATATGGCTAAGCCTTTGTTGCTCTCTCTTTCAGTTTGCTTGTTCCTCCTCTTCCACGGCAGCCTAGCTCGCCGCACGGGGCAGTTCCAACGGCAAGACGAATGCCAGCTCAACAGGCTTGAAGCCCGCGAGCCCGACAACCGCCTCGAGTGCGAAGCCGGCACTGTCGAATCATGGAACCCTAACCATGAGCAGTTCCAGTGTGTCGGCGTAGCCCTCGTCCGCTCCACCATCCAGCCCAATGGCCTTCACTTGCCTTCCTACACCAACGCTCCTCAACTCATCCACATCATTCGAGGTACTGAAAAGTTACTTTACTCGTATCATGTTTCTAAATAGGCATCTGAATATTAAAAGTTTAAGGTTGTGTACTTTTTGTTTTATGATTTAGGAAGGGGTATTCTGGGACTTGTGTTCCCTGGTTGTCCCGAGACATTCGAAGAATCTCAGGAAGGAATTCGCAGCAGCCGGAGCACCCAACTTGACCGTCACCAGAAGATCCGACGCGTCAGAGAGGGCGATGTCGTCGCATTGCCTGCCGGAGTGGCCTACTGGTGCTACAACGATGGCGACTCCCCTGTCGTCTCTGTTTCTCTTCTCCACGTCAGCAACCACGAGAACCAACTTGACACTTTCCCAAGAGTGAGACCTGAATACTAAAGACTGTATTGCAATTGTAATGACTTGAATTTTTTTTTATTGTCATTTTTTATATAAACTGTAATTGGATCAATTTTGTAGAGATTCTACCTTGCCGGTAACCCACACAACGAGTTCCTTCAAAGCCGAAGGCAGAAACAATACGGGGAGCAGGGAAGCCGGCAGCAGCGCCGACGAGAGGAGCAACAACAGCAAGAACAAGGCGCACACGTCAACAACGTTTTCAGCGGATTCAACCTTCAGTTCATTCAGGAGGCTTTCAAAGTCGATTCGGAGACGGCGAGGAGAATCCAGAGCCAGAACGACAGGAGGGGTTCCATCATCAGAGTGAAGGGCGGATTGGACTTTGTCCGACCAGGCAGGTCGAGGGAGGAGCAGGAGCACGAGATGCGCCAGGAAGAGCAGAGGCAATCTGAGAGGCAACACGCTACCAGACAGGGCTACAACGGCGTGGAGGAGACGCTCTGCACCATGAGGCTTACGGAGAACATCGGCGACCCGTCACGGGCCGACGTCTACAGCCCTCAGGCCGGCCGCCTCAGCAGCGTCACCAGCTACAACCTCCCCATCCTCAGCTGGCTGCAACTTAGCGCCGAGAGAGGTTTCCTCTACAGCGTGAGTATATATGTACCTATATAAGTATATATTAACCTTTCGTTATTGTAGTAAACTTACTATACTAACAGAAAATGATTATTGGTATTTTTGAAACAAATATTTAGGATGAAATTTTTAAGTTGAAGTTGGTTGATTTTTCAAAAATTAATTATAATTTTTATTGACTTTTCAGAAAAAGATAAAAATAATTAAGATGAAAAACTTAAATTCACACCTGAAAACCAGATGCATGTTTAAGTTTGCGTTAGGTTGAAGTTGAGTTTTATTGATTGAAAGTATCACTTTTTAAAAACTAGTTAAAATTTCTTTGTTAACTTTTCCAAAAAAATAAATAAAAAAATATATAATGTGGATAAAACATTTGCATGCAGAATGCGTAGTACTCTCCACACTGGAACATCAACGCCCACAGCGTGATCTACGTGATAAGGGGCAGCGCCAGATGCCAGGTGGTCGACGACTTCGGCCGCTCGGTGTTCGACGGTGAACTCCGCCAGGGACAGGCATTGACGGTGCCGCAGAACTTCGCAATCGTGAAGCAGGCGGAGAACGAGGGATTCGAGTGGGTTGCCTTCAAGACCAACGACAGAGCCAAGGTGAATCAGCTCGCCGGCAGAACCTCGTTTATTCAGGCGTTGCCGGAGGACGTCATCGCCAATGCATACCAAATCTCAAGGGAACAAGCCAGGAGGCTCAAGTATAACAGACAAGAGGTCTCCATGTTTAGGACTTCCAGAGGAGGACGGCTATTGCTGCCTAAGTGCCTCTATTTTGTAGTAACAAGTACCTTATAATAATATATATATATATATATATATGTATGTATATATATATATAAGTTCCTTATGATAATAATCAATAATGTATTAGGCACAAGAAGTCTTGGTTTTTGGTAGCCTACTTGTAAGTTAGGTTGGCGAGTAATAATAGTAGCCATGTAAATTAGCTACGCTATCAAAGAGTTTGAGCTTCCTGAAAAATAACCTGATAAATTAGCCTTGTTTAAATTAGCAACATAATCAGGAGTTAAAGTAAAATGACAACATCTTATGAACAAAAGAAAATTAAAAAGTAAAATAACAAACGTGTACGTTTTTATACTCTGTGAATCAATGCAAAAAATGACAACTACTCTTTAAATTCAAGACCTTTTGTATTAAAAAAAGTATGAGGATTTAAAAAATATTATTAAACGATAAGTAAGGAGTCTTTTCTTGTTTTTTTTTTTTTTTTTTTTTCTTATTTCTTTACTCAAGCTAAATGAAATCTTTATAGGAACACTTAGAAAAAAAATGACGCAAAAAAGAAAATTAATTAATTTTCCAATATAAAAACACAGAACTGCAATTATTGGAAGTTTTCAATCAGATACTATCATACTGGAGTATGTGGATGTTTGTGTGTTTCAATAATTTTATTTTTTTTTCAAAGGAGAAAAATTTGTGTGTGTTTGTCACACATTTTGTATGGATATGTGTACTTACGCTTAGTGCATTAAGACGTACACACATATTCTTTAAGGTGCTTTAATGTATAATTAATAGCACTAATCGAATTATGACAAAAAGATTATGAAACAAAACCAAAGGGTTGATTTTTAATTTGGCCTTCGAAAAATAAAGGTGGTGTTATTTTATCTTTTAAACATTAAAATGGCACAAAAACTCCCCTCTATGTTTATTATAAATTACAATTTTGGTATTTCTATCATTGAGACATCAAGTTTTTTGAACGATTTTAATTACTTTTGCTCATTAGGTGACACACGTGTGAATGAATCTGTTAAAAAGTTGCTCTTTAGTATAAGTCATGTGAATTTTTTTTTTCTTTTTTTTCTTTTTGTAATTTTAGAACTAAAGTTTTTCATATTGGATGAAGCATGTCAAAATAACCTAAACATTCCCTAGATTTCAAATGTGGCTCAAATCACTTATATACTTTTTTTTTTTTTTTTTTTGGTAATTAAATCACTTGTATACTTTTGCGCTGTGGACGACCACTAGAATTTCCACTCAATAAAATCTAGGGCCCACACACAATGCAAAAACTAGAAAATTAGGTGGCTTGCTGTAACATTTTTATGTTTTTGGATTCATGTCACCACTTATTTATGGTTTAGATTTTGAACACTTTGATCAAGTTTACTTATGTGTTGGAATATTAGGTTTCAAAATCTTTCCTAGATATGTAAAATTGAGTTTTTTTTTTTTTTTTTTTTTTTGGGGCATTCCTAAAAATTTCTCATGGAAAAATCCAAACAATGTAAAGATCCATAACTCAATCTCTTCTTCTTAACTAGTGCTAGACCTTGAAAGTGATTAGTCAACTTATAACTAGTCCCAAGTCCTAATTAACTGGCAAATCATTTTAGTGGTATCAAGGATGCCAACTCTAATCCTAATTTTTAGGTACCAACTTACCTATCATATTCTCATTATAATAGATGCAATAAACTGACGTGATTAATGTTTTATATGCTTACTAATAAAATAATAACAACTCATATGCCATATAGCTAGGTTGATACTTAAAAGTTAATATTAGAGTTGGTGTCTCTAATATTTTTTATCATTTATATATATGATTTGGTTTGGTTGCTTAAAAAAAATCATCAAATATAGATTGACATTTTTCATATTTGATAATTTGTTCTTTCAAACCAACCAAAGTTACCAAACGCACTATAGACACTCCTAGTCCATTTTTCTAAGCTGGACGACTTCAACAAAGAAACCACTACAATATATAACTAAACAACCTTGTTTTGAGCCACGAAAAAAAAAAAAAAAAAAAAAAAAAACAAACAAACAAACCTAACTTGTTCAGTGAAAAACGGCAACCGGCAAAAACGAAAATAAAGGAAAGCGATGTTAAAAGAAGAAACGACACTACCATAAATACGACATTAGAAAAAACAACAAGCCAAACATAAGAGGAAAACGACATTGACCAAAAATAACAACTCAGACCTAAAAAAAAAAAAGGTAAACGACATTAATTACCTGAAAGTAACAAGCATCCTATTCAAGTTCTCCATTCAAATTGGATTTTTCTAGTTTGAAGCTGTATGTCAAACAGGTACTAAAATACCCTTGACAATTTTTTTTTTTTTTTTTAAAACAACAATAAGAAAACTGGATCAAGTGGATAAACGACAGCCAAACAAAATGACACGACAACAACTGAGCAATATAAACTACAACAATCTATGCAACCGACGAGAATTTTAAAAACGAAATCGAAAACATAAAAAAATAAAAAATAAGTTGATGACGTATCTTGTCAACGAGTTTATTCAATATCGTGGCAAAAAATTTAGGCACCAGGCTTTGCCGGTTACGAACTGAAGGAAGAAAAAAAAAAAAAAAAAAAGCCTGATTTGCATGTTTGTGTGAGTCAGATATCCAGCTGCCCTGTGAGACAAAATGAGGTGTAAGAAACTAGTTTCTGATAGCCATGCAAACTGAAGAATGGCTAAAGATTCCTTACCCAAATCTCCCCTACGTGTCTCTCCTTTTCCCATCTCTCCCTCACTATAAAAGCCCATGCCCTTTCCTCACCACTTCGCTTCACTTCAAAACCATCTCTTACTCACTCCACAATAATGGCCAAGCCTGCTGTTTTGCTCTCTCTTTCCGTTTTCCTTCTCGTCCTCTTCCACGGCTGCCTAGCTCGCCGCACGGGGCAGTTCCAACGGCAAGACGAGTGCCGACTCACCAGGCTTGAAGCCCGCGAGCCTGACAACCGCATCCAGTGCGAAGCCGGCTTGATTGAATCATGGGACCCTAATCACGAGCAGTGCCAGTGTGCCGGCGTCGCCCTCGTCCGCACCACGGTCCAACCCAATGGCCTTCACTTGCCTTCCTACTCCAACGCCCCTCAACTCATCCACATCATTAGAGGTACTAAATCAAAATATTTTGTTACAGAGAATGTTGTTGCACTTATGTTCCGGCGGTAATTTTGTACCTGATTTCATCATAAAGTTCAGAGTTTAAATCTCCTACTTCTAAATGATTCTGCAGGAAGGGGTGTCCTAGGAATGATGTTCCCCGGTTGTCCCGAGACGTTCGAAGAGCCTCAGCAAGGAACCAGCCGATACTCCCTAGATCGCCACCAGAACATCCGCCACGTCAGAGAGGGTGATATCATCGCAATTCCCGCCGGAGTGGCCTACTGGTGCTACAACGACGGCGACTCACCCACCGTCTCCGTTACTCTTCTTGACGTCAGCAACCATGAAAACCAACTTGACAGATTCCCAAGAGTAAGATTTATATATATATATATATATAAATATATATTGACTAAAACATGCTTAACTACTTATACAATGACATGCATGAACTAATTTATTAATTTAACTGTTGTGTGCAATTGTAGAGATTCTACCTTGCTGGTAACCCGCACAACGATTTCCTTCAAAGCCACAGATCACGGGAACAATCTTATAGCGAGGGAAGCCAGCAACACGAACGCCGACGTGAGGAGGAACAACAACAACAGCAAGGCTCCTACATCAACAACGTCTTCAGCGGATTCAACCTCCAGTTCATACAGGAGGCTTTCAAGGTCGATTCGGAGACGGCGAGGAGGATCCAGAGCCAAAACGACAGGAGGGGTTCCATCATCAGAGTGAAGGACAGATTGGACTTGGTCCGACCGGGCATGTCGAGGGAGGAGCAGGAGCGCGAGATGCGCCAGGAAGAGCAGAGGCAGACAGAGAGGGAGCACGCTAGCCGACAGGGCCGCGGCGGCAGGGACAACGGCATGGAGGAGACGCTCTGCACCATGAGGGTTAGAGAGAACATCGGCGACCCCTCACGCGCCGACGTCTTCACCCCTCAGGCTGGCCGCCTCAGCAATGTCAACAGCTACAACCTCCCCATCCTCAACTGGCTCCAACTTAGCGCCGAGAGAGGTTTCCTCTACAGCGTAAGTAACATAATCAATACGATACTTCAGTGACGAAGTCAGAAATTTTGGTGAGGAGAGGGCTAATAACTGCAAGTTTCTAACTTTAATATTTGGAAAATATGCACATATATATATGCAGAACGCAATGTACTCACCACACTGGAACATCAACGCCCACAGCGTGATCTACGTGATAAGGGGCAGAGCCAGGTGCCAGGTGGTGAACAGCTTCGGGCAGACGGTGTTCGATGGTGAGCTCCGCCAAGGGCAGGCCTTGACGGTGCCGCAGAACTACGTGATCGTGAAGCAGGCCGAGAACGAGGGATTCGAGTGGATTTCATTCAAGACCAACGACAGAGCGAAGGTGACTCAGTTGATAGGGAGAACCTCGTACATGCGGGCGTTGCCGGAGGACGTCATCGCCAACGCCTACCAGATTTCAAGGGAACAGGCGAGGAGGCTCAAGTATAACAGAGAGGAGGTCTCCATGTTTAGAACTTCTCAGATGAAGATGGCTATTACTGCCTAAATGCCTCAGTAATATATGTTATGTTTAGTGCAGCTCGGCACACGTAGTCTTTTGGGTTTTCGGTAGCTAGCTAGGGTAGTTAAATTTAGGCCTTTCGAGTAATAACAATAATGGCCTTGTGAAATGGCTGTAATATAGGTTAATATCAGATAAAGTACACCGTCAGTGTATGAGGATATAGCTGATCAAGCAAAAATAAAAACTACGTGTACGTGTTGTCCCTTTTTTAATCAATAAAAATATAATTTCGTATTTATATTATGTTGGCCAAAGTTTTTTTTTCTTGGATTTTTTTTAGAAAAAAGAGAGAAAATTTCTTTTAATTACAAGGTTTTTAATCACAACGTGTTTAAAATTTTTTCTCATGATTTAATACCTTGTGACTAAAAAGTTATGATTAATTAAAAATGTTGTGATCAGTAAAATTTTTTTGTTTTTAGTGACGATCTATGCATAAGAATTTAATTTTTTTTTTAAAATAATTAATGCATAAAGCATATGCATACATTAATTGTTCTAAGTGATCATTAATTTTTTTAAAAACTAGTTATAATTTTTGTTTATTATTCAGAAAAATATAAAAATTTAGATGAAAAATTAATTCAAACTGGTTAGCCAAACGCATGCTAAAATCTTTTATCTTTTTATTAAAAAGGATTCACTTAAATTTACTGTTGAACGAATAAATATGATTTTTACAATTAGAATACACGTGCTATATTGATTATCGTACATATAGAGTTGATATTGACCCGCACATGGCATACATATATATATATATATATATATATAGCATATACGGCATGTAAGCTGTAGTATCCGAGAAGTGTCAGGTAAGGGCATGCACAAATGTGGAAATTTTTCGCATGGGAATTATTATTCACCTTCGTATCTATTTAATGAAACCTAACTAAAAAACTTGAAATACCATGCACAACTCAGCTAAATATCCCGTACTTTTACCATTACAAGGGCAAATTATCGAAAAAGAATTTGCGCAAGTGCAAAAGATTTAACTAGAAGATGAGATAATATACCTAACAAAAAAAAAAAAAAAAACTAGTAGATAAGATCAAAATAAAGTTCAGCAGTAAGTACTTTTGATTATCTTATATTAATATCAGCTTATCATTTGCATTTCTAAATTATTATTTCTATGACATAAGATATTAGATATGTGACTCAAATTAGTTTTTGGATAAGTTGCTATTATGTGAGTTTGGAAAAGTTATTATTATTGTTTCCCATTGAGAGTTTATAAATAGAAGTGATGGATTTAGAGTTTTGCGTGAGTGTTCAGAAAAATAGAGATAGAGTGTATGTGTCTCCTTTTAAGAAAAAGTGAGAATAGAAATAGGCAAAAGATATAATGGATTTTGAATCGAGAGAGATTAAGAGTGTTTGACGAGTGTATAATTATAAAGTGTTAGTGAATTTATTCTCCCTCTTCTGTAAACGTAGACAATTTTGCCGAATTACATAAATTTTTATATTTCTCTATATTTCTGTTTTAGTTTATTTTTCTAATATATTTTTGTTTATTTTTCTGTTATATATTTGTTTTGTTTGTTTTGTTTTATTTTTCTGCCCATTGGGTATGAGGGTATTTTTATTTTTCCCAACATAAGAGAATTTCATCTAATATTATGCGAGGAAACACTGTATTTTGTTTAGTAAAATTAATGTGCATTCGACACAGAGAGATATATATATACACACTAAAAATGATCCAACCTTAAATAAAATTCGTTTTAGCTCTATTCCAAAGTAAAGTGAATATTTATTACTGATTAGAGCCTCTGCTTTTACATTAAAGAAAGCAAGCAAACAGCCGATAAACATTGGCCGTTTTTTATTGTTTTTTCCTACCCACCTGAAAACTCATACGTACATTCTGATCAACTTAGTTTGTCTCGTATAATGTGGACATTTAGGCAGCAGCCCTTCTCTGAGAAGACCTAGAAGAGCTCAACAAGAAGGTCTCCTCCCTGTTGTACTTGAGCTTCTGGGCCTGTTCCCTTGAGATCTGGAAGGCGTTCATCAGCACGGCTTCCGGCAGTGCTCGGATGACGGAGGTGCGTCCGGCGAGTGGGCTGACCCATGCGTTGTCGTTTGTCTTGAACGACACCCACTCGAATCCCTCACTGCTCGCCTGCTTCACCACCGCGTGGTGCTGTGGCACCGTCAGCACCTGCCCTTGTCTCACCTCGCCGTCGAAGAACGCCTGTCCGAAATGGTCCACCACCTGAATCCTTGCTTGTCCCCTCAGCACGTATATCACGCTGTGCGCGTTCATGTTCCAGTGCGGAGTGTAGATTCCGTTCTGCAAATATGCGAACACATATACACAATTAACTACTTTAAGATAATACATATATAGAGATATATGTTGTTAATGTACTGACATTGTAGAGGACACCCCTCTCGGCGCTGAGGCGGAGGTGGCGGAGGATGGGGAGGTTGAAGCCGTTGACGGTGCTGATGCGACCGGCCTGAGGGGTGAAGATGTCAGCGCGTGAGGGGTCACCGATGTTCTCCTTGAGCCTCATGGAGCAGAATGTCTCTTCCAAGCCGTTGTCGTAGTCGCCACGGGGGCTCCTTCTCAAATCACGCTCTCTCTCTTGCTGTTCTCTCTCCCTCTCTTCCTCCCATGTCTCCTCTCTCTCTCCCTCGCGTTGGCGCTCCTGGCTCGACCTCGTAAGTGGGCTCACCAGGTCGAGTCTGCCCTTGACCTTGATGATATTGTTCCTGTTGTCGTTTTGGCCTTGAATCCTCCTTGCTGTCTCGGAGTCCACGTTGAAGGCTTCTTCGATGAATCTGGTGTTGAGTCCTCTGAAGATGTTGTGCTTGTTCCCTGAGCTCCGTTGGCGGCGGCTGGGATCACGTCCTTGTTGTTCTTGATATTGTTGATGTTGTTGTTGCTGTGGGTCGAATTCGTCTTCTGGGTTTCCAGCAAGATAGAATCTCTGTGCAACATTAAGTAATATTAATTATGCCCATGCATGATTTTTACTAACATGATAAAACAAGTATTAAAATATGGATGTTAGTTAATTTATTCATACTCTGGGGCTTTGATCAAGTTGGTTCTCGACGTTGCTGGTGTCGAGAAGAGTAACGGAGACGAGTTGTTGGTCGCCGTTGTTGTAGGTCCAGTAGGCAACTCCGGCGGGGATTGCGATGATGTCGCCTTCTCTGAAGTGTCGGAGCTTCTGGTGACGGTCTTCCGGTCTCGAGCTACGGCCTTGTATACCTCGTTGTGACTCTTCAAAAGTCTCGGCACAACCAGGGAATACGGCTCCTAGAATACCCCTACCTGAACACGAATCGCGAAACCAGATGATTACTCGGGAACGAATACTTATATATTCATAAGTTTATATGTGTGTGTATTTGTACCTCTGACAATGTAGATGAGTTGAGGGGCGTTGGTGTAAGAAGGCAAGTGGAGGCCATTGGGTTCGATGGTGCGGCGAACGACGGCAACACCGGCGCATTGGAACTGCTCGTGGTCTGGGTTCCAGGACTCGATCAGCCCGGCTTCCGCCTGAATGCGGGTGTCAGGCTCGAGGGCTTGGAGGTTATCGAACTGGCACTCATTCTGGCGGCGAGAGTACTCCTCCGACCGAGACCGAGACCGAGAGAGCTGGGCCAGGCTGCCTTGGAAGAGGACGAGCAAGCAAAGTGAAAGAGACAGCAAAGAAAGCTTTGCCATGGTTGAAGAGAAAATAATAGTATACTAAGAAAGGGATTGAGGTGAAGTGGCGAATAGAAGGAGTTGATATTTATAGAGAGAGAAACATAGGAGAGAGAGAGAGACACGTAAGTGGAGAAATGGGGTAAGGAATCTGAAGCCATTCTTCAGATTGCATGGCTTTCCAACCCCAAGTTTCTTACACCTCATTCCATCTGTTAGGGCAGGTGGCTTTCTGTTTCAGAGTAGGCTTCAAATTTCCTGTCGATCTGTCCATGTAAGTATAATCTCACCTTTTCCACGGTTATTCATTTTGGTTTTAGGGTTCTATTCTTGGGAAATGATTGGAGGGGTCAGGTTCATTGAACCTAAATAGGAAATTATTCCTACTATAGGTTGACAGATATTCATATATGTATATATATATAGCTTCATATGTAATTGTCTGCACGAACATGCATGATTAATCTATTTGAAAAGTTTAAATTTTTTATCATTGAACTTTAAGTATGGAAAGCAATATAACTAAAAATTTTCTTTTATTAATCATTGTTAATATATTTCCTTTTAAAAAATTGAAAAAGAAGAAACTAATTCTTATTACTCAAATGTGGTTATAAGTATAACTTATTGCTGATACCATATTTGACTCTATTTATAGGTGTAAAGTTCGAATTCCCCATCTCAAATTTCAAAAAAAAAAAAAAAAACTTATATCAATTATAGAAAAAGAGAAAGAAATACATAAATTTAATATTCAATTTCAGTGGCAAACAAAACAAAAGTAAATTACAACAAGAAGTAACCCTTCAAGAGAAGGCAAACGAATTCCCAAACGAAAACTATTGTTGCCTACTAGATTCATTTTCTTTTTTTTTTTTCTTTTTTAAATACGAAATTTATAGATACTTTTTTCTTAAAAATCAATGACTATGTATTTTTTCAAATTATTAAGTTCCATCCAAAGGACTTACTCAGCAATACATATATGCGCCAAGCTTAATATTAGTCTGGTTTAATCCTTTGTTAAAATTTGAATCGACCAGTACTTAATCAAGTTATTCTTCTATAGTTCTTTATGAATTTAACCTAATATTAAATTTAAATGTTTGAACGAGAATATAAAGTCAAATATTTAAAATTACTATGTTAGCATTGGCCAAGTTGAAAATTCCCTTTGTTAATATCTTATTATAAACATTTTTATTTTTATCTTTATTCATCAAAGAGAAAATATCGCGGAACTTCAGAAAAGTCATGAACATTGTTAACAATATCATGCAGTATCCAATATTACTTTAACCATGTTTAGTCGTATAAAAGTAAAGAATCGTGGACATTATCAAATTGCGTACTACACAAGTCATAGTCTCTGTTTGAAAAGTAATTTATCGGCATTATTACTATTAGATAGGTGTTTTTAAACAAATTTAACAATGTCCATGGCTTTCTGCGTATACGTTTAAATAATTAAAAAATACTAATGGCTTTCTGTGTATACGTTTAAATAATTAAAATAAAAAAATATAGAAAGAGTACACATGCGGTACTTACATATAAAAAAAATTATAATTATGCAAGTATGATATCATTTTCTATAAATTTCTTACTTATAAACCTGAGTAGTTTTATTTTTCCTACGTATGATAGTAGCAGAGCTAAATTAAACTATATGTGTTCATGGTAAAGCTTTTTGTGACCTTAGAAAAGTCTCTTTTTTTTTTCCTCTGGGCTAGTTTAGGGACTAGTCCTACCCAAGTCTTTTATATATTTTTAACCTTTTTTTTTTTTCTTGCTTGATATATAAGAAAAGTATTTTATATATTATAAAACTTTTCTTGTTCTTGCCATCTGTCGAAGATTTGAAGTAACGTTAAGACACCAATTTGTAATAACATATTCCTCTAATTTTTAGATCCAGAGCTTTTTTCTTTTTCTTTTTTAAGTGAAGAGAAGTAACTACTGATATAGATTAATTTTGAACTCCAGAGTTATGAACGCTTTAAGTTACTGTATATGTTTAATCGCCATGTATACACTGACAACTGGTAACAAATAAATTAAATGATAAGAATTTATTTGTTTGGGGGGGGGGGGGGGGGGGGGGGGAGGAAACAAGTAACAAATAAAATAAATGATAAGAATTTATTTGTTTTGGGGGAGGAAACAAGTAACAAATAAATTACTCATCACCTAATACGATGCATATAGTTTTTTTTTTTTTTATACTATGCAAATCTATAACCTGAAATCAAAGTATTCAAAGAAGAAGAAGAGAAGAATTTTATACCATGCATATATATAACCTGAAATCAAAAGTACTAAAAAAGAGTCGACCAATTTTAACATAAAAAATGTACTAAACTCACCCTAAACCAATAGTAGCCGAACAAGTGGACTAAAAGTCACTCATTAGCGCAAAGCTAATTAACTTGATTCTATTCTAAATCTATCTAACAAAGCCAAAACAGAAGAATGCAAAAAAGTACTAGCGCTCTATACATTTTAAAATTCGCTTTTTCGATACGGATTGACATTTACAATATGTAAAATGAACTACCGCGATCTTCTCTCTCTTCCAAAGGATCAGTTCATAACAAAGTCATATAAATGTATATAATATATATATACACACACATACCTGTAATATAGAAAACTTACTATTATTAGGTCTGCAAAAGTCCGTTCACACAGATACATTATTAGAAGCTCTGCTCATAGATTATAAGAGAAGAAAGCTAGCGCAGCCGACAAAAGGCCGTTC
This sequence comes from Ficus erecta, assembly GCA_008635985.1. Classification (NCBI taxonomy): domain Eukaryota; kingdom Viridiplantae; phylum Streptophyta; class Magnoliopsida; order Rosales; family Moraceae; genus Ficus; species Ficus erecta. The sequence continues at coordinate 99,243 of BKCH01000695.1, read as the reverse complement.
TTATTACGTACTGATCTCAACCCCACTAAAAGTACTGCCCTTCAAACCCTACAAAATACTACATGCCACATTACAGTCTCTACTCAGTTACTACATTTATATTGTAGGCATTACATTTAGGCAGCAGCCCTTCTCTGAGAAGACCTGGAAGAGGTCAATAAGAAGGTCTCCTCCCTGTTGTACTTGAGCCTCTGGGCCTGGTCCCTTGAGATCTGGAAGGCGTTCATCAGAACGGCTTCCGGCAGTGCTCGGATGACGGAGGTGCGTCCGGCGAGTGGGCTGACCCATGCGTTGTCGTTTGTCTTGAACGACACCCACTCGAATCCCTCACTGCTCGCCTGCTTCACCACCGCGTGGTGCTGTGGCACCGTCAGCACCTGCCCTTGTCTCACCTCGCCGTCGAAGAACGCCTGTCCGAAATGGTCCACCACCTGAATCCTTGCTTGTCCCCTCAGCACGTATATCACGCTGTGCGCGTTCATGTTCCAATGCGGAGTGTAGATTCCGTTCTGCATATATGCAACACACATGATAATATTAAATCTTGCGTGTGTGTGTATATATATATATATGAGTGATGTAGAAACATCGAACTCTAATCCCAATTTTTAATCCCAATATTTTAAATACCAACTCACGTATCATATTTCATTGATTTATTAATAGATGTAATCAATTGATGTGATAATATTACAGATATGTAATATAAGGGGGAGTTTAGTAGAATAATTTGAGTTGGGATTTTTAAGTTTCAATAGTAAATTTTTTTGAATTTTCAGAAAAGACAAAAAAAATTTTTGGGAAAAAGACAAAAACTTTTTGAAAAAAAGATAAAAAAAGGTTTGAGTTAAATGGTTTGAATTGGTCACCAAACTGCTCTAAGTTAATACTTATATAGGTTAGTACCCTGTATCATTTTTCTATATATATGTATATGTTATTAATTTACTCACGGAGTAGAGGACACCTCTCTCAGCGCTGAGACGGAGGTGGCGGAGGATGGGGAGGTTGAAGCTGTTGACGGTGCTGATACGGCCGGCCTGAGGAGTGAAGATGTCGGCGCGTGAGGGATCACCGATGTTCTCCTTGAGCCTCATTGAGCAGAATGTCTCTTCCAAGCCGTTGTCATAGTCGCCACGACGGCTCCTCCAGTCACGCTCTCTCTCTCGCTGTTCTCTCTCCCTCTCTTCCTCCCATCTCTCCTCTCTTTCCCTCTCCTCTTCCCATCGTCCTTCGCGCTTGCGCTCCTGGCTGGACCTCATCAGTGGGCTGACCAAGTCGAGTCTTCCCTTGACCTTAATGATGTTGTTCCTGTTGTCGTTTTGGCCTTGAATCCTCCTTGCTGTCTCGGAATCCACGTTGAAGGCCTCTTCGATGAATCTGGTGTTGAGTCCTCTGAAAATGTTGTACTTGTTCTCCGAGCTCCGTCTGCGGCGGCTGGGATCGCGCCCTTGCTGTTCTTGATACTGTTGGTGTTGCTGCTGTTGTGGGTCGAATTCGTCTTCTGGTTTTCCAGCAAGATAGAATCTCTGTGCAACATAGAAATAATGGCGTACGTTTTTCACATGCATTATATTTATTATAATCAAAAAACAAGTATCAGAAGGAATATGATAGTTCATTAAATTATGCTTACTCTTGGGTTTTGATCAAGTTGGTTCTCGACGTTGCTGGTGTCAAGAAGAGTAACGGAGACGAGTTGTTGGTCGCCGTTGTTGTAGGTCCAGTAGGCAACTCCGGCGGGGATTGCAATGATGTCACCTTCTCTGAAGTGTCGGAGCTTCTGGTGACGGTCTTCCGGTCGTGCGCTGCGGCCTTGTACTCCACGTTGTGACTCTTCAAAAGTTTCGGCACAACCAGGGAAAACGGTTCCTAAGATACCCCTTCCTATACACACGACATGAAACACAAAATCATTAATTCAAAAAAAAAAAAAAAACTTGCAAACCTAATTTCACATAATATGCATATATACCTCTGACAATGTAGATGAGTTGAGGAGTGTTAGTGTAAGAAGGCAAGTGGAGGCCGTTGGGTTCGATGGTGCGGCGAACGACGGCGACACCGGCGCATTGGAACTGCTCGTGGTCTGGGTCCCATGACTCGATCAGCCCGGCTTCAGCCTGAATGCGGGTGTCGGGTTCGAGGGCTTGGAGGTTATCGAACTGACACTCATTCTGGCGGCGAGAGTACTCCTCCGACCGAGAGCGAGAGCGAGAGAGTTGGGCTAAGCTGCCTTGGAAGAGGACGAGAAAGCAAACCGAAAGTGAAAACAAAACAGGCTTAGCCATGGCTGAGTAATAGTTGGGAAGAGGCTAATCCTACTTATGGGTCGAGGTGAGTTGGTGAAAAGGAGTTGGTATTTTATAGGGGAAGAGAGAGAAGGGAGTGAGAGACACGTAAAGGAGAAATGGGTAAGGAATCTTTGGCCATTCTTCAATTTGCATGGCTATCTGAACCTGGTTGCTTACACCTCAATCTGTTTGTTAAGGCAGGTGGCTCTTTTGTTTCAGAGAAATTACTGCTTCAAAGTTAAGTGAATAACAACAATACGTGTGCGTGCTGTACCTCTTGAATTAGCATGAAAAAATTAGGTCTTTCCTTTTAACTAATTTTTGTCTCGATAATATAGCTAAAAAATTAAACTTTGCACAACTACATGTTTTCAAAATTTTGATATATAAGTACTAACTAAATTAACCCTCTAACTGAATATTTTGTTTAAATACTCTTTTACTAGATCATTTTCATGCATATGTCAACTTAATACTACATTTACATTTGTTTAAAAATATAATAATAATCTCACATTGAAAATTTATGTCTAAATGTATTACGACATTTTGACTATATATCTACTTTTTTAGAAAAAAAAAATTTGAAGTGTTTATTTAGATCATAGATTGAATTTGGATTTTTTAAAAATGTTGCATTTAAATTGAATGTAATAGATTTTTGCTTATTAAAATATGTATGAATGGAAATGTAAACTTTTATTGTGCAATTAAATTAAATGTGTGTTTGAATAATTTTGTTACAGATAATTTTTAAATAGTAAAAAAGTAGAAAATGATTAGTGCGGTACGAATTTTTAAAAAGTAAAAAGTTTAAATTTAGATTTGAGTGAAATTGTTGAATGGTAAAAATACACTTGAGTGTTTCACCATCAATCAAACACACATTTGTATTTAGATGTTAAAAAATCAAATTAAGATGGTGATCCAAACACCCTTAAAATAATTTAAAAATACACTTGAATGTTTCACCATCAATCAAACACACATTTGTATTTAGATGTTAAAAAATCAAATTAAGATGGTGATCCAAACACCCTTAAATAATTTAAAATAATAAATTATAATGATTAGAATAAAACAAAATTGAGATATCAACCAATAACAATCAAATATTATGTTGAGATGGTGATCATATACACATTTGCATTTAATAGATTCATGATTGAGTTTTCTTCAACTATTTAATGAATCTATTAAATACGGATTGGAACTGAAATACACTATCTATTGATATTAACACGATTGAATTTTCTTCAAAAGAAAAAAGAGAGATTAAAGTGCCTTATTTTCTTCATCAACAACTTTTATGATCTTTATTTGCTTCATTAATTTCAGAAAAGCTTAAAATCTTTAATTAAATGGTAGAAACCATTGTTTGTTTCTTGTTTTTGCAGAGAGACATGTAATCTTTACATATTTTTAAAATACTAGTTGTGTTTTAAAGTATATTACTTAAAGACAACAACAAATTGTTGTATGTCAAAAACATTAGACATTCTAAAACATAGAAGCATTAAATATAATTAGAATCAAAACGTATTATTTATTGATAGTTACTGATAAATCGAGACTCTTAAAAATAATACTAAATACGGATAAGAATCAAAATAGATTGTTTATTCTCAACAATTAACCACTAATCATACACCTTTAGAATAAAAATTAGTAATTGGAGTCGAAATGCATTCGTCATGGATACATTGACGAAAGAATAAAAAAAAAAATTAATACAACGAAATAAAAATGCTTTAATTCAGTGTTTTTTGGTAAATGCTTTAATTAGGTTGCCCATAAATCTATACACCCAGCAAAAAAGAGGGGAAAGTCTAATACCAACGAATTTTCAAGGACTGTGATGAAAACTATAGAACACTAGTGCTATAATTCCCCAGACAAAGTGACGGAGGAGTCAAAATCATAAGAAAAACATCTGTTTTGCAATTGAGAAAATGGGAAGAAAACTCGTTCCAACCCAGAAATCAAGAAGAGAAAATCTCTGAAATTAAAAGCACTCGGCTCAGTTTCATTCAACAAGCATTCAAAAGCGACCCAAAACAGCACTAACAAGTAGCAATACACCCAAATTAACAAAAAGCCATCTAATGGGCACTCAACTCAGGGCTTCTAAGGACCAAAACGGTGAGCGTCAATAATGTTCCCCTTTTTCCCAAACGACAAGAAAAGTTAAAAAAAAAAAAAAAAAAAAAAAAAGGCAATGAATTTGGTTATTACATAAAGTAAATAAAAACCACAAAAACACATAGGGGCTTAAGCTCGTACATCACAAACAGACCGTATAATGTCTTGAAAACTAACATCATAGCTTAAATAATACCAAATGATTAGTAAACCTCTTTATCAAAAAAAAAAATTGATAATATATCTTATGCTTAACTCTTACCTGCCTTTCATATCATGATGACTATATACAAACATGTGTAATGGCCTCAGTCTTGTCATGTGTACCACACTAGCTTTTTTTTTTTTTTTTTTCTGGGGCGTAAAAATTTGTTAGAAGTTTTTGTTTTTTGTTTTTTGTTTTTTGTTTCGTTTTGTTTTTATTTTTTTAATTTTCTTGAAGTTGGAGAGGAGTTTCATTACTCAGCAAAGCCATTTGAACACATACAATCGGCCGGCACAATACAGCTTGAAATTTCTTCTAGCCAAAACAAATCATCAACAGAAGATATATAATTCAGCTTGTGTAAGTGTGTGTATATATATATATAGAGAGAGAGAGAGAGAGCGCTAAAGCTAGTATTTTTGCATTCCTCTGTTTTTCTATCTATAGGTGTTTTGGCTGCTATGGACCCCGTTAGCGTCCGTTTGTTTCGACGGTTGGAGTTGAAATTTTTAAGTTGGAGTTTGGTTAATTTTTCAAAAACTAGTTATAATATTTGTCGACTTTTTAGAAAAAGATAAAAACTGAGATTAAAAATTTGAGTTGAAACTAATATACCAAAACGAAGGCCAAGTATTTGTGTATCTCTCTTCTTTTCTTCTAAAACAATTCTTTTTGTTTCATTAAAAAAAAAAAAAAATCTAAAGCATTCATATTGATCAATCCCAAACCACAGACTTAAAAAACAATTAAACAAAGAAGGACTAAACCAGACTGTTATAAAGCTAATTGGTGCTTGGCAGTGGAGTTGGTCTTTCTGTGATATAGCTATTTTATATTTGAATTTAGCGAAAAATGTGTACTTTCAGATAATTTAGATTAGATATATTACATTGCTTTTTCACTTAAAACTTAAAGATTGAAAAAAAGCTTTTCGTTTCAAGACAACATGGAGATTAATTATACATATTTGTGCATATATCGGTATAGATATCAACATAAGTTTATAATAGAATGACCCACTTATGTGATCATACAAGCCTAAAACCACAAAAAGAACAACTATTGAAAAATTGAGAATATTAAACGTATACATGGACAGATGGATAAGAAATTTATAAACTTTCACCGAAACAGAGAGCCACCTGCCCTTACAGATGGAATGAGGTGTAAGAAATTTGGGATTGGAAAGCCATGCAATCTGAAGAATGGCTTCAGATTCCTTACCCCATTTCTCCACTTACGTGTCTCTCTCTCTCTCTCTCTCCTATGTTTCTCTCTCTATAAATATCAACTCCTTCTGTTCGCCACTTCACCTCAATCCCTTTCTTAGTATACTAGTATTTTCTCTTCAACCATGGCAAAGCCTTCTTTGCTGTCTCTTTCGCTTTGCCTGCTCGTCCTCTTCCAAGTCAGCCTAGCCCAGCTCTCTCGGTCTCGGTCTCGGTCGGAGGAGTACTCTCGCCGCCAGAATGAGTGCCAGTTCGATAACCTCCAAGCCCTCGAGCCTGACACCCGCATTCAGGCGGAAGCCGGGCTGATCGAGTCCTGGAACCCAGACCACGAGCAGTTCCAATGCGCCGGTGTTGCCGTCGTTCGCCGCACCATCGAACCCAATGGCCTCCACTTGCCTTCTTACACCAACGCTCCTCAACTCATCTACATTGTCAGAGGTACAAATACACACATACATTTACTTATGAATATGTAAGTATTCGTTTCGAGTAATCATCTGGTTTCGCGATTCGTGTTCAGGTAAGGGTATTCTAGGAGCCGTATTCCCTGGTTGTGCCGAGACTTTTGAAGAGTCGCAACGAGGTGTACAAGGCCGTAGCTCGAGACCGGAAGACCGTCACCAGAAGCTCCGACACTTCAGAGAAGGCGACATCATCGCAATCCCCGCCGGAGTTGCCTACTGGACCTACAACAACGGCGACCAACAACTCGTCTCCGTTACTCTTCTCGACACCAGCAACGTCGAGAACCAACTTGATCAAAACCCCAGAGTATGAATAAATTAACTAACATCCATATTTTACTACTTGTTTTATCATGTTAGTAAAAATCATGCATGGGCATAATTAATATTACTTTATGTTGCACAGAGATTCTATCTTGCTGGAAACCCAGAAGACGAATTCGACCCACAGCAACAACAACACCAACAATATCAAGAACAACAAGGACGTGATCCCAGCCGCCGCCAACGGAGCTCAGGGAACAAGCACAACATCTTCAGAGGACTCAACACCAGATTCATCGAAGAAGCCTTCAACGTGGACTCCGAGACAGCAAGGAGGATTCAAGGCCAAAACGACAACAGGAACAATATCATCAAGGTCAAGGGCAGACTCGACCTGGTGAGCCCACTTACGAGGTCGAGCCAGGAGCGCCAACGCGAGGGAGAGAGAGAGGAGACATGGGAGGAAGAGAGGGAGAGAGAACAGCAAGAGAGAGAGCGTGATTTGAGAAGGAGCCCCCGTGGCGACTACGACAACGGCTTGGAAGAGACATTCTGCTCCATGAGGCTCAAGGAGAACATCGGTGACCCCTCACGCGCCGACATCTTCACCCCTCAGGCCGGTCGCATCAGCACCGTCAACAGCTTCAACCTCCCCATCCTCCGCCACCTCCGCCTCAGCGCCGAGAGGGGTGTCCTCTACAACGTCAGTACATTAACAACACATATATATATATATACATATACATATACATATATATGTATTATCTTAAGTAGTTAATTGTGTAAATGTGTTCGCATATTTGCAGAACGGAATCTACACTCCGCACTGGAACTTGAACGCGCACAGCGTGATATACGTGCTGAGGGGACAAGCAAGGATTCAGGTGGTGGACCATTTTGGACAGGCGTTCTTCGACGGCGAGGTAAGACAAGGGCAGGTGCTGACGGTGCCACAGCACCACGCGGTGGTGAAGCAGGCGAGCAGTGAGGGATTCGAGTGGGTGTCCTTCAAGACAAACGACAACGCATGGGTCAGCCCACTCGCCGGACGCACCTCCGTCATCCGAGCACTGCCGGAAGCCGTGCTGATGAACGCCTTCCAGATCTCAAGGGACCAGGCCCAGAAGCTCAAGTACAACAGGGAGGAGACCTTCTTGTTGAGCTCTTCTAGGTCTTCTCAGAGAAGGGCTGCTGCCTAAATGTCCGCGTTATATACATACATATATATATATATATATATATATTATCTAAGTAGAGAATGTAATGGTCACGTAGCGTTTTGAGAGGTTTTTTAGTTGGTAGAGAATAATAAGAACAGTTTTTATGGGCTGTTTGGTAGCTTTCTTATCTCAGAATGTAGAAGCACAGTAATAAATACTACGTGTACTTTCGAAGAGCTTATTATATAAATATCTATAAGTTTTTTTTTTTTGGTAATTAAATATATATATATATATATAAGTTTTGAGTTTGCCATTATAGAGCATGGCTCTTTTCTGATAGTTTTGCCTCCCTTTTTTTTAGGTACTAACGATGATTATTGTTTAATATTTGACTGCTTTTTCCTCTAGGCCAGTATGGACTGTACCCGACCGGACTTATTTTCTACTAAGGTCGTATTTTCCGAGTCCTATAAATAGCTCTTAAAAATATTAAGGAAAGGGACTATAATCTTAACTTTTGATAGCTGATTATGTGATATGTGAATTCTTATTTTCTTATTAATAGATGTTTAATTGCGTTTATATAATTGATACTTAAAAATTAAGATTACAGTACAATTCATATACAAAATCTTGGGTTGGCATAAAGAGAAAAAGGTTTATTACTCTATTGTTTCTTGAGAAAGATGTACATGGGGACAGTGCAGGGTCTGGCTTTAAATCTGTAAAGAACCCTCTTCTTCCTGAAAGTCCCATTGTCAATAGTTATCAAAACCTTGCCAGGTTCACTAATGAAGAAGGAATTTCTAACGTTCTCTCCCATTCTCTTCTGGTTCTGGAGTAGAATCTTGTACGAGCCTTCGTCGTCGGGAATGAACTCCTCCTTATAGGACACGTCCCATCCAGCCACACTCAAATCCCAGACCATTGTTAAACCAGCCTAAGAGAACAAAATAAGAAAGATTTTTAACCAGCTTAATTAACATCGATTTCCAAATTCGAGGAATGAACAATGATTTTTAAGTACCTCAGAAACTGGAAATTCAATGTAGGCAGTTGAGTTTTCTTTGATTTTTAGCTCCGAAGCCTCGTCTAAGGGTGAGAACTCGTCGTCGTTTTCTCTGTTGAGGCCTCCATATTGAATTGGAAGGTTCTCTGCTGCTATATATCTTTTTTTTTTTACTAGTAAATTCACATCAGACATGAGAGAGAAAATGACAGAAATGATAATTCGCAAACTGAACTCAGAAGTAGAGATTTTCTCACTTGAGAAGGGTCTTGGTGACTTTTGTGGCCCTTGTAAACACAAACTTCCTCTTTGTGTTGTGTGTTAAGAATCTTGATCGCAACATGTGCACCACATAGTACCAAAGCGGAGCGTTGATAACAATCTAGAATTGAAAATAAATAAATAAAAGAAAGGCAAAAATCAATAAAATTGCAGCAAGAGTTGGTCGATTATTTCAGTTGAGGTTAGGAAACTTATACAGGGATAATTAATTTTTAGTGGAGGTAAAATGAGAAAAATGTAGAGTTTTTAAAGATAAATTGAAAAGTGACACTTACAATCTTGTGAATGAGTTCAGGATAGTTCTCTTGAAACAGAACCATAGCTTTCTTGCTGACAGAACGAAGCTCCTTCATAAGCGGCCATGGAGAGTTCTTGAAGTCCGAAATCTGTAAAATAGAATCCACACCTCCATTCTTGAATTCCAGCTCCTTTATTCCCTTTTCCATGCACTGAATCCTCCACCTCAAGAAGTCGTCGCACTTCTCTTCGGAACCGAAAGCTCTCTTGTAAACCTCCCTATCTCTAAACGCCCCGTACACAGAATAACACAGAGGACGACCTTCCCTGTCTCTGCTGTTCAAGCACAACACCTTTCCGACATTCGGGCAGAGCTTTTCCTCAAGAATGCCGTCGGTCTTGTACTCCTTTCGCCATTCCAGAGTCCTCCGCAGCATCTGGAATGCCTCGTGCACTTTGAAATCTCTGGCTCTTAGGAACTTGAGGAGCACAATGTCGGTTCCCTCGTCGCCTTTGCTCGGCAACAACGGCACGCCCCAGAGAGTGATCCCTCTGAGGATCTCCTTCTGTTTCAGGATTTCGGTTCTCGAGAGGTACTGGTTTGGCTTGCCGAGGAGATAGTTTCCCAAGATTGAGTCTTCGACCCTGCACCGGAATTCCAACAGGGCTTTCATCTTCTTCCGATTCATTTCCACGTAAGGAGTAATGAGTTCCTCTTCGCCTTGGATTACCGATTCGAAATCGTCGTCGTCATCGCTTTCGTTTTGATTTTCAGGACTATCTTCGTGATCTTCATCATCGGTGGTCTCATTCTGATCATGAGGCTGCTGTTCGTTCTGGTTGTTGTTGTTGCCATCTTCCTTGTCATGATCAAGGTCGTTCTTGTTCTCGTTCTTGGTCTCCTCATTTTTCTTGGCCATTTTTGTCGACGGGAGCTCTCGCCTGAGCGGAGGCGGAGCTCCGGCAGCCGTTGTGGAGGCCCGAGATGGTTGGATTCAAAGGTTGTAACAGGCAGAAATAAACGAGAGAGACAAAGTTTACGTGGGATTTTTTTTTTAACAAATGTTAGTGGGATGGCTTCTCCTATTCTCAGCCGTTGGTTAGCAGAGCCCAGATTTAGATGCAACTAGAAGGATTAAATTTCTTTGGAATCTTGTAGGCATCAAAATCGGTGGTCGTTAAGATTGGAAGAAATCAACTATCAAGTAGCGAATGATAGAAAGTAATAGGCCTCTAAAATAAATAAATAGATAAATAAGTTGCCTTTTTTCACATTAAATATAAGGATTTTTTTTTCTTTTTTAACAAATGACAGAAGCTCTTAAAAGTTAATAGGTCCTTTTTTTTTTCCCTTAAAATTATCAATTAATTTTTTTAAATAATCACTCAATAATTGATCGCATAATCTAAGTTAATATAGTCAATTAATGATTAGTTATAGTCAATTAATAATTGATTACGATCAATCAATAATTAACTTAATCATAACGTAAATCTTCAATTTCATAATTAATTACTGATTAACTATTAATCAATCATTAATTAACCAAATCATAAAAAATAACATACGACCATTTTACTAAACTGATTAAAAAAAAAAAAACTATCTATTAAGTTTGGTGACTAAAAAAACCCACCCAACTTAATTTTCTTTAAATGAATAAATCCATTTCAAAAAATAAATAAATAAACAAATAATACTTATCATAAGCAATTAAGACGACAATAAAATAAAGGATTACTTTAAAAATTAGCTCCTGAATTAGACTCCTAGTGCTCAAATTGGTCATTGACTTTAATTTTACACACACGTTTCTACTGTTATTAAAACATCCCTAATATTTCCTTCAAAAACTAAACAGAAATTAAACATATTCACATCCTTAATAAGGCTAACATTGTAATTAAATATTTTGAGAAACCAATCTACTAATTTCAATACCTTAATACATAACCAGGTTAGGATTTTTTTTTTTTTTTTTTTTTTTTGTTTTTTTGGGGGGAAAACTAGGTTCCTAACTTCATCTATCCTTCCCTGTAAAAGCCCTCTTAAAAACATTAATTAAATTATTACTAAATGGAACGAGGGGAAAAAGTAATGATAACGAGAGAGGAAGTAGACTAGCTCAGACTGATAGAGAACATACATGTAAATACAACACAGCACCAATGAAATTCACATTACCTACATGGAAGAATTCTAACAGCTAATCTGTGCGTGCCTAATTAAGGATTAGGAATAATTCTAACCGCTGTGCTTATTTACAGAAACTTTCCAGAATGCGAGTGACTAAAGTATCTACACAAGTAGGAAATTCATTGCCATTTTTGTATACTGTAATTGCAACTATTACGACTCCCGGTATTTGGTGAGGTCGAATGTCAGCGTTCTGGAGCAGCTGCAATGCAAATAAAACAAGTATACTCGTATCATCGATAAATCAGAAGAGGCGAAAATGAGATTAACAGGCGAAAATGAGATTAACAAAATAATATGCATCGCCTATTTTATGCATCCTCTCTTCGTAACTACAAAAAGGGATGCGTATGTATGATGATGATGAAGCTCACCTCCTTTCAGAGTCCCTGTAAACCCCAACCAAAGCTTCAGCCTTGTCATAGAAGCTATCTTTGAGAGAGATCACTATACTCTGGAATCCGGTGCTTCCATCAGCGTCCTGGTTACGGCTGGCTCCTTCGCATGACTTGGAACGTATAAATCCGGCAACCTTGGCGACATTTAAGTTATCCAATGCAGCATCAACTTCGTCCAGTATGAAAAATGGTGAAGGCCTAAAACTGAAACCATCCATTCAAGGAAGTGAAAACCAATTTAGTCATAAGGAACTAATTCGTGCAGACATTTCGCAAAACTATGTTTTGGTTAAAGGTCAAGCATGCCGGGGAAGATTCTAAAGTGTACACAAGCACAATTTGAAGTCATCGTTTTGTGTAATACAAACCTATGAATGGAAAAGAGTAATGCAAGTGCTGCAACTGTTTTCTCCCCGCCGGATAGTTGCTCCATATCTCGGAAGCGCTTTGTTGGCGGCATTGCAGTGTACTTGATGCCATGTAAAAATGGATCATCTTCATTTTCCAAGTTCAAATAAGCAGTTCCACCAAGTGGATGGGTGTTGCTCTTTGTAAGCTGCTTGTATATTTTGTCAATATTACTGGATATGTGGTTGAAAGCATCCATGAACAACTCGTACCTGTAAAAGAACAAAGAGGTTTATGCTTTCAACCAATCAAATTAGATGTTAAAGTTGTATACAGAACCTCAAAGGCCTCAATTCCAGTCGATAATAAACTTTTTTTTAAGAAGAAAAACCTGTTATTGACAATAAAACATTTACAAGGAAAGAGGATGAGGAAACAAAAAAAAAGATGAAATAAAACAGAGGCAGCAAGACAATACTAAGTACATACAGAGAGATTAAACAAAGGCCAAAAGGAAAATAAACCAGAGCGAAATCCTAATGACTCGGATCATTATCTTCGTACTACATCCTTCCAATTTAAGATGATCGAGGAAAAAGGAAATCTCCCTGTACGCCTTATCTATTGAAGCCTAGTAGATAAAATAATTAATTCATGGATTTATGTAGAACTTTCATTGATGCAATCATGCAAAAACAAAAAATGCATCCATCAAATATTGCTCTCTGCCATAAGAAAAAGAATTGTTAGGGCAGTTTTCAAGTTGAATACTTGGCAAATTACAAAGATTTAAAAGAAAATGACGTATTAGAAAGCTGATGATAAACTGGACCAGACCTTTAATTTTAAATAGTTTGAGCGTGCAATTTGATGACCATTTTTCTTTTCCAACTTCTCTTAAAAAACACCAACTTTTAACTAGTGGAAATTGGAAAGGTCAAACCTGAATGGAAATCGTACTCGGCTATGTTAATTAAAGCATAATAAAGAATGAGCCTTTAGCGGTATAAAATCATACTACCTCCTCTGCTTCACCGAGTTAAACAGATCTGCTTTTTCCTTCTCTTCTTTCCTGGCAGCTTCAAATTCTTCAGTTACAGCTCTTTCCTTTTCTTTTAGAGCCTCGTATTGGTCCAGGGCCTTCAAATTTGGTGCTGTTTTTTCGATTTCTGTTATCAGGGAATCTATTTTTTGCTTAAATTCTATCTCAAGCTTTTCCCGTTCAGAAGGTCTCTTATCCTGCAAATACGCTCGACTCAACTGACTAAAATCAAAAACTGGGCCAGGTGTTGACGTTTCTGTCTCCATTGGGTCCGAGATGATGGGAAGGCTAATTTGTTCTAACTCACATTTCTCTACTATTTCCTGCTTCCGTGTTATTAGCTGCTCAATTTGTGTCTCCTGTAAAGACAAGCAAATACATGTTGGGCATTTAAGTTCATCAACAGCAAGGTACAGAACTACCATTGTATAAATTATAACCTTAGAATTTATCTGACGATTAAGTTTTGAAATGCTTGTTGTAGCTGTAGAAGCCCGCTTTTTCCATTCCTGTATATCCTTCTCACACTCCTCAGACTTGGATTTCCACTCTATAAGACCAAGGGAATAAAACGATCATTTCGTTGGCTTCAAATGAGAAATACTCATAACAGAGAGATGTCTGAAAATGCCTAATAGCGAGGTCCATGTCCTTTCATTGTCTAGCACAAAAGTGACAGACGGACAGAACGGGTCATCCTCCAAATTCTAAACACCACCCCTTCAGCAAAAGAATGCACATAAAAGCAAAAAAACCCTCTACCTCATCTGATGAAAATGGCAAATACTAAATTCAGATAAGCACGAGATCCTTTTTAAGTTTATATCACTACATGACATATCTTTTCTTTCTGTTGGGACAGTGGGGAAAATAAACGTTGAACACAAAAAACTTATCTCACAAAGTTGTTGAGATGGTATCCATAGGAATGTAACTTCACAGATGTCAAACAAGAGAGAATGATAGTCAAGGAAACCGTCTTCTTTTATCTTGTTTCACCCAAATCACAAACCAACGAACTTTCAGTAAGACTGATGAACCATTGGGTGATCTACCGTAAAAAGTGGCTTATTAAAAGCCTACAAAAACTTTGAAGAAATATGTATCGAGGAATTTATTGCAATTAAGTTGGTAAAGACATTGACTGAATCTCCAAGAAACATTCAGCTCTTCTTGGTGAACTTGCCCCACTTAAGGAAACTTCAGGCCAACAACTTTTAACCTCATAAGAAGGAGAAGTGCTTGGAAAAAAAAAAGAGACTAATTCATAGACATAAATGCATGACAATATGAGAAAATTTGTGCAAGAAAAAAGTGAAATTTTGAATAAAAATAGTAGGAAAACAAGCCAAGATCTAGCCAGCCAAGCACAAGAACGAAGATATAAGCAAAAATGGTTGACATGGAAACTCTCCATAAGAAAGCATAGGTGCATATATCTCATCTTTTAAGCTATGTATGCGCTTTGCTTAAGTTACCAATAGATGAAAGTTACACACCTAGAGATCTTTATTCTCTCAACAAATAGTACGTAGAAACCATCCATACCTTCTACTTCTTCATTCCAGCGCTTGATCTCGCTAATAGCTTTTTCTGCTGACAACTTGGCTTCAGATTCTCTGTTCTGAACATGTTCTAAATCATTTTCCAATGCCCCAAGAGAAGATTCAAGCTCTTTGATTCGCGATTCCATGTCCCGATTTTTTTCATACTCCAACCTGGAGGGGGAAAAAAGAAAAGAAAAGGAAAGCAAAAGATGAACAGAAAAACAACTTAAAAGTAAGAAGAAATTTTCTTAAAATGTATGAATCATAGCTCCCATAAAAAATTTCTACTATCACTAGCATCAAGAAACATTATAGACCAAGAAACTCATGGAAGCATCCATGATAAGAAATGTAAAAGTTCAACCGAATGACTGCCACAGAAATAAAAACAGGAGATATTTAAGCACATGGGACTATCTGTATGTATAACATTCATAATGTGCAACACACTTATAGTCACATACATCTTCTGTCTTCATGCTTAAATATTACCACTTACACGGACGTAAGTTCTTATCAATCAATATTATTAAAAATAAAATAAAATACCCATATGCCTACGACAAAGAAATCAATTGAGGGGAGGTGGGTAAGGGATTGAGCATACTGGTATTTCAACTTCGAGAGCTGACTGTTCAAGCTAAGCCTTTCTTCAGCATGTTCTTGGGCAAACTTAAGTTGATTCTCTTCGTATTCACGGATATTTCCAACCCCCAACCGATATACTAAAGTCTCTGTAGATTCTGTCAACAATTTCATTGATCCTCTTCTCCAGTTTTTTTATTTCTGTGCTCCGCTTATCAATAGCTGCCTGAAACTGCGACCAAAAAAACGACAATAGAATTAGTTGCTTCAAAAGCAACCCCCAAAATAAAGAAAAGTGCAATCAGTTCATGGTATCCACCTTCAGAAGATCAGGAGTAATTCGATCGATTTCTTCTTTGATATTTTGTTTTTCCTTCTTCAAGTTCATTAGCTTGTCCTCAATGCTTTTCTGTAAACAAAACATCAATGGCAATTAATCTACCTTGAGGTATTATCAAGAAGAGCAAAACCAGCAAGTATCAACGCAACATATTGATTATCATATAGCATATAAATTTGTACTTAAACAAATAAATAGCAACGCATGTGTGTGTGTTACCTACAAATGCAAATAAACCATTAATTTTGGACTCAAATAGACGGTCCTTCTAAAACCGACTGTTTAGTTAAAACCTACCTCGTCTCACCTCTAAAAAAGTATGACAGAGGACAAGTTGAACTCAAACTAGTTATTGTTGGAGAGGGGAAGAGCAGGCAGAAATAATAAAATGAAATATGCATGCACAAATATAGCACTAATTGCAATGTCACTATAGCTTAAAAGCAAAATAATTCCTCGATTACATAGTGGCAGGGAATAATAATCCTTAAAGTCACCTTCTCAATCTCTGCATATTGGATCTTCTTTTCCAGTCCACTTATTCTCCCAGATGCTTCAGATTCTTTTAGCTGCATCTCTCTAATCGACCCCAGCTCTTCCAACTCTGACTCAAACTGTTCCTTCTTGTTCTTCAGTCCTGTAGAGCACAACAGTTAATGATACCAGTGGGGGGGGAAACAAAAAAAAAAAACAAACAAACAAACGTAGTTCACACATACAAATGACACCAACCTTCAATTTTTTTATCATCCCATTGTTTTGACCTTGCTTCCATTCCACCACTAGTACCACCAGTCATGGTGCCAGATTTAGTGAGTAGTATCCCATCAACGGTCACAACTAATTCAACACAAACATCAATGATATAATACAAACTGTCTTGACACGCAACATGTAAAGAACAAGTAAAGGACTGCTTATAAGAAAAATAAAACAAAACAAAACAAAACAAACTGAATGAGAGGGAGGGAGGGAAGGGAGGAAGAACAAGTAGAGAACAAAGTACCTTTAAATCTCTCACCACTCCAACTTAAAACCTTAGCCTCCTCAAGATCATCACAAACAAGAGTATTTCCAACAGAAAAAAGAATCGCCTTCTCCAACGCAGGATCAAACGTAGGGAAGTTAAGTCTACAAGCTTAATTACTTTGCAGGATTGAAAAACCTCCAGAAATAGAGGAAAAAAAATATTTTAAAAAAATCGCATACCCAGAGACCAGATAGTAATTCAAAATGCATACTGAAACAAGAAGTGCATAAGCATGAAAAGTTGTTTGAGAAATGGCTAGACAAACATACAAGAGAAAAGGACAGATGCACACAGCATAAATCTCACTACAACACTGCAAAATTAATTCAAAAGTTTCCTAAAAAGATTCAGACCCGGTGCTAGGAACCTTCTGATGTAGGACCAAGATAAAAGAGAGAATGTAGAGAGAAGAAAATAACTGACGTAGAGAAGTAAAACTACTCAAGAGAAATAGAATCACGTGAGAGAAAAAGGAAGGATTTTAGAGAGAACAAGAACTCAAGAGGAGGAAAACTAATAATCCCAGTATTCATTCAGCAACCTTTCTCTGAATTGAAATTACATACTATCATATTGTTAGAGACCAAATGTCCCACATGAAAAATATTATAAGATAAGTAGTGGTCTTATAAGGTTCCCTCCCCTTGCAAGCCGGTTTTGCAAGGGTGAGTTCTACATAAATATTAAAACTAGTTAATACTATGGTCTCCAACACCTTCATTCGCACCTATGCAAACAAGTTTCTAACAGATATTATATTAACTTAAATAATGTGTTCTAATAATAATGAAATTCCAACATAATGCATCAAGAAATGGTTCCGGAGCATGTCCACATACACCAGACAACAATGTACATACAAAGACACCCATTCATACACATAGATACTCTGAGATCAAGATGAAGAACTTTGTAACAGTCGGTGATTTGGTAAAACAAAAACATATAAGCAAAATAAGTTACAAAGGCATAAAATTTAAGAAACTCAATCATGTTCAAAGAAGGAAGAGCATATAGCGGACATGTTTTGTAACTTTCTGGAGTCTTAACTTTCATCATCAAATAAAAGAAATAGTCAAAATTGCAACACATTAATAGATTTCATTAGAAATGATGAGAAACCCAAAGCACTACAAGAATTTATATATATATATATATATATATTTTGCACCATAACAGTACATGAAAAATATCACAATTATAAACAAATAACCACATGGAACTAGCAAGCATTGCAAAGTCTAGAATCAGGCACCATAGGGGCTCTGTAAAGGATATTGAATCACGTCAAAGACCAGCTTTGCTGTACCTCCCAAATTGCGCAATCTCTCAATGATTGGCTTTACACGAACAGACTGAAGAGGGATAAATGTCTGAGGAGGAAGCCTTTGCTCCTTCAAGTACTACAGAAGCAAAATATTTATTGTGGTATTATCAAGGTATTGCGTTCATATATTTACAAATTTCACTCAAATCAATTGAACCCGAAGCCAAAAAAATAAACAGATGATAAACCATCTTATAAAAAAATTGAAATGGAGTTATTATGAATACCTAATTGTCATAGAGTTCAGTTGCCCAAATTAAAAAAAAAAGTTTTTAGTATTTTACATGTCCACAATATCCTTAGTTAATCGCGAGAATTCTAAGTAAATCCAATCTAGAATACCAATATATTGCCAGTAACAAATAAAATGACTCAAAGAATCTAATAAGTTGAAAAATGAAGAAAAAAATCAATAAAAAATCAAATATTGATAATGGTGACACAAACGAACATACATGCTAGTAAAAGAAATAAATCAAGGGTGTATAACGTTTACCTTGATGCATTCCTTTCCGGTTTGTTCATCCTCAACTACAACTGCATCCATGAATTTACCCATAGCAACGGTAACAGCAAGGTTATACTTCTTTTGTGTTGGCCGGCAAAGATCGGTCATACGACCATGGACACCATTAAACAGGCGCTTAAGAGTCTCAACTGCCTGAGACAACCTGGCATCCCTCTCATTCTCATACCTATCAGCCTTTAGTTCACGTAGCTGGTTTTCTAGTTCGCTGATTTTAGACTTTAAATTTTCATATTTGTATCTGTATGCAAAAATAGCACATGACAAGAATAAATACAAATCTCCAATCATATGCACACTTCTTAAAGCAAAAGGAGAACCAGATTCCAGCAAAAAAGAAAAGATACATCTGCCAGAGGTAGAGCCATCGTGAATATTCTAACTGGTGGGAAGTATCAATTAAACAAACATGCTAGAAAGTTAACAAACCTGGCATCGCGATGTTTATCTTGCATCACACGCAGTTCCTTCTTCTGAGCAGTAAGATCACTCTTATGTTTCACAGACATATCATCAATTTTTTTCAGCCTTTTCTCCATTTGTTCCTCCTGTGAATCAAGTTCACTACTACGGTTTTTCAACTGCTGAAGATTTTCTTCTAAATTCTTTTGAGCTTCAAGGTCAACATATTGCTGCCTGTCCAAAACCTCTTTTTCATCTCTTAGCTTTGCTGTTTTCATCCCAGCATCTTCCTTACTGCAACATCAACAAGTCAAAGAAAATTAAAACTTCTCAAGGCTACTAATTTAGATCCAAGGGGTAGCCTAAATAATATTCCAACTTCACTATGCTTAGAGATTCAAGCTCAACTAACTACAGTTCAGGTGGATCTAATCAAGAAAACAGGATCAGGGAAACAAGTACAATGCATTGACCAACAAATTGCAAAGAGCCAAAATTAACACTTACATTTGAAAATATCTATCTAATTTCTCTTTATCGAACTCGATTTTTTCACCACTATTGCATCCTTTATCTTGTAAATCCTTCTGTTTTGCTTCCAGATCCTTTATGCCTTTCTGGAGCTCCTTTATATCAGCTGAATGTTTCCTCCTTTCTTCCTTTCTTTTATCAAGCTCCTTCTTGTTTCTCTTTATTTTGGAGTTTATGCGAGACATTTCCTCTTTCAACTTGAGAAGCTCTGGTTGCTGAACAAGAAGGAAAAACCATTTATTTCCTTGTTTATTTTTTCTTTTCTTTTCTTTTGTTTGGCAGCTGGGGTTCGAATTGAATGCCAGCCATTTAAGTTTAGCAGTTTCAAACTCAAACATACAAAACTGGGCTTACTACATCTTGCAATATCCTATGCATGCAAACTACAATCCTGAGACCTAGTTCCAATGGACCTGCTCAAATTTCAATAGTATTGCAGTAAAATAAATTAAATTTAAACTCACATGCTTGTCAAGTTTTATGTTTCTCTCTGCAATCTTCTTTTCACACTGAGCAATCTCTTTCAGATATTTGGCTTGTTCTTTCTTCTTCTTACTTGCTTCATGCTCAAAACTCTCCAGTTCTTGCATGACTTCTTCGCGACTTCTCTTTTCAGCTTCAAGGTCCTCAGTCGTCTTTGTAACATCTTTTTCTATGTTGCACAATTGCCATAAGAACTGTTCCCTCTTCAATGATTTCTACATAAGCAAAAGAAGACGGAATATACATCAAACGAGAAGAGCGTTAGAAATCCTAATACAGATTATTCAAAGAAGAACATGCAAAAAAGAAAAGGAGTAAAAAAAAAAAAAAAAAAAAACTTTAAAACAAAATTAAAAAAAAAAGGTTAAAATCTTTGATTACTCATTTTCCAAACCAAGATCAAGTTCTTTAGAAATTCCTTTTCGATGTTTTCTTTCCCAAATATCCAACTCCCTAAGAGGCTCTAAGCATGAAGAAGTTCCAAGAAAATAATCTGTAATTTGTGGCCACGTAACAAATGTAGCGCCATTTGCAAACACAAGTATAACAAAATACAAGCAAAGAACTTTTTGATTCACACCAGTTGATCTTGTAAGCGCATATGTTTCTCTGCTTCTTCCTTCTGCTCTTTCTTTTGCTTCCTCTCTGACACAATGGTTCTCTTTTTCGAATAAACTAGCGCTGAATTTTCTTCAGCTCTTGCTTTCTCCTCTTCATATTTCTCGTAATCTCTCTTCAGGTCATCAGATCCCGAAATCTGCTCGAGAAGCACGGTAAGTTCCTTCGGGTTTTTAGATGCAATGGACTCCACATCACCCTGAACGACAAATTCAATTAATCATCATTAGTAAATCTTCTAAACTCCAGAAATTTGATCATATTGAATCCACTGTCAACCAGCTAGAAACCAACGCAAATTATCGCACTGTTATGCACTCCCACAAGCAGCTTTGTTCTAATATCAACAAAATACCGACCTCAATTTTCCTCTTTCCTGATATCAAGAATTGTTTCCTAGTAATCTTTATGATAATATATATGTATATATAAAGAACAAAAACTTGTAGTAGAATTCAATGATTAACGAACAAGGAAAAATATATGTGTGTGTGTGTGTGTGTGTGTGTGTGTGTGTGTGTAAATAAAAATTACATTTTCTGCGCAAAATTCATTCTAAAAAAAAATACCTCCAGAACTAAAAAAGATTAATTACTAAACATAGAAGAAGTTCCTAAATTTATTTCCATAAGGATAAACTTTGAAATGAACCTGAAAAACCAGGAAATTCCGAGCCTTGACGAGAATTCCCAGCGACCTCAACCTTCCATTATATTCGTCCCAGGTGACGGGGGTTCCGTCGATCCTGTACTCGCTCCCGCCGGCGCTGGTGATGGTCCGGGTGAACTGGAGCTCCAACCCGTTAGCAAGCTGGTAAACCAAGCGGACAAAGGCCCTTCGGCCTCTCTGCTCCTTCTCCTTGTCGTCGTAAGCGTAGATCAGGTCCTTCAACTGGGCCCCACGGAGCTGTCCCGTCCGTACGCCGAGCACGAAGCTGATAGCGTCCATGAGGTTGGATTTCCCGGCGCCATTGGGTCCAATTATCGCCGTGAAGTCATAGAAGGGACCGATTGTCTGAAGGCCCTTGTAGGACTTGAAGTTCTCGAGCTCCAGGCGGTGGATTTTCCCCGGCGAGATTATGGAAGGCATGGCTGGGCAAAACCCTAGACGACGAGATCAGTAGACTGAAGCCGCTTCAGAGGGAGGAGACAGGTGAAATTAGCGCCGAATCCTCATGAAAAAAGCAGCGGTTTAGTGGGAATGTGAGAAATTAGGGCTCAATGTAAGGGGAATCTGGTTTGATTAGTGGAAATTTTCCCGGAAAAAGGGAGGGAAAGTGGAATTTGGGTAATTGGCGGGAGGGGAATTTTGCAAGAAATCAGGGATTGGAAAAGTATCGCAGTTTTTTTTTATTTATTTTTTTCTTTTCCTCAAACCAAGTGTGAAGTATAGAAGTTAAAAATGACGTTTTCTTTTTTCTTTTTTTTTTGGAGGGAATGAAATGACGTGTTTGCTTTCCCCTTGCCTCTTCGTCATTTCTTTCGTTTCGCATGGTACGTTTGCCGTGCTTTTGGGTATATTTGTAATTTTCATTCCTTACACGTCTGTTTTTACATTTTTGTTTTGAAGGAAATTCCTTACACGTTGACGTTTTTAACCTAAGCCAAGCCTTTTTTTTTTTTTTTTTTTTCAATAGTAATTCTTTTTTCTTTTTTTTTTTTTAAGTTAGGAGCGGAAGTTTGGAATTCTTCACAAGGTAGGTGACCATTAATTTATGCTTATAAAGTTTCCGATTTAAAATTTCTGCATTTATTTTTGTATTTAATAGTTAAATGTCATTGATCTCATCTAAAAATAATAAATTAAGTATGCGTTTGATTGATATTTTTTAGTTAGCATAACAACCATTGGAATAAGATTTATGGTCCATTTGGTGAAACGGTTTGAGTTGAAATTTTTAAGTTTGAGTTGGTTGACTTTTTAAAAAGTAGTTATAATTTTTATTGATTTTTCAGAAAAAGATAAAAACTGAGATGAAAAAGTACGGTTTAGTTTAAGTTGAACTTGAGCATGTACTTATTTTATCTATTTATGAGCTTACATTTTAAAAAAAATTACAATAATAGTGGGAAAAAAAAACTAGAACTACGAGTAGTTTATTATTGCATTGAAATACAAGATGTTTTTAGTTACACTATTAGAGTGTAAAGATTTAAATATTTCACTATTTTATAATAGAATAACTCAAATTCAAATCTCAAATATTCATTTTTATAAATTTGTCCATACCTATTTATTTATATTTATGGTCCGTTTGGTGAATGAGTTGAATTTGAGATGAGATGAAATTTTTAAGTTTGAATTGAGTTGATTTTTTAAGAAATAATTATAAATTTTGTTGACTTTTCAAAAATACAGTTTAATTTAAGTGAAATTGATTCACCAAACAAAGCCTTAAAGTTTTAAACTATGTTACACTTAACAAAAATCATCTAAACAGTACATTTTTTTAATACACAATTCGATTTAGGATATTTAAATGCAGACGAGGACAATAAAGAATAAAACAAAAACAAAAAAAAAAAAGAGGGAAAAGCTACAAAAAATAATACAAACGACAAACAAGTAGTGAACGACACCAAATGGCGCAAACTAATAATAGTACTAATAAACAACACCAGACGAATTATGCGACATAAAATGAGTAATTAACCAAACAAAAAGATTATTTTCACAAACAGTCCAAAATTAACACCAATTTATGTTAGTGAATTTCAGGTTTACACATCATACTGTTATAAACTTTGTAGAAAATCCATAATCAATCCTTTTGTTAGCGATTTGTCTAAAAAATCGATAGAAAATCACCATGTCAATTTATGTTAGCGAATTTCAGGTTGACACATCGTATTATTATAAACTTTTCAGAAAATTCATAATAAATCATTTTGCTATTGACTGGTCTAAAAAGAAAAAAAAAAAAAATCGTCATCTGATCATTCCTAACGACCATCAATTTATAATTGTAGGAGTTTAGAGTAGAAACTAAAGAGAGACAAAGATGGAAGAGGGTGTGTTTTTATTTTATTTATATCCACTTTTTTTTTTATAATAAACCCAACAACAATAATTATTTCAAAATCATCCTTACCTGTCGGTTACTTGATAATTTCCATCTTCTTTGAAAGCAAGTCTAACGGGATAATAATGAAAGAAAAGAAAACAGAACGAATTATTAAACGAGGAAAACTTAAATCGAAATGTAGGAAATAAACAATATCGTATAAGGAAACAACTGTTATGGGAGAAGATAAACAATTAATTTTTATTAAACATGTGTTATGCTTTTAGGTTTGCATTTAAGTTTTTTCACCTTAATTTTTACATTTTTTCTGAAAAATAAAAAATCATCACTAATTTTTTTTAAAAGTCAACCTACTCTAATATAAAATTTTCAATTTAAACCCTTATTCCAAACACAATATAAGATACAACTAAGCATGCGTCTGGTTGATTTTAAGTTGAAAATTTTGAGTTGAAATTATTTGACTTTTCAAAAATTAGTTAAAAAGATGTTTGGAGTAATATTTGGAGATGATATTTTTTATGTTGAGTTGGAAATGTGTGATTTGGGGGAAAACTTTTGAAAAAGTTTTGTGATATAGAAAATAATATATAAATTTGAAATGAGGTTAGTTAAAAAAAGGCAACATGGATATTGTTTTGTTCGTCTTGTCGTTACGAGCATTTTAACATAAAAAAAATATCTTATTCCAATTTGAAATGAGAAAATTACGAACTTTTAAAATTTGAGTTTTTTGAAAATAAAATAGAGTTAAAGTTTGGTGTAGAGTTAAAAATTTGAAATCCAAATGACAAAATGACATTTAGAGATAATATTCCAAACATGCCGTTTTTAGTTGACTTCCAGAGAAAATACAAAAAGGAGTTGAGTTTGTTCTTTTAGATTAGAGTTGTTGCGTCAAACATATACCAAGTAATCACAACCAACTTTCTAGTAAAAAAAATAATAATAATAATCACCACAACAACGTAAATATTATTTTTTATTGTGGTTATTAATGATAAGTTTTGTTTTAAATTACTTGATACTTATATATATATATTTTTTATAATTTGAATATGATTTTGTCTAAATTATTTTAATCATTATCATATCAGTTATCAATGTTACACTCACCGGTAACGAACAACAAGAATAGCATACAAAAGTTCACAATAAGTATGCTAATTCACCGGTGAAGATAAAAGGCACGTCCTACGAAAGAAACTCTAAAATGCTCGATGAAGGGCCAGCGTAATGAGTCTAAAGGCGGGATCAAACTTGAAAGGAATGGACGATTGTAGGCTTAATAGTGAATGCGAACTTCCCTGATTATAGATTTGAGATCAATAACTTAAAAAATGGATGTTGAGATAAACTGTTAGACAATATTTAATATTGTGAATTATCATTATATTTGTAGAATTATCATTATAGTATATACACATCATAATAATGGTAAATATATATAATTTAGGTTTATTAAGAAAGTATATAAACTTTTTTTCTTGTTATATACATTCAAGAATGTTTTAAGAATGATACATTTTTTGGATAAACTTATATACTGTGTGCAAATATAATGAATTTCCTACAATGTCTTATAATAATTCATGTCATTATTGAAGTAATAGGAGCGATTAAAATCAAGTTAATTTCATACATGAAATATATACTTTGAATTTGAGAGTTGGAGAATTTCACAACTTATAACAAAATCCAAACATGTAATGCAATCACATTTATTTTAGATTATTTTTAAAAAATAATAAGATTTTAACTTCTTTCGAAATAGATATATGTGTTACTTTAAAAAAAAAAAAAAAAAAAAAAAAAAAAAAAAACCCCCCGGTTAATTATCAGAAATCAGAAATTCTTAAAATAAATAAATCAATCAATCAATTAGGAAAATGTCACCATATCATAAATGAAAATAGCGAAAACCCTCGCAGGGTGAAACCAGAAAGGTCGGGACTTTTATTTTTTGGGGGTTTAAGAAAAAAGGGAATGTAAAGTACAGAGCTCTACCTCCGACGACGACGACGAAAAGGCCAGATTCTGCATATTCCGATTGCAATGGTTTCCCTCTCTACCTGGTTCCGATACGTCGCCCACAAGTTCGAGTACTCCGTCGCTCTCAGCTGGAAGGTCCGATTTCGCATTTGGGTTTTCTCAATTCCTTCTCTTTTATCGCTTCTCATTACAATTTCTTCACTTTCTTTGTACTTTCCGTTTCATGTCATTGTTTTCTCTACGCTTCAATCGGTTAAAGGCGTCAAATTTACATCTGGGTTCGAAAGTTTAGACCTTTAGTATAAGAATTTGTGGACCTTTGCTTAGTTTTTGCATAATTTTACGGATGGATTTTTGTTGTTTTTGTTATTTGTTAATTATTACTGGGTGGTTTTGGATTTCTGTTGGTAAATATCTAAGATGGGTTTTGTTACCCTGCTCCATTCACTTGTTCATATCAAGATTTTAGCATTCTGAATTCTCCACAAGTCTGTTAAAGAGTATAAATATATTTAAAATTTAAGAAGTCCAACTTCTTTCTTGACAGTTTGTTTCTTGAAGCATCTTATTTATCTTGAGAATGACGAGGTATCTTTCTTTGAAGCATTTTTAGTTTTCCTGTTGAATCTGCTGCATTCGAGAATATTTTTGCTTGTGTTTCATATGCACATTGAATCATTCCTTGCTGAATTTGTAATGTGATGCAGAACTATAAAAGAGGTCAAATTACTGATAGAGAAGTAGGCGATGCCGTTTGGAAGAACTTTTTCCAGGGAAAGTTAACATACTTGCATTGGAACAAAGGAGAGGAGATGGCACCAACTATAAGCGGAGGGACTCTTCTTGTCCGGAAATTACCAGTAGCTGATCCCACGTAATTCTACCCTTTTAATTTGACCTCTTATCTTAATGTGAATTTGTTCTCGCTGAGACTCGTTGTTCGACTTTTTTCTTTCTTACTTGGAAAGAAGAGATTGTTGTTACTGAAATAGTGGCCCTTATTCTGTTTCTTCGCAAGAACTGCTGAGATCTGTCATCACTGAATTTCGGTCTGTTGTTTTGTTCATAGTATCAGCAAAGCGTGCCTAATAATTTTATCCTAGTTATTATTTGAAAATTTGGTAGATCTTTCTTAATTATATGTTTCAATTTTACTTTTCTCGAATCTTTATGTATAGTTTCCAAAGAGAATTACTGAAATCTTTGGTGTGAAATTGCTCATTTGTGCTGGTAATGCTTGCTTTGGTTAAAATAAATAAATAAATAAATAAACCTTTGCAAGATGGTGCCGATTGACCTAATATTTTGGCAATTTCTGTATCTCATTGATTAGAGGTATGCATCTCCTTTGTGGTTTTGTAGCTTCTACATGCAGGAGCTGATGGAGTGCCATGTGTTCTCCAACATTGTTGAAGTGAAGTTGATAATTATTAATTAGGTGATTGGGATTCATTTTGTAGATGACGAGGAACCTTCTCGTGAAAAATGTATTTGTTGTTTGTCATGTTGCCTTATTTCTTCCTGTTAGTTAAATTCTTTGTGAAACTTTTTTTCTCTGATTCTCACATACTTGAATTTTCTATTTAGTCATTGCTTATAAGTTTGTCTGGTTTTCAAATTTACAGATTCCTAATAGAGTAACTGATACAAATAATTTTGACAGGCGTGTTTTTGTTGGAGATGTGGTGCTGTTGAAGGATCCCGAGAATGAAGAAAATCACATTGTACGAAGATTGGCTGCCACTGAAGGTTATGAAATGGTGTCTGCCGATGCAAATGATGAGCCTTTTGTTCTTGAAAAGGATCAGTGCTGGGTTTTGGCTGACGATGAAAAATTGAAGCCAAAGGTATATTCTATCCATGTTTTAGTATTCTATTATTGTGAACATAAAAACGCTTCTATCGTATCAATGGATAGCATGGACCTCAATGTTCCGTCCTCTCTCTTTTTTTTTTCTTTTGTTTTTTTTTCTTGGAAGAGTTGGACATAGGTGCAAGGATAACGGGAGACTTTCCAATAGAAAATTAGACTGATAATTCTGCCAAAAATGTTTCTATAGTTGTTAACTTTGCCAAGAGATTAGTAATAGGACATTATTAAGGAGAACTTGAACAACTAACCTCTGTACCTTCTTTTCAACTTGAAACTTCGTAATCAAGATTGAGAGTTTGGCCTCTATGAGAAACATTAATGCTTAAAATCCGTATTACTAGTCTTCTTTTGAGTCTATAAGTGTGTCGATCTGTCTCTTTTTGGCCGATTTAATAATTGCATTGGAAAACATAACTAAGGAAGATTTGTGCTTATTATCATCTTTAATTTTTTGTTAACAATTCTACTATGCACTCGCACTCGAGTTCACTGCACTGTTTTTGATCCTTACTCATGATGGCAGGAAGCCGGTGACAGTCGTAAATTTGGGCCGGTTCCGATTACGGACATAGTTGGTAGAGTTATATATTACCTAAGAACAGCAGTGGATCATGGACCTGTGCAGAATAAGTATGCTGCTCAACTACACTTTTTCAACTTATTTTTTTTGTTGTTTGATAGGAAAAGTTCTAGTGATTGATGTGAAAATACGGTGTCGTTTTTTTCTCTGTCCAGTTACCGTAGCATGCGTAAAGATACACCGGTGTTGGAAATTGAGTTGGACGTTGATGAGATGGCAAAAAATCACAAAGCCTGAAGGTTTTTCCTGGCTCAGTTAGTTCGTATGTATTGCTTTTCTCCCATTTTCTTATGGGATCATTTCATCTTCTTTCTTTCGTTATTGTCTTTTGCTTTTGTGGGCTGAAGAACAAGACACAGTAAATTAGTGAAGATGGGATTTTTAGGCTGTTCATCAGATCGGAGATGGTGGTTGATTTATGGTTGATCGGGTTGGCTAAGCTGAGAAAAATGGGGATGGGGTCTATCTTTCCCTGTTGAAGAACTTGAAGCAGCTTTGTACCAGAATTTTGAGCTTCAACTATTTACGAACTTTTCCCAATAACATAATTGTAGTCTGGAAAACTACGAAAAGAGAGAAGGAAAAAATCCAGGTGATATCTATTTTCTGGATGCTTATATTTGGAAGTCATTGCTTGGTCTCATCCATAATGTACTGTGTTCCGCTGTTCACACCTTTTTTTTTTTTTTTTTCTCCTTCAAAGAATTCAAATCTGGGATTCTACAAAAGACCTCCTAAATATGTGTTTCTGGCTGTCTGTTTACTTCTTGGCATTTTCCCTAGAGAGAGAGAGAGAGAGAGAGAGAGTGAGGCTTTATTTGGAGTTTGATTTGGAGTTTGAGGTTAACTCTAATTAAAGTGTGCTTGGTACGAAGAATAAGGCTTTATTTGGAGTTTGAGTTTAACTCTAATTAAAATGTACCTTTTCACTCAGGTTTTTTTATTTTATTTTTAATGAAAAGCTAATAAAATTTATAACTAGTTTTTTAAAAGTCAATCAACTCTAACTTAAAAATTTCATCTCCAACTGACGAACTAAACCCAAGCTAAATCTGTACAAGTCCTTGAATTTTCAATTTTCAATTTGACAAAATTAGTTCCAACGGCGTAATAATATAGAGGACATGTTGAAGTAGTGTTCACTTGTCGTTCCGGCAGAACTCGGGTTTTCATGTGGATTTATCAGCACCTTCTACAGTGATACATGAGACTCACTCTCCACTATTTAGAGAGATTTTTTGAACTTATATAAAAAAATCAATCTTTTTTTAGCAACTTTGCAAAATTGGACTGAAAACTGAAACAATTATAAAACTCTTTCATCCGGAATCGTTTTCGAGTAAACGACATATAAAATCTTCTTATAAGGATAATTCCGATAGAAATCAAGTTACTCAGAAAATATCCAAAAAGCTAGAAGATGTGAGCAAAATTCACTGGCAAAGATGCATATTTCGAAATTTTCATTCTAATTTTCTCTTAAACCGATTAGTCAAAATTATAAAACTTTAGTAGCAGAATTGATAATTATTAACAACAATGACGCCATAAGTAAGACAATTTATCGGAGTTAGGGTTTCACGTGCCTTTATTTTCTTACCTTGTGAAATATGGCGTTCTACTACTAATGTCAACTCACTTTCCTATAAAATTAAAGCATAATTCGCAAGTATAAACATAATCTCAAAGGTTTTATTATTACCTTTATTATAGGATTGCCATTTAGACGTTTTATGTTGAATAAAAAAAGTACCAAAAGAAGAAGAAAAAAAAAAAAAAGCTGAAAATTTTACTTTTTTTTTCCTAAAGGTTTTTACAAAAAAAAAAAAAAAAAAAAAAAAAAAAAGCAAAAAGAAAATTTAGGAAGAAATATGTTAAAATAAACAGTAAAAAAAAAAAATTTTAAATCCAGTAAGCAACGAATAGCCGCCTCAAAACTAGAAACCCAGCTCTACCCATAGAAAACGTAATAATACCTAACAAGTTCCTTATCACCCACACAATGCAAAACCTCCACTAAGCCCTTCTCTCCTTTTCTTCTTCCGAGCGATGTCGCAAGCCGTGCACATCGTCGGCAAGCCCCTCCGTGGTATTTTTCTTTCACACTAATCCCCTCCTCTGTTTGTTTCTCGAGAAAATCCTATGACTATGAGTTTTTCTGATAACTTTGCTGACTTTGTTTTCCAACTTTGGGGTTGAATTTGGAGCTTTCTAGTTCCCGTTTCAATTTTTCATTTCGTTTCATTCTTTTTTCTCTTTCCTCCCCTTAAATTTTTGCTTTTTATATTAATCATTTAATTTTGGATCGTATTTTTGCGCTAATAATTGTTTTTTTGCCGCGGAAATGTCCAGAAGTTTGAACTTTCTTAGATATCAATGGGAATTTAACCACCGAAATATAAAATTTTGTTATGTTGTTTAAGAATATCTCTCTTGCCCACCATCTGTTTGATTAAATGGCTTTCGATATTTTGCAATTTTATATGGTGGTGTGGAAGTTGCGAATTGCCTACCATATGTTTGTTGAAATGCTAGTAAGCAGTTTCATAGGTAATTTTTATTCTGGTACCCAAAAACCAAGGATTTGTCGGAAAATGACTTATGTTTGAGTTGCTAGTATGTTATACTTGCCGTGTCGCAATCTATGAGAATGTTAATGGATTTTGACATTTCCGGTCTTGGTTTATTGCAGGTTCTGGACTGCCAGAAGGGAAATGTCTTCTCTGTCCTGGAGTTTCTGGAAGAGCAGTGACCTTGAATGCTTGCTCTTCTCATTTCCAGTATAGATTCCAGTCTCAGGCCAATGTTGGACCTCTGAGGTGTGCTTCCGCAGGAGCATCTTATGTCTGCAAAGCGAGTTCTGATAATGGTTATAGGAGAAACCCAGACTTCTCAAGGCAAAACAGGCACGGGTTCTCTCGAGGCAGGAATAGGCAAAATGAAGATAGGGACAGCTTTGAAAACCTTGATGATTCTGATATCCTGTCCTCCAAAAATGGGCCGTATTTGTCGCTCTCGAATTCTCCGAAATTCCAGGCCACTGCAGCTCCTGGACCTAGAGAGAAGGAGATTGTCGAGCTATTTAGAAAGGTCCAGGCTCAGCTCCGGGAGAGAGCTGCAGCAAAAGAAGAGAAGAAAACCGAATCCATGCAAGGGCAAGGGAAAGAGAACGAAACTGTGGATTCCCTCCTCAAGCTTTTACGAAAGCACTCAACTGAGCAAGCAAAGAGGGGTAACAGCAGTAGCAATAGCAAGGACTACATGTATGATCAGCAATTACAGAATGACCAATACAACAGGGGAAAAAAAACACGTTCGCTTGATTCAAACAGCAGTGTGAAGGATGACGCCCCCGACTCTTTTGCCTCTTTCACTAGGCCTGTATCGAACTTTCAGCGTAAATCTCCTGTCCCTCGGTTGAAATTCCAACCCATTTATTCTGACGAGGACACCGCCAATTCATTGCCAAGCTGGAAGCAAAAGCAGAATCAGGTTGAGGCAGTTCCTAAATCTGACTTGGTGCTGGAGTTAGAGCCCGAAGCTGAGGATGATGAAGAGACCGAGTCTGAGCTTGAAACGGATGAACCAGAGCTTGTTCAGTTGTTAGATGGTGAGTTAGGCACGAAAGAGTCTCTTCTTGATGATGACGAGGAGGAGGAGAAGGATGAAGAAAGTGGAGATGAAGAACCGCTTGAACATGAGGATTTGAGTGCGTGGAAGCTATCGGAACTGAGGGCACTAGCTAAGTCTCGCGGGTTTGAAAGGATATTCAAAGATGAAGAAGAGTGAGCTCGTGGATTTGCTAAGTGGGAGCTCAGCTGATCCATGATGCAGACCCGCAATAAACACAACATGCTGCTCTGCTTACTGATATGGATGTGAGATTAAGGTTTTTTTTTTTTTTTTTTAACTTCTGTTGTTCGCTTTATGTTTCAGTTCTCCGAATATTTGTAGGAATTGATTAGTTGTAGTCGATTCCTTTTCTCTTCCCTTTTGGTTTGTTTTTGGGATTTCAATAGTTATTTCTGTCCCTGTATTTATAATTTTTCTTTTCATGCTTCTATTTTGATTTCCGGCAATCAAACAGAGAGTCTCATGATAATAGGAGAACCCAAATGTAGATTTGGAGATAAAAATAGTAACAAAGGGCTGGTTTTCTTTTATTTATTTATTTTTTCTTTCAAATTCTAAACTTTATTTTTGAATTGGGATGTGAAATTATCACTAAACTTACTATACATCCTTAAGCATTAGGGCGCTCTAACTAACAGTTATATAATGTAATCATTAAGGATGTTTGCGATTATTTTCATTGATGATCTACCAATTCGGACAATCTTGAGCCTGTCCAGAATCTCACAACCCCGGAGAGAATATACTGAACTTCGATTTACAAGAATAGCGCAGGTGGGCTATGTGCTTATCTACCCTTTTTCTACCACCGAGGAACCAAGTAGAGTGGTAAGGTGCTTGCTCTCTCGATTAGAGGTTTTGAGTTTAAGTCGTCACTGTCGCGGTGATCAGAGTGTGGTAATCCACTTCGAGAGTGATTCATATATCACACAGGGGGCTCTCCTCTCCCTGGGGTTATCTTCGCATAACGAAAACTTCATTTATTTTGATACGGTTGGCAAATAAGACTAATATGATGCCTTAGTGGTGTAGTTTTTTTTTTTTTTTTATTTTATTTTATTTTATCTAATGGTATCAAAAAATAATCAAGTTATTATTATTATTTTGAGCTTGAGGTGGGAGTGATTTGAACTCTATATTTTATAATAGAGTTAAGAATGAAATTAGCTTTAGGTTATATTTATAATCACAAAATAATTAGGTTATGAAAAAATAAATGCAGACATGCGAAGTTGTAAAAGATCCTAATGATGTTTGTCAGTGATACTGATATCTTAATTTTAATCTTAATCTTAATTATAATAAAAGAGTAGTTGACGAGGTTACTGTTTATTTTTTATCCTAAAAAATAAACCGTTTTGGTGCCCTCGCTCTTTTTTTGTTTTTCCCTCCTTTTCTTTTACTTTTGATTGCTTCAGCATCAGCAATGATACTTGTGCCACTGTAGAGCACCAATTCCAATATTGCAAAGTTATACGTCTACATAGAAAACTCTTTCATAAAAGTAGGACCTACGTTTGTTTTCAATGATAAAATCACTCTCTCTTTCCCTCTCATGAATGCACGTGCTAGACATCTTCCATTTTATAACAAATTATCAATTGATGCTAATGGCAGTAAATTTTTTTCCCCCCTCTTGTGCAATACATGTGCTAAACAAAGCTTTAAAAAATGAATAATCACATTTAATTTGTATATATATTCTTTTGGTAAATATTTTACCTGTTATTTTATTTCGCCTGAAATTTTACATAGTTTTTTTTTTTTTTTTGTTGAAATTTTACTGGTAGTTCTAAAATTGGAACTTATGCCTTCAAATATAAATTTATGTTAAAAAACCGTTTGGTGTCTTTTCTTTTTCCCCCCTTTTTTTTTTCCTTGTCACCATTTCTTATCTTTAACATCTTTTGACTTTGTTTCATTTTTCCCATTATTTGTTTTTTATAAATTTTTTAGCTTGTCTTTTCCTAATCTTTCACTTTTACTTCATTTTTTTTATAACCCTTTTATTTTTATTTTTCATGCATTTGTTCTTCATTTAAAGGTCAACATACAATTATTCTCTCTCTTAAAGATTTCTCTTATGATATCTAATATAAACTTTCTGAACAAAAACGCTAATTTATTTATATATTTTTTGTAGATATATACCTTAGAGCATTGGAATTTAGTATTCCTACATGGAAATGGAATCCTTTTTTTCATGCTTGTGATCAAGTCTAATTAGATTGAGTTTTCTTTTCTTGTTTTCACGGTCAAATTTATGCATGTCCTTCTGCATTTTTCACAATCAATGAAGGGAGGTTTTAAATTCTTTTCTTTCTTTTTGGACAGTAGATATTCTTTTTTTTTTTTTAATTATTATTATTTTTATTTTTGATAATATTTATATGACTATTTTTTCTTAATTTGGAGGGTGGGGAATTCAAACTCTGTATTTTTAAGTGGAGTCAGATACGGTATTATTACTAGGTGGTACTCACAAACACCAACTTACCTTATCTTCCAACATTTTATCTCAGATAACTAAAAGGAGGTTATAACCTTGAAATCAAACAAGCATTAAGTTAGATCCATAGTTATTCAAAAGCTAATACATCCTAAAACAATTATTTTCAAGTGTGTGTATGAAATAGCTACTGTTATCGATGGTGAGACGACACATGATTCGGAAAAAGATAAACCCTCATAATCCTCATAGAAACGATCACCCAATTTCAGTTGAAAAGACCAAACATCATATGCTCTCCCCTTGGTACGAATCTCCACTACGCCGAAGGCATCACCTGAAATCAAAAGGTCTTGATATGGGTTGTGATGGGGCCGAGGGGTAGTGGTGTGGCTAAAGAACGAAAGCGATAGGATGTAACAAAGGTTCTAAAAACTTCATGAAGTAAGAGATATCGGAGCATTCATCAAGGAATATTTCTCACAATCCCAAGTACTAACTTAAAACATAGGCCGATTATCATTGTGTTGGGCCTTTACATCATTTTAACCAATCTTGTACCATCTATAACTTTGATTTCTTACTCAAGAGATGTTACTTTTTATTTCTTTTTTATTTTTTATTTTTTAATTTTTTTGATGCAGGAGCTTAGTGCTTTCCCTTTTGTCGTTTAGTTTATGTAATAAGTGTTTTTAGTGTCGTTGGCTTGATTCTTTGTCGTTTACTTCATTTACCAAAACGATATCGTTTGATTGTGTCCTCACTTTCGTTTTGTAGGAGGGTTTTCTGAATCGAACGCTGCTTGTTAATAGCGGCTGCTCCATAGAATTCTAATATACATATATTGGTTGTACACAATCTTGAAACGTAGCTTGCTGAATGGAAGAATGAAAACAGAGCTTTGACTCTTTATTTCCTTTTTTCTTGTTCACGAATTCTTGGTTGGAACGTGATTCTCTCCAATTTCTCTTGGTAAATCTGATTTTGCAGATTTGCTCACTGGTTTCTACATCAAAGTGGTATCACATATAGGTTCAACTGATGTAAGAGTGACACAACCATTCCTCCTAAAAGTTGCAATTGATGAGACATGTACAATTAACTCTTTTAAACACCACCCACTTCCGAGCACTATCCGTTTGGGCTCTTACTTGGAGGAATCCCTTACGAATCCGTAGGCACACCTAATGGATGGGCTTAGGCACTTTTTCGAGGTCCAAGCCACATAGACCGCCTCCCAAGTTCAAGTATGCTCCTGCATCAATTTCTTCTCTCTCTCTTTTCCTTTTCAATTCCTTGATATCAACTTTTTATTTTTTTATTTTTATTTTTTTGTTTTTTGTTTATCTCTCTTGAACTATTTCTTTCACAACTTTCATTCCTTTCTTTTGATTCATACTCTCCCCCCCACTTATCTTCCGTTCCCAACCTAATTCCTTGTTAAATTCTCCTTGTACATGAAATAAGTCTCTTAAGCTCCAATTCATCTTTAGAACAAGGGTAAGGATACAAATATACTAGGTTAGGTAGAAAGATGTGATTAACCAAAGAAAAAGGCATATTCAATGAAGGCTCAAATTGGCTTACAAGGGGCTATGTTCTCTTAGAACATCAATCGGGGAACTGGTTAAGTTGGCCATAGTGCTAAGGTCCTTGTATACCTTAATCATTTTCCAAGTGATACTCGATCAGTCGTTCGCCTCGAAAGACCTCCGGGAGAGTTCTAACCCTTAATCCCGGCATGTGGAAATCAAAGCAATCATCAAAATAAGGGTACAAAAAGTTCACTTTTCCTAACATGCTTGTCTTGGTGTCAAATAACATGGCTATTGTGCAAAAAAGTTTGAGTACAATCATAATAAAAACATATTAACCAACGAATCACACCAAGATCCAACATCATACTCATCATCAATCTAAGCCATAACACTAAAACTCAATTCTCATCAAAGTAGTGGTGTACTCCCCCACTAAAACTAAAATCTCACATAAACTCATTAAAATTAAAAATTCTCACATAGCCTCCCCTAAAATTTATTTTATTAAAAAAAGAAAGTTTTGGTGTACACCCCATTAGAATATGTTTCTGGCTCGACCCTTGGCAGTAGTCTATGGACAGTCCACTTTGAGAAATATCTATATACTTGACTCTCCTATTTCTAAGTTATTTAGATACGTCACCCTCTATCTTTATAAGATATTTTTTTATTAAAAAAAAATCTAGCTAATACAACAATACCACATAATAAAGACTTCCTTTATTCTGGTGCAATTGGCCGATAAGATTTTTTATTTTTTTTTATACGAAGCCTTGGTGGCGTTGTTTTTTTACCTAATGGTATCCAAAAATAAACGCACACATGCAAAATTATAAAAGATCCCAACGATGCTTAGTCTACTTTCCTAAAAAAAAAATTAAAAAAAAAAAGGTCTACTAACTAAATTCATTTTGAGTAATCCTAAACCGGAACCAGATCATTAGAAAAACATTTTCGAAACACTCTAGCTGTCGTTATTCTACGCATATTGAAATGAAAGAAAAAAACAAAAAAAAGAAAAAGTAGTTGATCATATATGCTGACCGGGAGGAAGTGATATTTGTCGTGAACGGAATATATATTAGATTGCTTTGGGATGAAGTAGCTTTTGACACGTGGCAGAGTTTCATTCTTGGCAGAAAAAGGCGCAAAATGTTGAACAACTTCTCTGCTAAGTTTCTGAAACAACAATATTATTATTTTTCCTAATCAAAAAGTTTTCCACTGAGTCACCGTGGACCTTAAAGTCTTCGAACTAAAGAACCACTCTCCTATAATAATTTTTTGTAATAAACAAAAACAAAAAAATTAATAATAAGAATCCACTTTCCTAGCGTTCTGCTTCTGCTTCTGCTTCTGCTTCTGATTGTTCTTCACTGCTGTTTGAAACTTGGTTGGAATATCAAAGAAGATGGGCCAAAATCTCGATTCAATGAAACCACGACGCACCAAAGCCGAGTTGCTCTACGATATCGTCGTCACCACCGGCAATGTGGTAGCCATTAAAGCTCTCTTCCGGGAAGGTGCTAGCCTTGAGGTATTTCTTCTTTGCTTTTTTTTTTTTTTTTTTTCTTTGGAAGGAAAATATTTGTATTTTGATTTTGATCATCAATTTTTATTGTTTAAAATTTTTGTGGTCGTTGTTTGGGTCTATCTGAGTTTGTGTTTTGTTGAAACAGTGGACTGACATAGAGGGAAAAAATTCCCTGATGGTGGCGTGCACGGATCACAAGTTAATTGATGCTGCTAAAACTCTCATTCAATTGGGTGCTAATGTCAATTCTTACCGTCCCGGTAATTTCATCGCAAAATCATATGTTTCCAATGCTGCTTTAGGATTTGTGGTGGTTCGAGTGTAACTGGGCCCATCTTTCGAGTAGAATTGAATCAAGTCCTTTTAATGTTCCTTTCATGTGTGTGTGTGTTGTGAATGTTTGTTTTGAGTGTTGAATTCTGGCAGGTCATCATGCCGGTACTCCCTTGCATCACGCTGCAAAAGTGGGTCTTGTACAGACTGTCAAATTACTTCTCTCCAATGGAGGTATGTCTTTTCGATAGGGGACAAGATTTCGTTGAATTTGATGCCATATACCATTCGTTGTGCAGTATAAAAGGTGAAGAAATAATTTGCTTCATTTATCTACCTTGTTCATGTTACAGCAAACGCTTTAGTGCGGAATGATGATACTCAAACTCCACTAGATGTTGCTAGACAGAACAAGCACACCAATGTTGTTCGTGCAATTGAGGTATGCGCGAGAAATGTGGGAATATAAATTACCATGTTCGTTGTATCCCGTTATATTGTTACGTGACCAATGTTTCATTTTTCTTTATTGCTTTTAGAAACACATATGCTATTTCTCCGGCTGGGTACGGCAGTTTTATGGTCCGAGCTTCCTCGAAGCTTTAGCTTCATATCTGTTATCAATAAAAATGTACGTGTTTTGCTATCTTTCTTGTTATCAGATTCCTCTGATGTTCTTTTGTTTGCTCATCGTTTTTTTTTTATTTATAATTTTTTTTAAATATTTTATTTTAGTCATTCATCACATGTCTTGGTTATTTGAGTTTGTTGCTTGCAGTTGGGTTGTAGTTATTCCTGATGGTCCTGATGATCCTACAACGCCTCGTAAGTTGCAGCTTGCTCTATATTATACCTTACAGGTACACTTAAGTTTTCTTGGCTTTGTTGCTATTAGTATTATGTTTTGAACTTCTCGGAAGGGAACATTTATGCCTTTCTGATTTACCCTGACACTTATCTTTGCAACACCGTTTTTGTTTTCAAGTTTCACACCCTTTTGTTGCTTGTTTGCGTCTTTGTTATGTAGTTTTTTTTTTCGCCCTTCTTCTTTTTCAAGATAATCATTCACGTCTTTCTCTTCTCCCCTCCCTCCCAACTGTGGAGAAATTTGGCTGTGTTCGTACGTTCTTTGCATTTTTAATTTTATTTCTTGTTGTTGCTGTATTTTGGGCAAGAGTTCTACTTAAAGGGTTATTACACATTCAGTAACTATCATTTTGTTACTCTTCAATCTTTTCTATGTCACTGTTTGGGACGTGCCTTGCCACCGTCATGGTGGTGTTGCACGACTTGTGCGATGTTGTTTCCTTCTGCTCCATGCTAGAAACATATTTTAGTAGAAAGTTATGAATTGAAACTTTATCTTGTTGTCTCAGGCGTAACTTAATAATTTTTTTGCTGCCGAGGTCAAAACTTATAAAATAGTTACTCAAAATCCAGTTCTATGGTTGCAGCATACCTTTAATCATCAGAATATTGCTTCTGCTTTGCGCTTGTATAGATTCATCCTTTATCGTTTTTTTATATATGTCACACCGTAAACTGTTGATACATTAACAGGATGCCCGGCCTTTAACTGTCGTTTCTCTCTGGAAGGCCCGAATCGAGGAACCTAATCTTTCTCAATCGGATCCGAAACTCGCAGTTTTTGATAATACTACCAGTAAATTTTCTCCTCTCAAACTATTATTTCTGTATTTCCTTTTGAGCTTACGTTTTATTTTAGGTGCTAAACTCCACTAATTGGGTTATTTTGTCAATTATGTAAATGAATCCGGGGGTGGGTTTATTAGGTACTCACCAAGATTATTTTTTCGAATCTATTAGTTATGTGAGATGAATTCACTAATTGTACTTATGGATTGAAAATGCATCAATGGACAGTTAAATCATACTCTTATGCAATAGCTTTTTATAGTTTTCCACGTCAATTCATTTTCTTGACGAACTACTTTCCACTAATCATATATTTCGCTATCAGAATATCGGCATAGACTTGCGTCCGCTGTTCATGGTGATAAACAACAACTCCAGTCATTGTACAATGCATGCCGAGGAATTTCTCAGGTATCATCAAATCTAAATGTAGGTTGTTTTTTATCTTTGCTTTTGCTACTTGATTTTTTGAGATAGAAGTTTGAATTTTTAACGTACTGGTAAGTACTTGTTTTTACCTTAGAAGTCATTTTGAGGTGTGACAATGAATTGTGAGGAATAGTATGTCTCAGTCACTGATCTGAGCACTACAAGTATACATAGTCGATATTGTGAATTTTTTTATTCAAAAAAGGGATTTCACATCTAATTATGATCAAAATGGTTTAATCTGAAGATGATTCAAAATAATTGATTTCGAAGTACCAATTACACGAATATGTAACTACAGGATGCACCATTTACATATTGCCACTAGCTAATTTTGTTAAAGTCGAATTTAATTTTTCATTACTTAATTTTCAGCAAGTAGGTCATTTTTAATACAGCTTCAGATATTTTCTCCTTTTTAATTTTGCAGTAGCAGAAGCAGCCTATTCACTTGAATTCAAGTTGTAGGGCTTATATTCTATATCCCTTGTCTGATAATACAAAGTATCTTCATTCTTCTTTAATTTGTTTAGCTCCCAAGAAAAAAGAGAAAACAAATGCATCTTATTTGCGAAATAGTTGCATAACATGTACGAATTACATTTAAAACTGATACCATGAGGTTTTTACCTAATCTGTCCTTGTTCTTTTTGTTCAGGTCGTGCCTTCCTCAATTAGTCATAATTCTCAATCTTCTGTAGAAGGTGCAGAAGTGGCAATGGCGTCATCAAGTGACTCCATTCAATCTGCTTCTGCAGAAATTTCACCAGCTCCTGATTCTCATTTGATACCTGAGGCATCCAGCACAACTGAGGGGGGACCGTCTGTGAAGGATGAGACTAGCAATGGGCAGGGATCAGCGGTTGGAACCACACATTCTGAGCCAGACAGCACTGGATGTGAGGATAAACAAGTTAAGGAAGATTACAATGGTCCGAGTACACAAGATCATGAACCTAGGCCACATGGTAATCAAACTAAACATTCTACAGGTGAAGGGATGGGGGGAAAGAGATGGCCCCAATGGTCCCCTTTTGATTTAGCAAATATATACGTGTGAGCGTGTGTATATGAACGTTTGTCTTGATAATTGAATCCTGACAGGTCGTCATGCCAGTACTCCCTTACATCATGCTATAAAAGAGGGTCGGGTCCTAGAGGCTTTTGAATTATTTCTCTCCAACAGAGGTCTGTGTTTTTGATATGGGACAAGATTTCATTGAATTGGATGCCATATACCATACATTTTGCAGTGGAAACGGTGAGTAAAATAATTCGAGTTATATGTCTTTCTTATTAATGTTACAGCAAATGCTTTAGTGCGGAATGATGAGGGTCAAACTCCACTAGATGTTGCTAGACAAAACCGGCACACCGATTTTGTTCGTGTAATTGAGGTATGCGCAAGAAATGTGGAAATAAAAATTACTATTGTTCTTTGTATATCGCTAGATTGTTACGTGACCGCTGTTTAACTTTTGCTTTATTGCTTTTAGCATGAAATATGCTATTTCTCTGGCTGGGTACGGCAGATTTATGGTCCAGGCTTGCTTGAAGCATTATCTTCATATCTGTTTTCGAGAAAAATGTATGCATATAGCTTTCTTTCTTGTTAATAGGATTCCTCTGATGTTATTTTGTCTGTCTCATCATGTTTTGTTGTTATGATCATTCATCCCATGTCCAGCTTATTAGAGTTTGCTGCTTGCAGTTGGGCTGTAGTTATTCCTCATGGTCCTAATGATCCTACGGAGCCTCTTAAGTTGGAACTTGCTCTATATTATTCCTTAAAGGTACACTTAGCTTTGTTGCTTTTAGTATGATGATCTGAACTTCTTCGAAGGCAACATTTATGTCTTTCTGGTTTTACATAACAGTTTTACAAAGTCATTTTTGTTTTCAAGTTTCACATCCTTTTGTCGCTTGTTTGTGATGTAGTTTTTCTTTTTCCTTCTTTTTCAAGATAATCATTCCATCACGTCTCCCTCTTCTCCCCTCCTATCCGTCCGTGGAGAAAATTGGCTGTGTTCATACATTCTTTCCATTTTAATCGTTTTTTATGCATTTATTTATTTTTTCTAGCAGTGTTTTGGGCACGAGTTCTCCTCAAAAAGACACAAGCTATTCAGTAACTATCATCTTGTTACTCCTCTAGCTTTCCCTATTACTGCTCCATGCATCAAATGGCTCCAAAACTTGAGCCTTATATCACTACTTTGGGTGTGCTTTGCTATCGTCGTAGCGGTGTTGCACAATTTGATTGATGTGGCTTCCTTCTGTTGCATGCTAGAAACATATTTTAGAAGAAAGTTATAAATTGAAATTTTATCTTGCTGTCAAAGGCATAACTTGTTAATTTTTTTGTTGCTGAAGTCATAACTTATAAAATAGTTACTCAAAATCCGGTTCTCTGGTTGCTTTCCGCTTGTATAGTTTAAAGTTTAAACTCATCCTTAATCTTTTTATATGTCAATCTGTAAACTGTTGATCCATTAACAGGATGCCCAGCCTTTTACGGTCGTTTCTCTCTGGAGTGCCCGGATCGAGATACCTAA
Organism: Ficus erecta; assembly: GCA_008635985.1. Taxonomy (NCBI): domain Eukaryota; kingdom Viridiplantae; phylum Streptophyta; class Magnoliopsida; order Rosales; family Moraceae; genus Ficus; species Ficus erecta. The sequence continues at coordinate 57,040 of BKCH01000695.1, read as the reverse complement.
TCTTTCTCAATCAGATCCAAAACTCATAGTTTTTGATGATTCTACCAGTAATTTTCAATTGCTCAAACAATTGTTTCTGTATTTCTTTTCGGGGGTTATGTTGTATTTTAGGTGCTTAACTCTGCTATTTGTTATATAAACAAACCCAAGGTATGTGTCTATTAGGTACTTACCAAGATTCTTTGTTCGAATCTGTCAGTTATCTGAGATCAATGAATTTATTGTACGTATGGATTAGAAATGTATTAATAGACAGTGAAAATCATTCTCTTAAGCAATTGCTTTATTATTGCTTTTGTCATTTCTCATTTTGTACACTTTTCCTTGTCAAATCATTTTTCTTGGCGAACTACTTCTTTCTACTAATCATATATTTCGCTATCAGAATATCGGCATAGACTTGCGTCCGCTATTCAGGGTGATAAACAACAACTCCAGTCGTTATATAATGCATGCCAAGAAATTTCTAAGGTATCATCAAATCTAAATGCAGGTTGTTTTTTACCCTTACTTTTGCTACTTGGTCTTTCCAGATACAAATTAGAATTTTTAATGTACTGGTAACTACTTTTGAATTTGGAAAAAGTGGCCTGTTTTACCTTGGAAGTCATTTTGGTGTGTGACAATGAATTTTGAGGAATAGTATGTCTGAATCACTGGATATTCCGTTACATATCGCCACTAACTAATTTCGTTAAAAAGTCGTATTTAATTTTGCATTACTTGATTTTCATCAAGTGGTCTTTTTTTTTATTTTTTATTTTTTTTTTCTTCATAGCTTCAGATATTGTCTCCATTTTAATTTTGCAATAACAGAAGCAGCCTATTCGCTCGAATTCAAGTTGTAGGGCTTATTTTCCATATTCCTTGTCTGATGATACAAAATATATTCATTCTTCTTTAATTTGTTTAGCTCCTTGGGAAAAAAGAGAAAACAAAAGCATCGTATTTGTAAAATATTTGCATAGCATGTATGCATTACATTTAACTTTTGTGTATATTGAATCTTGCGCTTGGTTGTCGAATATATTTGAAGGATAGGTATTCACATTGTGTAAATATTGTTTAAGACTGATTCCATGTGGTTTTTTCCTAATCTGTCCTTGTTCTTTTTGTTCAGGTCAAGCCTTCTTCAATTAGTCATAATTCTCAATCTTCTGTAGAAGGTGCAGAAGTGGCAACGGCGTCATCAAGTGACTCCATTCAATCTGCTTCTGCAGAAATTTCACCGCCTCCTGATTCTCATTTGATACCTGAGGCATCCAGCACAAATGAGGGGGGACCGTCTGTGAAGGATGAGACTAGCAATGGGCAGGGATCAGTGGTTGGAACCACACATTCTGAGCCAGACTGCACTGAATGTGTGGATAAACAAGTTAAGGAAGATTACAATGGTCCGAGTGCACAAGATCATGAACCTAGGCCACATGGTAATCAAACTAAACATTCTATAGGTGAAGGGATGAGGGGAAAGAGATGGCCCCAATGGTCCCCTTTTGATTGAGCAAATATATATGTGTGAGCATGTGTATATGAACTTTTGTCTTGATAATTGAATCCTGACAGGTCGTCATGCCAGTACTCCCTTACATCATGCTATAAAAGAGGGTCGGGTCCTAGAGGCTTTTGAATTATTTCTCTCCAACAGAGGTCTGTGTTTTTGATATGGGACAAGATTTCATTGAATTGGATGCCAAATACCATACAATTTGCAGTATAAACAGAAAAAAAATATAATTTTAGTTATTTGCCTTTCTTATTAAGGTTATGCTTTTGTGCGGAATGACAATGGTCAAACTCCACTAGATGTTGCTAGACAAAACCAGCACACTGTTATTGTTCGTCTAATTGAGGTACGTGCAAGAAATGTGGAAATAAAAATTATTATTGTTCTTTATTCTTCGTTACTATTGCGCTTTACTTTTTTCTTATTGCTATTAGGAACACATTTGCTATTTCTCTGGCTGGGTACGGCAGATTTATGGTCCCGGCTTACTTGAAGCATTATCTTCATATCTGTCTTCGAGAAAAATGTATGCATATAGCTTTCTTTCTTGTTATTAGAATTCCTCTGATGTTCTTTTGTTTGTCTCGTCGTGTTTTGTTGTTATGATCATTCATCACTTGTCCAGCTTATTAAAGTTTGCTGCTTGCAGTTGGGTTGTAGTTATTCCTCATGGTCCTAATGATCCTACGGAGCCTCTTAAGTTGGAGCTTGCTCTATATTATACCACCGAGGTACACTTACTTAGTTTTGTTTCTTTTAGTATTATAACGATCTGAACTTCTTCGAAGGCAACGCTTGTCTTTCTGGTTTACCATAACAGGTATAATTATCTTTACAAAGTCTTTTTTTTTTAACAACTTTCAGACCCTTTTGTTGATTGTTCGTGATGTTTCTTTTTTTTCTTCTTTTTCAAGATAATCAATCAGTCACGTCTCCCTCATCTCCCCTCCCACCCGACTGTGGAGAAATTTGGCTGTGTTCATACACTTTTTCCATTTCAATTTATGCATTTCTTTTTTTCCTAGCAGTGTTTTGGACAAGAGTTCTACTTGAAAAAATACAAGCCATTCAATCTTGCCCCATTACTGCTCCATGCAACACATGACTCCAAACTCGAGTCTTTTATCACTACTTTGGACGTGCTTTGCCTCCATCATAGCGGTGTTGCACAATTTGTGCGGTGTTGCTTCCTTCTGCTCCACGCTAGAAACATATTTTAATAGAAAGTTGTTGAAATTTTATCTTCTTGTTGCAGGCATAACTTGTTAATATTTTTTTGTTGTTGAAATCATAACTTATAAAATAGTTACTCAAAATCCAGTTCTCTGGTTGCAGCATGCCTTTAATTATCGGAACATTTCTTCTGGTTTGCGCTTGTATAGTTTAAACTCATCCTCAAACTGTAAACTGTTGATCCATTAACAGGATGCCCAGCCTTTTACGGTCGTTTCTCTCTGGAGGGCCCGGATCGAGGAACCTAATCTTTCTCAATCAGATCCGAAACTCATAGTTTTTGATGATTCTACCAGTAATTTTCCATTTCTCAAACTATTATTTCTGTATTTCTTTTCGGGAGTTTTGTTGTATTTTAAGTGCTGCTTTTTTGTACTGATCATATATTTCGCTGTCAGAATATAGGCATAGACTTGCATCCGCTATTCAGGGTGATAAACAGCAACTCCAGTCGTTATTCAATGCATGCCAAGGAATTTCTCAGAGATCATCAAATGTATGTTGTTTTTTAATCTTTACTTTGGCTACTTGATTTTTTCAGTTCGAAATTTGAATTTCAAATGTACTTGTAACTTCTTTTGAATTTGGAAAAAAGTGGTTTTATGCCTTAGAAGAATGGAATGTCTGAGCCATGGGTCTGAGCACCGCAAACAAATCTGTCCTTGTTCTGTGTGTTCAGGTTGTGCGTTTCCCGTTTAGTCATAGTATTCAATCCCCTGTGGAAGGCGCAGAATCGGCAATGGCGTCAAGTGACTCTATTCAATCTGCTTCTATGGAGATTTCACCGGCTCCTAATTCTCATCCTATAACTGAAGCATCCAACACAAACGGGTGGGGAACGTCTACGAAGGATGACAGTTACAACGGGTGGGGGTCAGCGGTTGGAACCTCACATTCTGATCCAAACAGCACCGGATGGGTGGATGAACAAGTTAAGGAAGATTGCAATGGTTGGAGCACACATGATCAAGAACCTAGGCCACATGGTAATCAAACTAAACAGTCCCAAGCCAGCAATGAAAGTACCCAAATCGTCTCCGAAAACAACAATGTTTCTGTATCACTTTCACCAGGTCCATCTGCTCCTCTTCTTCCAGAGGATATTTTACTTGAAGAGCCTATCCACTATCCAACAATTGATGTCGGTTCAGACACTTTCTCACAACCCACGACCAATGAGGCTTCTGCTTCCTCATGCGTGATCTGCTGGGAAGCTCCAATAGAAGGAGCGTGCATTCCCTGCGGTCATATGGCTGGTTGCATGTCTTGCTTGACCGAGATCAAATCCAAGAAATCTGCTTGCCCCGTGTGCCGATCCAAGATCACCGAGGTGGTAAGGATCTATGCTGTCTGATTAGTAATAAGATGTAAACTACGTGTTGTCATAATGTTGAGAAACAACAAATGGCCAGTAATCTTACTGTCCTAGGATCCGTTTGTAAACTTTGTTAACATGCTGTTCACATGATTCTTGTTGTTGTACTTCGAAAGTGAAATTGGACAACCGAACTTGTCTATGGAAAACAATCAAAGACACCAACAAGCCCCTGCCTTGGTTTGGGTGGGGCTACAAAGAAAGTTTGCTTTTGCTACACTGTTTACACATATTCATCCATGATTTGAAGGTTTTTAGTGTTGAACAAAAAAAATTGCACTTCCTTTAGAGGTTAGAGGTTGACAGGTGAAGATGGTGATTGGTATCAAACATACATGGCATGTGCAAATACTGACGTGTTTGATATTTGCAATTACTTTCTTTCTTGTGATGTGACAAAAAAGAAAAAAAGAAGTTATATCATCTTGTTCTTATTCAAAACCTATTCTTTTTTAAGTTGTATGTGGCGTTAAAAAAATAGTTAAGTTATGAAATTTTGACACATGAAAATGAGGTCATGATTATCCCCTTGAGAGAAATAGAAATTCCCAAAAAGAAAAAGAAAAGGAAAAAGAAAAAAAAAGGGTGATGACTCTTTGGCATGACATTACCTAGACCCCACTTTCTTTAATTACAAACCAGATGGGGAAGCCTGCACATGGCTTGCCTTAGTCTCTTCCTTGTTCTTATAAAGTCTAGCTTGTATATATTTATATATATATATATATATACATATATATATTTATTTATATATGAACAGTTATTACTTATGGAATGCAGGAAAATAGTACACGAAACCTTATGTGCTTTGATTCCGCTGATTTGTTTTTTATTTTTTATTTTCACTAATAATATCCCCAATGTGGGGAACGAACTTTTTTTTTATATATTTTTTATTAATCTATCATTTTAAACTGGCAAACATGGCGTGTACGGCAAATTTAGTCGTGAATTGAGAAAGTAAAATTGTTTAGTGACGGGATTTGGAGTCAACTGCTTGAGTTGAGATTATGCTACTTTTGAAAGATTTCAACCCTTTTGAAGTCCATGGCTGGTCAGTATGTACTTGAAGTTTGATTCTTCGTCAACTTGTTAGATAGCCTCATTAGCAAACCTAATAATGATATGAACAAATGAGACACTCATTAGTCATTACAAAGTCTTGAAACTGTCAACTGTTAGAAAAAGTCTCCTTGCGCTTTTTCGGGAAGTTCGGACAGAAAATGGGGAGAAAAATGTTAAGGACATCAATCATGTTAAGTCTTATAACTCGTACAACTATCTTAATATTGTGAGACCTATTTTTTCTTAATATGTCGTGTTAAATCACTGGTGCCGTATGATATTGTTTAGTTCAGTATGACTTGATTGTGGGTTGATTGGCATATGACGAAAGAGAAGAAAATTAAAGTAAAATGTATAGGAATACTCTCATGTTCAGCCGACAATTGTAATTTGCTAATAAACAATTTGTAACAATTAGTTAAGTTAATTGTAATTTTATGAATTATGTGTAACATGATATTATATAGTAACTGTTGATGAAAAAGATAGCTATTAGAAAATGTTACAATAAAATCAACTGATTGTTCCAATAACGTACACAAAAAATTATGAATTCGACTGCCGGATAAGAAAGTATATCAAAATATATCTATGTGTGTGCGCGTGTATATATTAGGAGTCGTTTAGCTGGTACAAAAATTAATATTAGTGGCCTCTTTTAACCAGAAATTTGGTAGGGCAATGGAAGAAAAATCTATAATTCATTAAAGAGTAATTAGCCTAAATAGTCCCTAAACTCTTTCAAAGGTAACAGTTTGATCCCTGTTCTTCCTCTTTTTTTTTTTTGGTCGAGATGACCCTAAACTTCTATTTTCTTGACCGTTTCAATCCTTTCCGTGAAACTCTGTGAAATTTCTAACGAAATCTTACTCAAATGATTATTTTTGTTAAAAAATGACCAAAATACCCTCCAATCTCCCAAAAGTCCCTCCCCCTTCTCTCCATTTATCTCCCCTCCCTCTCTCTCTTAGTTACGCCCCCCCCCCCGATTAGGTTCGGCCCTCTCCGGCCCCCCCTCCCCCCGGCGATTGGGTTTGGCCCACCCCTCCCGCAACTGGGTTTGGCCTCCTCCTACCCTCTTTGGCCCCCCATCCCCCCGCGACTGGGTTTGCCCCCCCTTCCCACGACTAGGTTCGGCCATTCCCCGCAACTAGGTTTTGCCCCCTCCGGCCCTCTCCGGCCTACCCCCCTGTCCGAATTTTGGCCCTCTCTGGCCTCCCCCCTACTGTAGGGAAACCCTAATTTCTCAAAAAATTGGGAAAAAAACCGTAGTAAATTACCTATTTACCCTTTAAACACTATGAAGCATGCTCTTCACGTGACCAAACCGTTAGTTTTTTGACTAAAAGGACTGAAATGATCAAGAAAATAGAAGTTTAGGGTCATCTTGATTAAAAAAAAAACATGGACCAAACCGTCACCTTTAAAAAAATTCAGAGATTATTTAGGCTAATTACTCTTTATTAAATGAACTTCGGCTGCTTTGTTTTCTTATCAATGAAAGATGAAGACGCCTCTCAGCGGAGTGGTGGGTTGTTTAGCGGATCATAAAAAATGGCAAAGGAAAATCAATGGTTTGGATTATTCAAAAGGACAGGTTTTTAGCTAAAGTCACGTTTTGTTTTTTGTTTTTTTTGTTTTTTTTAGTGGAAGTAATTTTCTCTTTCGTTTTTTATTTTTTATTTTTCAAAATCTTGACTGAAAAGATGTAATGCTAAACCCATGTGAAATTAAAATATTAGGTAAGATGGAGTACATGTAGTGTTGAACTGCTTATGGAGGGACCAAATCCATTTAAGGAAAGCAAGGTTAGTTGTTTTAGGGATGGCTAATCGGTCTTTTGCCTTTGAACGTGACTAAGGTTTAAGGAACTTTTAAATTAGTAAAGCGTTTATTTGTGTTAATATAGCCAACTGTAATTGCCTTTTCTCACCTTCTTAATTGACATAGCAGATGCGTTTAGAAAAGCATGACTTACAAGATTAGGAATTCTTTTGTAAGGAGATCGAGATTACCGATTAAAAAAGAAAACAAAGCTTTTTACTTTCAAAATACTTTTATAAACAATGTATGTTTCTCAACATTAGACTTCATCAAAATTACATTGTAATGAGAATGTGTAAAAATTAATCAAAATTAATTAGTATAGTTTTGACCGTTTAAAATTAACTATTGGTAAGATATTTTTTCATATTCTTCTGAAGAATTGTCGAAAACTAAAACACACATTGATTCATTTGGTACTTGGTAGCCAAAGGGTTTGATTTGGCCAGCTCATGTAAAGTTATGGAAGTAACTAACTCTTCCATGACACCTAAGGACAATCCTTCTTATATGTTCCCTACCTAAAAACCTAACTCAAGATTTTTTGTCACACCCATATAATTTTAGTAATATTGGGAAATCTCTTCTGGGTTTCGTTTGCCACCTTGCGGTATGGTTGGGAAGTATTTTAGTTCATTTATGCCATTTTGTCTTTCTCCTTTATTTCCTCCCTAACTTGGGGTCTATGAGAAGTTTTGGATCATGTCATGTTTGAATGTTCCGAGATTCATCGTCACAAATATAAGTTAATGGTAATTACATATCTGACTTTATTATAAGATATTGAGTTCGAATTTTTCCATTTCAAATAAAAAAAAAGAATGTTCCGAGATTTTAATGGGAAAAGGTTGAATAACTTCTCTTATTGGTAACTAACTTTTCACATACTAAAACAGAAAGAAAAGAAACTATTGTTAGGAAGTTTCTATTGAATATTAAAATAATTATTAGATTAATTTTTTAACGATTTGATTTATAAAATAAAAAACTTTTATATTATGTGGCATATATTTCTAATGCATATATTCACAACAACGAAATCATGTTATTTTAAATAGGATACGTGCCTTCACTTAATTTTTAAGATTTTGATTTTGTGTCCTTAAAAGTTTTTTAAAATATTAATTATTCTTCCAGTATTTACAAAAAATCTTATAATTGCGCATTCACTCAATAATTGAAGTATATCTTTGTGCTTTCATGTTTTAAGAAAAATTACAAATGTGTCCTCACGAATAATTAGAATATGTAATCGCATCTCCATTTAAAGAAATAATATCTTTAATTTTTTTCATAAGGCCTTCATTAAGAAAATTTAATAATTCTGTTATTATACATTTATAAATTTAAAAAAAAAAAAAAAAAAAAAAACTCTCCAAGAGGAAAAATAAAAAATGACTCTTGTCGGTAAAGCAATGAAGAGACTGAAGCGATTGTAGTTTGTAGGCTTTAACTTAGGATCCCTCCGACTGTGTACTCGAATGGCACTTTTTGGGGGACAGTAAAACCGTAAAAAAAGTAGAAAAGCCTTTTAGCCGAATTATATTGTAACATTGCGACAATATTATTACCATTTGGCATTTTATGCTTTCAAGTTGGAATGCAATAATACTGCAATTAATTTTTATAACCAAGGTTTTTATGAACTAGTGCGAGCATTTATTTTTAGGTAGAGTTTATCATGTTTTATTATACGGAAAATAGGATAAAACTCATATGCAATAACTAAACGTTCTATTTGATTAATTTAGTTTTGAGTGATCCAATAAGAATTCGGAACGTTCATTTTAATTTCAATTTTCAAACTAAACCACGTAAATTTACAACTAAAGATTTATATGTGAAAAGAAAAAAATTGGGAAAAACAATAATTTTAGTTTGGTTAAACGAGAACAAGAAGTGGTTATCGTCTCTGTTAGTTCTACTAAACAAAGAATAGCTTTAGCTTAGTAGAATTTTGCCTTATAAATTCATGGTTTACGTGAAAAATTTTATTATAATTACTCAATTTCTAAACTGCTTCGTTTGGCCTATATATTACTTTTATACGTAACTACGGAACACAATTCGTCTTAGGTTTAAGACACAAAAGATTGTCCTTAGGGGGAAAAAAGAAAAACCAACAAAAGATTGAATTATCTTCAAAACTTCTTTTTGGCACGAAAATTGAGGATTAAAGTTTGGTTTCCTTAATGGATGAGATAAGCGTGTCTTAAAAGCAATTGGATGGGAAAAAAAAAAAAAAAAAAAAAAAAAAAAAGGCACAAGCTGCTCGCATATATTTCTTTCTGGCCTTGATTAGAATAAAAGAGGGGGGAAAAAAAAAAGAGAAAAGAAGAAGGTAAAAATGGGGTCAAATCCGAAATAGAGAGCCTAGTGGCAGACAGTGGTGGTACGAATTATGACCATCACTGACCCCATTCACTCGATGCCCCTAATGATGCCCTACCCTTTTATTTAAATCAAGAGACACCCTTTTTTTCAAGCTAACATATAACAGTTAAAACTTAACCTGCCTTTTATTGCAACGAGTTTTGCATGGTTATATACACTATAATAGTTTTGATCGATATTTTAATTTAATTTTAATTAAATTATATTTTTTATCTTAATTTTTATTTTTTTATTTAATAAAAATTATAATAAATTTAAAAAAAATAATAAATTTTAATTTAAAATTTTCATAATCAAACAATAAATCAAACATCAGCTATATATACACATGTTATAGAAGTTTCATGGAAAGACTTCTTATACTATATATATTATTTGTAAAATCAATTTTTTAACTTTAAATAAATAATTTAACAGTCTGATTTATAAATAATCAGGAAAAAAAAATTTTATGACGTACGTTGTAATCATGTAGTCATGGTCATTAGATCTTCCCTGTATCTATACCAGATAAAGCCATTTTTATAGGAACTACCCAAAAAAAGTTGTGGTTCTGGGGTGTAGTTTTGCCTAGCACATGACAAAAGCAATTCCACGGCAAAGCCGAGCTGATCTAGTTCCAGGTATATACCCCTAATCGATTTGAAATCGGAGAATTGTAATATCTAACAAAAGGGTAAAAGAAAAAATGGCATTAGAAGAAATTATTCAAGAACATGATTATATATATATATATATATATATACATATACCTATATGTATAGGTGGTTGGTCATAGAGTTGGAGTCGTTTGTGGTTGAAAATAAAAGGGTTCTCTTTCTCTAGAAAAGATAATAATAAGAGAAATGGGTCAATCTGAGCTTAATTAGTCTAAGGAGTACTTAGCTGACTTTTTTAAGTGTGGCTTAGTGAACACGAGTCATCAGTGGGATTATTATTATTTATCTACAAATTAATTGTTAATTTGTTTGAGAGGTCAAACTCCGAAGCAAATCTTCAAAAAAAAAAAAAAAAAAAAAAAAAAAAAAAGCCCTCTAAAGCAAGCAAAAGCATTGAAACGTGTGTGGACCCTTCTCTCCATATCCACTTAAGCAATTTTTGTCTTTGTTTTTCTTGTGTAGTATTTTGTTTTCATCTAACGGGTGAGTTTTGGCTCTCCTTTCAATGGATTTTAAGAATGAAAATCATTGCTTCAAGAAAAAGAAACAAGTTTCCATAATGATCCATAATTAACTTCTATGTAATAATTAACGAGTTAAGAATTTGATTAAGGTCACAATTAGGTTGTGTCTAAAACAAGGTATCAATTTGCATAATATCATTAATTTGGAATTTTGTGCACTAGTTTATGATTCTTTTATTAGCTAGTGATGGGTTAGGATGGGATCGAGTTTAGTGAATCTAGAAAGCCAAGTGTGCAGCAAATTTGTTTGGAATATTGGTTAATAATATGGGGTCCTCAATCTTCCTTCAACTTAGGCTTTTCCTGTTCATTATTTTTGCCGTTTCCAAACAAATTTTAGCCTAATCTTTGGTGGTTTATAAAAATTCACAATTGGGTCACAAAGACAATTCCAAATTTTCTATCCAAAAATAAAATAAAATAAAGGAATGCTCTTCCTATTCGATAGCTGGCCGAAGCAACAGTTGCAACATTCAATTTTATATATTGTAGTAATTAGTTGATTTTATTAACTTTTTATTTAAAATATTGTAATATGAATTATTTAAGATTATTAATGTAAAATAACAAGTATCACTGAAAATATTGTATTTGATTAAGTAATTGTTACAATAAAAAAATATATAATAGTTATTTTATACGGTGTCAGATATGAAAACTCCGGTAAAATTAAAAGTTGAGAAAGCATATTGTTACACCTCCACATAAAAATGGTGAACTCTTTAAACATCATTATGAGTGAATTTTATTCAAGTCAATGGCAATATCGTCACTAAGTACCTATAGAGTATGTGACATTATTGATATTGGTGGAATGAAACCTACTCTCTCTCTCTCTCCCTCACTCCTGTTCTTTTGATGCAACATTTCTCATGCCCTATTTTGTTGTTTTGATTTTTTTTTTTTTAATCCTAAACAAACACATTTATAAATACAACTAAAAAAATTCCAAGATGGAAAGTGGAAAACTTTGAATGTCATCTAAACTGGATATAGGAAATCAATTAATATCCAGTTTTCTTAGGAACAAAAATAATATCTTGTCTAACAACTTTAATAACCACTTTTTTTTTTGCTGAAATAATTTCTTCATTATATAAGATAAATATTAATGTTCTAACCTCTTTGACAATAAATGAAGAGTTATGATTAAAGTAAAATTAAAAAAACAATGGATATTAAGAGGACAATCCATTGATATCAAATGACAGCCCGCCGGCAGCCGGCAGCTACAAGATTAAAAAAAAACACACACACACACAAATAGAAATAAAATGAAATAAAAAAGAGGAGAAAGTTAAAAAAAAATACAAATAGAAATAAGATTAAATTAAAAAAGAAGAGAAAGGATTAAAAAAAAAAAAAAAAGAAGGGAGAAAATTACTATGCACTGCATGAGTAGTTGAGTACAATGTGAATATGTCGAGGCTATTATTGGTAAATGGAATGAAATAATTAAAAAAAAAAACCAAGCTGCCTTAAAAAAAAAAATCAGCATTTTCTCTTTTTATGTTATGGAAGTTTCTATGCTATTTTTTTTTCGATATACACAAACAACCACACACATTTTCACGATTTTAATTTGAGTACACTTTTATATATTGTAGACTGTAAATTTTTAATAAAGATACTTATAAAATATAATGGTCGTAAAGTTAATTTAATAATTGAATTTTGTTTGATTTATAGGTTTAATTATAACTAAACTATAATTTTTTTAACTAGATTTTTTTTATTCTAAAAAGTCAATAAAAATTATAATTAATTTTTAAAAAATAAATTAATTCTAATTTAAAATTTTCAACTCCAATCAATTATTTAAATGGAACGAAATTTTAACTATGAAAAGGAAGTTATGTTATTTGATCGGCTTGATATTTTCCTTCAAAGAATAAATAAATAAAAGAAAAGAAAAAAAAAACAATCAGAAGGAGGACTTTGTCCTAATATTTTTTTTAATAAGCTTCAAAAACATCTTTTTCTCAATCATCTAATCCCAACTAATCATATCCATAAATCTGATTATTGATTTTTTTTTTTTTTTCCTCTCATCTCTCTTACCAATGTTTATTATTAAGGTTTTCTTAATCACCTCTCTTTTCCCTACAAAACCCAACAAATCTGCCACTGCATTGGGCCCCACCATTTCACCTTTTTTCTTTTTATAATCTATTTTCCATTTTTTTAATCTCACCTCTCTCTCTCTCTCTCCCTCCCCCCTCCTTCTTCTTCTTCCTCTTCTCTCTTCCTTCTTCCTCTCCTTTCCCTCTTTCTCATGCAGCTTTCCAAATGGGAGCAATGCATGGGTAAAGAGTGATTCTTTGATATTTTGATCTTTATAATCAAATCCCATTTCAGTTTTTCATATGAAAGTTTTTGGCTTTTTTGGGTTCATCAGGATCTGTATATAGTTTCGTTCATCACACCACGTTAATTGCGGTACGGTTTGGATTCTAAGTTATTGAGTTCGTTTGTGCAATGTTATGTAATTTCGTGAATAATTCTGGGTTTTTTTTCGTTTTAAGCTTGTGAGATATGAAATGGGTTAGTTAAGGTTCCTTCTGTAATTTCATATACACATATAAATATATAAATAAATAAATAAATAAATAATATATATATATATATATATATATATGGTTGAGTATATATTTCTGGGTGTTGTTCAGAAATTGGGTTTTGATAGTTGTAGAACATGTTTTGATCAAATTATTATATGAAGAGGGGAAAAAAAAAACCTGTAGTTGGGGGTGAATTTATGTTCTTCTATTTGTTTGCTAAAAGGACTGATAGGATTAGTTTCTGAATCTTATTTTTGTTTGTGATATTCTAAAATTTAACGGAAAAGAGAAGACATTGTCAAGTATTGGAATTGTGGGTATTTTTTTAATTATTTTTTATTATTTGTTTCCTTTTTTTATTGGTGAGGAAAGGAAACTTGAAAGAGCTTTTAAACTTAGAATTTTAGAAAGCTTTTGACTTGAAAATTTCTTTCCTTTTTCTTCCCTGGAAAAGTAAAAAGGTGTAGAAAAACGGACTGTAGTTGAAGAATCTTTTGCTGACTTGAATTTTTTTTATCTGTCTTCGAAAAAAAAAAAAAAGAGTTGTAGATGATTTCTAGAAATCTATTGATTTTCAAACGATGATCTGAACTTTTAATATAGAATTATAAATATGCGTTAATTGAAGTTTGCCATCATGTAACAAACGGTTGCTTCTGAGTTCCTTGAACAAATTGTTAGTTTATTACATAGCCATCATGTTCAGTCTTCAAAATTACACATTACTTAGTTCAGCATGATGCTAGTCTAGTATTCTCTGAGTATGAGTTAGGATGCCACTAGACATGGGTTGTGATTTTCCAGACAAGATAAGCGTCGACTTCGACTCTTCGAGTGGCAGAAACTTCCTTCAGGGTTGTCCTGAAAAGTTCATAAGGTTCTTGTCTTGACATGTTGGCTAACTGGGGGGCCTTTTGGAGATGACACAATGTGATTCTTTGGAACATACTAGTTTAGGTCTGTCTGGGAAGGAAGAGACTAGTTTTGGCTTGATTTCTGTAGTTTCTTTTGCTTGTGTAATTGGCCATCCGAAAATTTTGTTTTTGAGGTCGGACTTTCTTCATCATCCTACTAACCTTTTGGCAATTTGGATTGGCAATTCTACCAAGTTCTGTTTACATCACTTTTGGATCTCGATTAGGCCTCTTATTTTAGTGGGACTTCTTTCTATTGAGCTATAGGACCTTCTCTATGTCTCAGGAAACTTAACTAATAAGGTTTGAAGAGAAGGTATAGTAACACATGTGGTCACTATTCTTTGGGATTCCTTGAACGTGGAGTCAAGTTTAATAACAACTAAAAACTTTGTCCTCCGGAGCCAGAAAGCTGATTTTATTCTTTTAACTAGAATCTAGTAATTTCTGCATACATGTGTAATTATACATGCTATTCCCATAAAGTATATTAATTTTGATTTTCATTCAAAACGATTTCTTTGTTTTTGATTTTGCTGATTCATTTTCTCAAACAGGTAAAGATGGACACACCTGCAAAATGTCTTACAAACAGCATTTCTCGTTTCATTCATCTAGTTTCGTGCCAAAATGTGAAACCCTTGCCTATGCAGAAGGATTACAGAACCGTAGCTGGTGTGCTGAAGCTTTTGAAGCCAGTGCTTGATGAAGTAATTGATTACGAAATATTATCGGATGAGATCCTATGTAAAGAATGTGAAGAGTTGGATATAGCTGTAAATATGGCTAGGGAATTCTTGGAAGACTGGTCTCCAAAGATGAGCAAGATTTGCAGTGCAAGTTTCTTAATAACCCTCTTACAATATACATTAAGATTGAATTGAAGAAAGCACTACAAAAAAAAAAAAAAGAAATTGAAGTTTTTTTCCTGTGTTTTTGTACTTGTGGTTGGGCGTTAAGTAGAGCTTGAAAACTCGTTCTTACTCCAATTTTAGTTATCTGGTTTACATGTTCCAGGTTCTGCGAAGTGAGCCTCTATTGATGAAAATTCAAGGTTCTTTATTCATGGTCTGCTGCTCTTTACGTAGATTGCTACAATCATCTTCACCCAATTCCAGTTTGACTGCTATCCAGGTACATTCAGTTGTGTACAAAGTTTTTTGCGTTTTTATTGTTTTCGATCCCCACCCCGAAAAGAATGACGAATTTTAATTTAATTTTTATTCCATTTTGTTGAACTTCTTTACTTTGTTATGATTTTCATGCGGAACTGACCTGTGGTAAGTGATTTTCAGCAATGCGTTCAGGAGGTTCAAACCTTGAAGCAGGACAGAATAGCCAAACATATAGAAGAGGCTATGAGAGATCGGAGAAACAATGACTTTCTTTTCACCAAAAGCCTTACGAAAATTATTGAATTGCTTGGTCTGACATCGAGCCAAGAATTGTTGAAAGAATGCATTGCTGTCGGAAAGGAGAGAATGAATGCCGAAGCTAGTAAAATGAAAGGAGAACTAAGTCAAGTTGACCAGATTGCGGATCTGGTCTCCAGTATCCGCGATTGCATGGTAAAACTTCAGCGACTTGAAGATGTTCTAGTCCCTCCATATTTCTGCTGCCCCTTGTCAGCGGAACTCATGTGCGATCCAGTGATTGTGGCTTCAGGCCAAACTTTTGAGAGATCTTCAATCCAGAAATGGCTTGATAATGGGCTTACCATTTGCCCAAAGACTCGTCAAAAGTTGGCACATACGAATCTCATTCCTAACTATACTGTCAAAGCTATGATAGCGACCTGGTGCGAGGAAAACCAAGTGAAACTTCATGTTAACTCCGACCGCACTAAGATGGTCTTGGTCTCATCACAGGTAGGTCACGCAGCTCCTCAAGTTTCAGTTGGGACAGATGGTTTCCGGTTCTCTTTATACAGCAGCAACTCCACGTCAATATCATCTGCAGAAGTTAGAAATGGTTTCGAGAAGCAAAAGGAAGATATATCTCCTGCATCATATGGAGAGAAATCCAATGGTTGCAATAACAGGGAGAGAGATCACGTATCCCCTGAACACTCCTACTCTCACAGTAGGAGCGAATCGACCTCCAGTGCTGTTTCTAGTATTGATTATGTGCCACCACCACCATTGATTGAGGTGTTGGGGATATCTAGTAATCCCGAAGCTGTGAATGATTTGTCCAGAGAAATTACATCCGAGTGTGTTGCTGCTTCTCCTCCGAAAAAAGAGTTGAAAAATTCTGCGTGGGTTTCAGCCAAGCAACTCCATGTTTCTAGAACCAAAGCGGACATTGCAGGAAGTGTAAACCTTAAAAACTTGAATAGAAATTCCATCTCGGTTTCTGAATCAGTTACCGAAGAGTCGATGACGACGGCTTCTCACGTTAAGAAATTGGTTGAAGATCTTCAGAGCCTATCCGTCGAAGTGCAAACTACAGCTGCGGAAGAGTTGCGGCTTCTAGCAAAGCACAATGTGGAAAATCGGAATATTATAGGCCAGTCTGGTGCTATCACACCGTTACTTTCGCTGTTGTATTCAGAGACAAAGCTAACACAAGAGCATGCCGTAACAACTCTTTTGAATTTGTCAATTAACGAAAGCAATAAGGCCATGATTGCTGAAGCAGGAGCCATAGAACCACTAATCCATGTACTGAAAACAGGCAACGACGGAGCAAAAGAGAATTCTGCAGCTGCGTTATTCAGCCTCTCTGTGTTGGAGGAATACAAGGCGAAAATTGGTCGTTCAGGTGCAGTGAAAGCTTTAGTGGATCTTTTAGGATCAGGGACTCTGAGAGGGAAGAAAGATGCTGCCACTGCTTTGTTCAACCTATCTATTTTCCACGAAAATAAGGCTCGGATAGTTCAAGCCAGGGCTGTGAAGCATCTTGTAGAGTTGTTGGACCCAGGTGCTGGGATGGTTGACAAGGCCGTCGCTCTTCTATCGAACTTGTCCACGGTCGGAGAGGGGCGTTTATCGATTGTCCGAGAAGGGGGCATTCCGTTACTCGTTGAGATTGTCGAAACGGGTTCCCAAAGGGGAAAGGAAAACGCTGCCTCCATAATATTGCAGCTGTGCCTTCACAACACAAAGTTTTGCACCCTGGTTCTGCAGGAAGGAGCTGTCCCTCCCCTTGTAGCCTTATCTCAATCCGGCACGCCAAGAGCTAAAGAAAAGGTAATACTCCTTTGTGCCATTCATAACGAGGTCTTTTGCGGAGCTAAGAACTTGAATTTTGTTCTGAACATGTCACGTCTTGTGCAGGCACAACAGCTTCTGAGTCATTTCCGGAATCAGCGAGAAGGGACAACAGGGAAAGGGAAGTCGTGAAAAGAGACCAATGTTTTTTTGTTGACATGTTGCTCTTCCTCAGGATGTTCCTTTAGCTTCTAGGGGTTATTCTTCCATATATTCTTTGATTTTAACCTTATATTTAATTGCAGCTTATTCTGTTATTATTTCTTCTTCTTCTTCTTCTTTTTCCCTCAGTTTGGTTGGTTGCTGACTGGATTGTATTAAATCTTCCTTTTCCTTCATGTATTTGGGCTGAGCAAGTAGGCTACTTTGCTCTTAGTTTCTGCTAGAACATAGCTTGTTTGAGTCACTGCAGTTTTTTTTTTTTTTTTTTTTGGGGGTTTATTTGGTCCTTATTCAGTGTTGTATATATATTGTACATATGCTACAGCGCTTTCAAAAATCCGCTACACAATCTTTTAGTTCGATATTTATTCTAGTTGGTGGACAGAACTGGCTTATTCTGTATGCCTTGTTTGATGGGAGTGAAAAAAAAAAGACATTACTTTTACTATGTTTTCATTTCGTTACTCGTCAAGAAACGGTGTAAAAAGTGACGGGAAAGTTTTTTTATCAGTAGGAAAGAACAGCATGTATTTTCCTCGTCTTTCCTATTAACAGCTAGTGATCGTGGGGATGAAGTCTTTTCCCGAATTTGAAGCAGGATGAGGATTAGGACGGAGAAAGTACCAGGGCTCTCACTCTCCCTCGGTCCCGATATGTATATATATTTACATATGTATATGTATATATATGTTAAGGTTTTAAATTTAATTAGATTGTTTTTAAACTTAATTAGATTCATAAAAAAAAACTTAATTAGATTTTTTAGTAAAATAAGGTAATTAAAAAACACCTTAAAGAAAAGTAGTAAAAAGGTTAATTATTAGTTAGTAATATTGATTGGTTAATACTAGATAGTACTTATTATATAAATTTTAGTTTTTTAGATTTTGTTGCTTTTTTTTTTATGAGACATTTTTGTGACTTCATTAACATGATTTAGGTTAAAATATAAGGTGAATTTTTATTTTGTTTTTTATTCTAAGTTGTGTAATATTTAAATGTGTAATTATACTAAGGGTTATATGCAAGAATGTCATAATTTTGGCACCTTATTTTATTTATGTCCACTATTTTACCATTTCATAATATTAAAATTATAAAATTTAATGTTAGAGTGGGTAAAATTATAATGAAGTATTCAAAATATAGCTTTCAACCTAATTTTCTTATATATAACTAAATGGAAAATAAGACAAGTATGGAAAAAGGCTCTCCAAAGAACCTTCGTTCCTGACCCCGACTCGGCGGGGATGGAGACATGGATGTGGGTGGTTGTGAGAGCCAAGATAAGAATGTTAGCAAAATATGAAAAAGACAACGAACAAATGTCAGAATTATACATGAAATTCGTTAGCAATAAAAATTAAAAAAAAATACATGAACAATGAAATTCGGAATTGACAAACACCGAGGCCCGTGTACCACACGGTTTCCTTAAAACAAATTCGCCTTTTTCACCGTAGGTGCTCGAGGATCAACCCGTATTTGCTTCCCAGGATACAAACGGTTTACAAGTGATAACGACGCACCACGTTACAGCCTCCGACGAACTTGAAAAATGCCCGAATTCTATCACACCGAAACACCTAGACTTCGACCAACATAGGAAAGAAATACTCTATTTTTCTGGTGCTTTGACAATGCAGGACGGGTGCATTTTATAAGCAATTAGGGACAATGGCTTTAATATAGAAATTTAAATTGTTTTAATTTATTTGCTGCCAAACATTTTGGCTAATGAAATTCAGAGAAATTAATTCCTAAACGTTTTTGAAGTTGTATAGGTTACATCTGTAACCTCCATGTATTAACTGCAGTTAATACCGTATTTATGTTGGAAAAAGAAAATTGTGTCACAAAACCAAACCCGCGCGGAGTCGGCAATTTTATGCGACATTCATGTTCGCAGGATGCGTGCTCGTACACAAGTCCTTTGGCTTGTCGTGGTTTTCCGGTCGAGGATTTGTATCCCTCCTGTGCCTGCGCGCATGAGAGAGTCTCTATGCTTAATTGGTTACCAATAAGCATATGTGCATATCCTTAAAAACCTATTGGAACTTTAATCTCTTTCTCATATTGGACGAGTTTTTTTCCTCATTTTCTTTTTCCTAATTTTCTAACTTCAAATGTGTATTTTTGAGAGTCAATTTCTCATTCACCATTTTATTATTTTGAGCGGATAAACATTCAATTTTGATCTCCTTGTGAAGAAGAATACGAATCTATCATAAACTGACACCAACACGAAGTGAATCCCGCTCAAATTCAAGCCTCATCCATTAAATAGTTTTTATAAGCCATTTTCCAACAGAGAAAACAATCCCCGGTCCTTACCAATGTCATCCCTATTAATAATATGTTTGGTTTGTGAATCCAGTGGCTTTGTCAAAAGCTTGAATACATGTGATGCATTTCTTTTACATATATATATATATATGTATATACATATATATATATATATACATATATAATATTAATTTGGTTATGCGGTTATGTTAAGCTGGAACCTGGGTAATAATTGGTATCAATTATGGTGCCTCATGCACATGCACCGTTTGTGCTGCCAGAAAAGTGCCGTTGGTTTTTCAACCTTTCGGTTGTATTGGCACCCCATTTGTTTCTAAAACTGGGCCCAAAATAGAGCCCATGCTACGAGAAAAAAGAGACATTTGTCAAGTTATTAATAATTACTCATTTTATAAGTTTCAATAAATGATTAAAAAAATTAAGAACATTAATTCTAATTCTAATTTTTAAATATCAATCTAATAATCTTATATTGATAAGTTTTTAAGATTAAAAAATTGTATTATAAAAGAAAAAGAACAACTCAAAAATAGTTGTATTTTTTTTTTCTTTTTTTAGGGACCTATGACTTTCACTTATTTAAAACAAAATGAAAACATAAGATCCTATCCAAACTTCCCCCCTTCTCATTTGTTGAGCACGCTCAAACGGGAGATTTCAATTGATAATTATAATGAACGTTAGTTTGAGACATTTCTTCTGAAAAAGTAAAGATTTTTCTTTTATTGTTTCTAGTTTTTTTTTTTTTTTTTATTTTGGCTCGATATTAGATAGATATCAATATTTTTGTTTTATGTTCGAATTAAAAAAAAACTTATGTTCGAAATTGATGACATACTAAAAGGTTTATTTTCTATAGAACTAAAAATCTAAAAATAGTATTTTTTTTTTTTTTTTTACAATTTTCTTTTATCATTACATTAATAACTGTCGCAAGTAATTATTAAGTAACTATAAAATTGCATCATTATATGTTATGAATGTAGATAATTAATATAATTACGAGAAAAGTATGACGTGATGGTGGCATGAAATAAAGTAATTAAAACCAATAATATCTTAAAAATACTTATTTTTATTAGCGTTATTAAAAAAATTTAATCTTTTAGTGAAATAAACTGATAGGCTACCTAATCTAAGTAAATTTAAATTGATCAATTGTCTTATAACTAAATCAATAGTTTATTGAAAGTAGACATACACTTTTAAATATAAATGTAAGCATATTTATTAGCTGAGCTCAAATAGTTTATTTTCATCATTTAATCATAGAAAAATAGTAATGTATGTGCATCACTACTTTTTGTTTCACCAGGTCGACCAAGGCCTAGTGTCTCAAAAAAACCGATGGCGTGTCGAGATTTATTTATTTATTTATTTTTGAAGTGTGACTGATATTAGGTACACCAGCGAGGAAAAAGAAAACAGGTTAAGACTACAATACATCTCTCTCTTTTTAAAATGGATGGTATTTTCCATTGTTTAGCCATTAGATAAGACTTGAAAATGATCTTACAAATTTTGCATAGCTTCTATCACAACCCCATATCTGTTTTCTTTTCATCATCTTATGGCTGAAAAACGATACACATACATAAAAGGAATGACCAAAAAACATGAATATTTAAGTGGTTGTTTTGGGGGAAAAATACCCTTATACCCAAAACGTAACAGAAAAAATAAACTTAAATAAAAATAAAGAGAAGACAAGTAATTTAATTAATTCGACAATTGCCTACGTCTACGGGAGAAGGATACAATAATACAACTTTCTCAAACACATAAAATAGAAACTTATCCAAAAATTAATTTGAGTCACATACCTAACAGTTGTTTACACACTTTTCTTTTCAAATTTTGCATAGCCTCTATCACAACCTTTTTAGCTTACACAAATCGGTTTTCTTTTTATCATCCAATGACTGAAAAACAATATGCAAACATCTATATATATACACTCCAAATTGTAATTCTCCCAAAAAGGAGAACACAGAGGCCACAACAACATTCCTCCTAAGAAAAGAAATGAAAAGAAAAGAAAAGAAAATACTGTTGGTTGAGCAACTTTGTCGCCGACAGATGATAACAGCCAAATGGCTCGTGTGGGCCAAGCTTTCTCACATACATCTTATCTAGTGTTTGGGTCAGGTTGAGTCTGAATAACAACTCCAAAACTTGGACCACCCCAATCCCATCCTAATGTAAACGCATCCTAATCTTTTTGTCTATTTGATGAGAAAAGCCTTATCATTCGTGAAGAAGAACTACTGTTCTTGGAACCCTAATTTCATACTAAAAGCCAACATGTTACATGCGTGGTTTCCCATATATCACTCTTTTTAATATATGTATATTTATATATATACACGTATGCGTTTATTGTGTAAAAACCATATTACAAGTAGGTCGGCCATCAATTTCTCAAGAAAAGAAATTGTGCCTTTTTTGTTTTTTTCGGGCCTATAATGTTTTCTCAAGAAGATACAGAATGGGTAACTATTAATTTTTTTTTTCTTTAAATTTTTTTTTGGGGTTCTGGAAGTGAAGTAGGGCCCTGGGAAAATCAATCAAATAAAATGGCATTTCAGTCCTTTTTTTTTTTTTGGCTAATAATGGTCAAATCTGATATATCAAAGAAAAGCCCAAAGGGTGTGGTCACTGTTTTGGTATCGATAATCACCCTGCATTTATAAGAGGAGATTTTTGGATCCATGCATGGTATAAATATGTATATATTTGTTTTCTTTTCTCGGATAAATTAAGGTTAGTGCATTCCCCCACACACCCCCCACCCTCTTTTTTTTTTTACTTCTTTTTTTCTTTTGAAAACACTGCATGGCACAAACGGGAAGGGATTTGCATATGCCATGCACTGTTGCATGGCACGACAGCCGATATTCCTATAATTATTATTAGCCACTTACACTACATAAAAAAAACCATTTATCTAACCAGATAAAAAAAAAATTCGTGTTCAGGGTTTCAAAATCTACTGTGCACGAACTTATTTGAATCGCTCCAATTTGTTTTTTAAAAGGTAATTCCATATCTCTTTGATCTCATAACAAACATAATCAGAGTCACGTATAAAAATGTTTGCTATTAACTTTAATGGTAAAACAAGAGAGGTGGTATGTGATCACTTGGAACTCGGACCGTCAAATGCACCATTGATAGCAAAACACTTGTGGCATGTTTACTTACGCATAATTGGAGTGGGCATGAATCGGAGTATGTATGATTTAGAGTAGGCTGGATTCGGAGTCAGAATATGATGTTTACTTAGGTTCCAGGAATTGGAATCGAAATCACTGTCAATCCCATTCATACGTTTACTTAAAATAGGAATCAGAGTCAGTTGTTGTAAATTTACTTATATACCCTTTCAGTTAATTTTGTGTTTTTAATTTAAACAAGTAAATTATATACTAATTATTTTAATACTAAAATGATTTTTTTTGTGCTAAAAAAAGTAAAAAAAAAATTGAGATAAATTATTTTGTTCTACTAATTATAGAACTATTTTCTTGAAACATATGTATATTTTTTAAAAACATAAGGTTGAGATAAGTAATTTATATACTAATAGTTATTATATTATGAATATTATTTTTTAAATAAAAAAGTCAAAATTTGAGATAAATAGTTTGTTCTAGTAAATATTTAACTTTTTTTGAAAATATAAATTTGGTTAAAAAAAACATAATGTTGAAATAAATTTTTAAAATTAAAAATTTTGTTTGTTGTTGATTTAGTATCGCTCACTTTTTTTTTTAAATTTTGTTAGATCATTAAAAAATTTAAAAAAGCAGCATTAAAAAAATTTAAAAACATAGTATAATGAAAAGTGAGTAAGTGTGAAAAAAAATTAGGGTTCTTTTAATTTTTTACTTTTCCTTTTCAATTCTCAGATAAGAAAGTAAAGTTGTGGGCAAAGTAATAATTTAACTTTAATATCAGAAGTGAGAGTGCTAATCCATTGGGGGGGCTTGATATTACCAATCTCCTCATTCAATCCCAAATTAGTGTGGGTCCCACGTAATTTTAATTCAATTCCAGGATAAAAATAAGTAAGTAAGTATGGGGTTAATTCTCATTTCCCATTCCGATTCCCTATTCCTATAAAGTAAACAAGCCATTGATGAGACTTGTTAGAATCGAATTTGAATTAAGTGCATATGAAGTCATATTAAATGGACATTATTAGACTGCTATGCTATCATCACCGGTGGTTATATATATACACACATACATAATTACGTACAGTAAATATACTGTGAATTCTACCAAAATTTAGGAAGAAGCCCATCATCATGTCTAGAATCAATGGCTTGCTATTTTTTTTCTTTTTCTTAACGGAATCAAATTGTAGAGCCAAGTCTTTGTCAATGAAATCTCTTCTGGTTGAAAAGTTTGAGACATAGAGATCTTTTTTTATTGTGCTTTGCTTTTTCTCAAAGTTAAGTGGGGGAAAAAAATATGCGGGCAGATTTTTATTTTTTTTAACCTCTTTATCCGCTCTGCCCGGTACTTAGCTCGTGCATTAGGCTACCCATTTGGGCAATTTAAAATGACAAATCTGACCCGGAAGATGTTGATCAGCAAGTACTGTATCCAAATTCTTTTGGTTCATTATATATATATATATATATATGTATGTATAAATGTATATTGTTTTGATTAGAATGCAATTAAAAATGTGTAGCGAATAATCAAGTTTTTTTCAAATCAAATTACCGTGAGTCCCTCTCGGTCGTTAGCCTTCTTTCCCATAAGAGAATTTTAACATAACTTAAACATGGAGTGATGAAGAATTTGATTTGATTTGAATTCGATTATTATATTTCCATTATATATATGTATACTAAAGCTAAATATATAGTATTTGATACTTCATTTTCCCTTTTTATCCTTTCCCTCTTCTCGTTTTTTTCCCCCATTCTTATCGTTCTAATAAAATAGAAAAACAAATTAAACAAACTCAACTAGGGAAAAGGACTCGATCAATATAAATTCATATCATGGAAAAGGATAGGAATACGACTCCATATGAAAACTGCCTTTTAATTTTTAATATAAAACTTTGGTCATTTTCTTCCATGCAAAGTATGATTTTAATTCTTCTAATGATTTTTTAAAAGATAAGAATTCTTCTAGCTAGTAAAGTCACTAAACAGTTTCATATTGAGATTGATGTCAATTTGTATATAGTTGTGTACAGATATCGTGATGTATATATATTGGAATTGAATAAGTGGGTGAGGATTTTTTGAAGTAGAAGAATCTTCTTGATTAGGTTTAAAAAGAAACATAAGAAATAGTGTAAATTTAAACAAAGAATTTCTCTAAAAAACTTCTAGGGCTCTTTGACTAGTGCCCACACTAGCTAAATCTTTTAGATACATACAATTTACAACCTTTTTTTCCGCCCCTTTAAAACTAAGAAGCACAGTTAAAAGTTATAATATTAGACTCTGTATCAGCTGAGATACATGGTTGAAGTCTCTATACAGTTGAAAGATGATCAAATATCGCGTTTCATATAGTTATCTCAATATTGGTTAATGGTTCATATAGAGATAAATAAAACTCACCAAACTAGTTCAATTGTTAATTAGAATGAGAAATTAATCTCCTCAATTAAGAAGTGCATATAATATTGAAATATTTGCTGGACACACTAGAAAAGCTAGTACTTAAGGTCTGAAATTAGATCCACAAATTAACCAAAGTAGCCTCTTAGTTAAATCTTAATTATTTGGTGGTACCAACTCTCAAAAATAGGGAGGTCCCCCAAACCCTTTCCCTGACTCCACACATATATCTATAATACAAAAGTTGAACACCTCAAACTAAAAAAGGGAAGAGAAAAAAAAAAAAAAAAAATTAGAGAAGAAGAGAAGAGGAGAAGTTAACGTTACTATTGGACCAGTTTGCTTTGTTTTTTTAATTTCTATGTTCATTCCCTAAAAAAATTTTCGTTCAATAATTTAACTATCCAATCTGGCCAACACAATGACCGATATAATTGATCGGGAGAAACATCACCATCCCAAACTCCCCATTTTAGTACCTTTTTTTTTTTTTTTTGAAATTTATTTACATTTTAAAGTATATATTGGAACTATATCAGCAAAAATTAAATTAAAAAAAAAAAAAAAAGTTGACGTTCATTATCGCTTTTCCAGGGAGCACGTTGTCAAACATGGTGATATGGCTGAGGAAGTACACGAAGAACGGCAAAGTTATTTATACAGTGCATGGAGTTAAAACTTTCCTTCATGTAGGTTCTCAACTGTGCTGTTGGGCACGTACTATTGTACACAAAAAACTTGAAAAAAAAAAAAAAAAAACAACAACAACAACAACAACCCTAACCCTTAGCCAATGTAATTGGTAAGTAGGAAAAGAAAAGAGGAGGGATAGAAAAAATGAAAGTGAAAGAAAATAAGTAGGAGAGAAAAGATTTTGTTTTTCTTTTATTTGTTTGGTATTATGGAAGAAGAGAAAATAAAAAGATTGTGTAATTATTATATTGTTTATTTATTTATATTATGTTACTATAAGAGTAGGGGTAAAAACAAATTTTATTAGTTATTGAATGGATTTTAGTTTGGGTAAATTGCTCATTTAGTCCATAAACTCATAACATTATGCAACTTTAATCTTTGAACTTTTTTTTATAGTTGAAATGCCCATAAACTTTTAAAATGTTGCTACAATAGTTCTTTCCGTTAATTTTCAAAACGAAGTCTATTAGTAATTTGGTCAAAAAGTGACGTTAACTTCGAATTCCATCCAAAAATTAACAAAAAAAGCTACTGTAGTAACGTTTTTAATATTTTGTTTATTTATTTATATTTTGTGTAATTATTATTTTGTTTATTTATTTATATTATGTTACTATAAGAGTAGGGGTAAAAACAAAATTTTATTAGTTATTGAATGGATTTTAGTTTGGGTAAATTGCTCATTTAGTCCATAAACTCATAACATTATGCAACTTTAATCTTTGAACTTTTTTTATAGTTGAAATGCACATAAACTTTTAAAATGTTGCTACAATAGTTCTTTCCGTTAATTTTCAAACGAAGTCTATTAGTAATTTGGTCAAAAAGTGACGTTAACTTCGAATTCCATCCAAAAATTAACAAAAAAAAGCTACTTTAGTAACGTTTTTAATATTTTATGATCATTTCAGCTACGAAAAGGAATGCCCCTAAACTATTAAAATGTTACTACAATAGTCATTTTTGTTAATTTTAAATGGAATCTATTAGTAATTTGGTCAAAAGTAATGTAAAGTAACGAATTCCGTCTAAAAATTAACATAAAGGACTATTATAATAATATTTTAAAAGTTTAGGGGCATTCCAGCTACGAGAAAAAATTCATACACCAACCTAGTAATTTACCCTTTTATTTTTTCTCACTTTTGGAGATAATAAAAAGTGGATCTCTCTGCAATCTTTTTCTCTCCTATTTTCCTTTACCTTCTCTTTTCATTATTACTAAACAACTAATTCCATCAATTTTCATTCACTTTTCCCTCATCCCACTTCATTCTTTCCTCTTTTCCACCCTACCAAATATAGCATTAACGTGACCAAGCAAGAGTACTTGGTTCAATTAAATTTATATTTGATCAGGATTAGTACTAGAAAAAAAGTTGTCAACATCTTATAAAAACCAAATTAATCTGCGTAAACTATATCCACAAACATATATATAAAAATATATACAATATATTTACTAGTTTGGTTCCTCGATCGAGCCGAAGCCTTGTTCCTTAAATATTGTTTTAATAGAATGACATGCAAGCTTGTTTAAAGATCCTAGATCGATATGTATATATATGTGTGTGTGTGTGTGAATGGAATCTGTATTTACTCACGATCGAATTCAAAGGCTTTTCCTTAAAAAATGAGTGCTTTCTTTTTGGAACGTTTAAAAATGATACACAGTAAACCTAGATAGGTGCGGAGTTTCAACGCATATAATGGGTCAAATCCCGTTCCTGTACCTTCAAAAAGAAGAGCATTATTAGTATTAATGTTATTGTTATCATTATTATTATAACGCTACTGCAAAGGTCACAGTGGAAAACTGATTCACGGACGGGGTGCTTTCATCAGAAATTTTGGGAAAAAAACATAAAAAAAAGTTTTCTTCTTTATTTCTCTTTGATTACTTCATTAAACATCATAAGCGGCTAATTAATAATTACCCTCGTCCCTAAAAGTTACTGAACTCAATCAAGATGATTGCATATAATTGACTAGTCACGGGTAATATATGATCCTATACATATAAATTTGTTGAATAGTTTCTTCTTTATAGCTAGCTATATAGAAGTTTAAGATTATTAATTAGAACCTAATTTCCATGCTTCAAGTTAATCATTCTTTTGGTTTTGGGCAATTGGTGTTCTTTAAAACCTTGCTTCTCTTGAATCAAACATCTGGACAATCGAATTCTTAAAATAAGCTTCAACAGATTGCTTAACTCCGTTCATCTTCGGCATAAGAACTAACTGGCACTCAATCAATGAGCTATATTATACGCATCATTTCAACAGACAAATGAAGAGATACATATATTGTGCTTACAGAGTTGAGAGACTACAACTGTACTTACTCAAGTTCATAATGCAAAGACTACGTACAACAAGTTTAAAAAAAAAACTGGAAAGATTAATACTAATTAATCCCATTGCATCGAGAGAAGAAGAGGAGAAGTTAATAAAAAAAAGAAACAAAAAGCTTATATTTTGGTCAGTTTGAGCATATGTAGGAGTACTTGAGATAGCGAAAAGTACTTTTTGGTGCCAAAATATTATGAGCTAAATCTTCGTCTACTGTTGATACACATGAACTGAGGATCGAAATCCAAACATTTTGCTCTTAATAATTACCGTCCAAGAAAAGTGGCTTTTTATTTTTTTTTATTTTTTATGTTTTAGTTTTTTTAAATATGTATATGATCAGATGCATAGTTTTGACAGTTGGTGTGCACCATAAATTAATTATGATTTAGCTTTGAAATATTTTAATATATTTAGGTCAGAGAGGATTAAACCTATTTATTTGTAATATATGGGGTAGATTTGTAATGATATATATATATGAGTTCAAATGACCCTTTCAAAAATCAAAAAGATTTTTCCTTAAATTTTTTTTATAACAAAAGAATATATTGCTGAGTGGATAGCAACTATATTCAATGAAAAGGTAACTAATAGCACCTGAAGAACAAAGAACGAAGTTTCTATTATTATTATTATTATTACTATTTTATTATATTTGTTAGAAATTGGATGCAGTTTATAGACTACATAAAATAGCAAAACCCGCTGACCAGCAGCGTACGAACAACGAAAGAAAGCCACCATAAAAAAGACTTATTGCTCAACTGCCTGCTATTTTCAAAACGTTGTGCCTTTCAAAAATCAAAACCGATAATATTATGTGCATTTGGCTTGTCGACTTGTTGAATATTTGACATTTATTTTTATCATATCTCCTTTTTAAAAAAAATTCTCGTCGATGTAGAATATCACACGTTGAAATATAAGTGTAATATAGTAATTTAAATATTTAATTTTTAGATGTTTTTGTAATGATAATGTTATTACATGAGCGTCTTATGTATGTATACAATGCAGGAAATGAAAAATCGGAAAAAAGGAGTTCCTATATAGCTGGTATTTAATTGTAAAAAATTGTATATGATATTTAAATGTCCTCTTAAAGGTTAGGTGGGGCCAAATTTGATGTGTCAGAAACGAAAATAAAGTTCTATATTTTAGGTGAAAGAAAGTAAGAAAAGGAAAATAGAAATACAATTTTCACAAAGGGCATTCTGGTCACGCAAGGGAAGGAACTGTCATTCAATACTACAGAGTCAAGAAACAAAATCATGTTATTCCCTTTAAATTTTACATCTCGGAAACTTTTTCTCCTGTCTGCATCTTAACCCTACTGTCCAAACCCTTTCCTCATTTCCATTCCAAAATAAATAAATAAATAAATAAAAGCCCTAAACATTGTATTCCTCTTCCTCTCTCTCTGTAAAGAAGAAAGAATTATAACATGCTTTCTTAAAAAAAATAAATAAATAAATCAAATCATCGATACATGGTATATGAGATCACATATATATATATATGACACGACTTGCTGCACCTTTTTTAGGAAAAGAGAAAAAAAAATTAATTCCAATCTTAACATTGTCAAAAGCCAAAGCTACTAAAAATTCCATTTCATGACCAGTGCCAAAGCCTTCCAAACTTTCTAGTATTACTCAAACAAAGCGAAGAAAATAAAGACACTCCAAGAAAATAGGCTAGCTAGGTTGCAAAGAAAGAAAAGAAAAGAAAAGAAAAAAAAAACAGTAGTACCTAGAAACTCCTGTCTCATGAGTACTACTCTACTCTCGCATCAATCTCATCACATCTTCAACATCAAAAATCCTCTCAAAGCCTTTGCCTTGAACACATTTCCACTCCATTTGTTTTTGCCCTTCCTAATTTTCTCTCCATCCAATCAAACCCTCTTCAAAAATAGAAAATTTTCTATGTAATATCTTCCGGTCAGTCAATAATCAGAGTACTCCCGTGTCTTCTTCTTTGGCCTCTTTTTCCCCATCAGTGAGGTTGTTTTCAGCAAACAGTAATATCTGATAATTTAAAAAAAAAAAAAAAAAAAAAAAAAAAATTGGCTGCACAAATTCTGAGAACCAAAAACATACATACGTCCCTCTCCTTAACTAAAACTGCATCTCCACTCCTTCTCTCTCTCTCACTCTCTCTTTCTTCTTCATCTCTCGTGACTTCGCAAAGAAGGAAAAAAAAAAGTGAAAAAAAAGAAAGGAAAGAAAAAGAAAACCCTAGAGAAGAAGAGAAGGAGATTCCGATGGATTCGATCACGGAATTGGACAGCACATCGAACTCGGAGAACGGGCTGATGATCGGACCAGGAGGCGCAGCCGCCATTAATGCGGTGAATACCAATTTGTCGGCGACATCCTCGTCGACAATCGTCCACTTCCTCGGCGGCGTCGAGCAGCAGCAGCCGGTACGAGAACCAGAAGCGGAGGGACTGGAACACTTTCGGGCAGTACCTGAAGAACCACCGGCCGCCGCTGTCGCTGTCGCGCTGCAGCGGCGCGCACGTGCTGGAATTCCTTCGCTACCTCGACCAGTTCGGGAAGACCAAGGTCCACACCCCAATCTGCCCCTTCTACGGCCACCCCAACCCTCCTGCCCCCTGCCCCTGCCCGCTCCGGCAGGCCTGGGGCAGCCTCGATGCCCTCATCGGCCGCCTCCGGGCAGCCTTCGAGGAGAACGGCGGGAAGCCCGAGGCCAACCCCTTCGGAGCCCGGGCAGTCAGGCTCTACCTTCGCGAGGTTCGTGATTTGCAGTCCAAAGCTAGAGGGATCAGCTACGACAAGAAGAAGCGGAAACGACCACCCCCTCCACCACCTCCTCCTCCTCAGCAGCAGCAGCAGCAACAGCTGCCTCCGCCTGCGGCAGCGGCAGCGGCTGCTGCTGCTGCTCCTCCTCATCCACCGCCGCAGATGCTGCATCATCATCATCATCATCATCTCGGCCACCACCCGCCTCCAGGTGCAAGTCATCATCATCATCACCATCATCAATAAGTTATCATCATCAAGATCATCATGATTATCATGATCAACATCATGTTATGAATCAAGTTTCCACTCTTCTACAAGTAGACCTAGCTTGTTTCTAGAGATGTTATGGTGGGTATTTTTCTCTTCATCTTCATCTTCTTCTTTTTTCTCCCTTTTTTTCTACATATTTTTTAGGGTTAGTTATAATTGGTGTCTGCAGTTTGTGCTAGCTAGTTAGCTTTATAACAAAGAGCACTACTACTACTACTACTACTAGTACTGTTTGTGTTTCTGTGTATTCTGTTTTGCTTTTAAGAGAAGCCGGCCATGGGGGGTTTAGAGATCTATGGGAATATCATGACGAATCTGCTTTTGTGGCGAACAGGGAATTTAGTTTTTTAGTACGTAATGTAGACTACTAATGGACTAAATGGTGGTGGTGGTGGTGGTGGCCAGAACCAGATGATGAACAAGTGTAGGAGAGTACTTTTAATTTATATATATGTTTTCACTTTTTCCAGTTATAATCTATGTGGAACCGTTATAATGCTCTCAGCTCTTAGTTTTATGTGATGAATACATATATATATATATATATATTTATATATTTTCTTTTTTCATTTTTTTTTTCCAAGCCATGGTTTATAATTTGCATTTATCTCTCACTTTATTGGGCATTACTTTTGCATTTTGTTTGACAAGCGTTTGTTGGGGAAAAATTGAGTTCCCTACCCGTTAAAGCTTTGAAAGGACTTTACATATGGATCATCTCTTGTCAGATTTGTGTTTTTGTGTGTGTGTGTGTGTGTATGCATATATTTATATATTTGTGTGTGTACATGTATATATGCTTTGTTTAATGCTTGAACTGCAGATTCGTGGTTAAAAATTTCACTTCTAACAGTACTTTATTTCTGACTTCCCTTTTCTTACCCTTCTAACTATGTTGCCACCTTTTTCCTGCTTTACTGTCTGGAAAAATGATTTATGTGTGGCTCTACTTTGTACGAAGGAAAGAATACCATGAAAAACTTTCCATTAATTCCTCACTGATAAAAGTTGTTTTAGGCCAATAATCTCGTGAAATATGGAAAAATACTAATTAAGATCTCTCCTAATTACTGCTTCTAATTAAGGTCAATCAAGCAAATTAATAAGGACGATTGTAGTGCTGTCATTTCATTTCATCAAGGGGAGGGAAATAGTGAAGTGAAGTGCAGTGGCAGACAGTGTAATTTCGTTATGGCTTTATATGCTTCTTATGCATATATACATTTGTTATATTTATATATATATAGGGTTTTTTTTTTTTAATTGTATATCCATATGTATGATCTATTTAACCCCTTTAAGTGGTAAAACATTATATGAATTTCCTTATTTGTCTTATCAGTCTCAGATGTTACAGAAACAGCAGGAAAATTGCATCATATCAGAGAGAGAGAGAAAGTGATCATATTGCTATATATATATATATATATATATGCTTATATAGGAACCTCAATGTTGTGGAGCCTAGTGGATATATGTATACATATAAGAATTATTTGAAGTACAACATAGAAAAGCTAACTTTTGCTGTAGTACTCCAGGTAAACTGAAGAAAACACAAGTGAGCTCGATCTTGTAGTAGGGCAAATATTACAATATTCGCATACACACACACATATATATCACTAGGGTGCTGGAGAAACTACGTATGAAGATTTGAAAGGAATTTTCTTAATCAATCTGGCCGACAACTTGTCTGTGATTGGATAGTGTTGTGTCATCCCCTCTTTGATTTTATATTTTATAAGTTATGTGTGTGTGTGTATTCTGGTTAAACGAGGATTTCTCGCACAAATCCTCCTTTTATGCTTGAAGAGGGGAAAAAAAAAAGTGCATTATTATTTGTGCACAAATTTGGCCAAGAAAGGCAAAAAAAATTCTTTTGTTCATGGTATTAGGTGCCAGTAAATATCCCTTTTTATTGATCTTTTTTTTTTTTTTTAATTTCCTTTTATTGATTCAAGTGGTAAGTAACTTGCAACCACTTTGACACATAGAGGATCTATTCCAGCAGCTAATCATTCAGGTTTTATGATTGGATGTCTTGGCATGTTTTGAATTCCATGAAGGGGCAACCTTAGGTATTATTAAATTGACCAAGAGGGAAAATGATCAAATTAATTAAGCCTTAACTTTATTTAGACATAATGTTGTTTACATATAATATTCCTAGAAGGTAAATCAAATTTGACTATATCGATTATTTTATTAGGGCTGGTAATTTAAAATTATGCCTAACTAAGGTTTCAAGTCAGCTTGAGAAACCTTCTGATTAGTTTTTTAAGTCTTTTTTCACCCAACGAAAGCATTAATAATATATGGTTCCTATCTGCTTTTCTTTTCTTTTCTTTTTGTGGAATATGGTACGGAGAATTCAAACTCTATGCTTTACAAAGAATTTATTGTCAAGTTATGTGTCTGCAACTACGGTTCCTATTTTTCAATATTATATGACGTGCTTACCTAATTCAGGGTTGTTTGTGTGGAAATTTAGCTAGCTGTAGTTTCGGTATTGTTTTTTAGTGTTGATCATGATGTGCAAAAGAATAAAATAAAAAAAATAATAATAATGTGGCTTGTGATCATTTTTTTTTTCAGCAGCATCTCCTATTTCGTTATGAAAAGATTTAATTTTTTGACAATAGGGATAAATATCATTTAATATGTACATATGGTTTTGTCCTTGACGTTTTTTCTAGTTGAAATGATCAAGAAGTCTTTGATGACCAACCTAATTTCTTGCCGAGCTCTCATGTTTTCTAAAATTTATTTGTTTTTCCGAAAAAACCCAAAATGTTAATTGGATGACCATAAAATTACTGAATTAATAATATTATTGCAATCAAATTGGAAACGTTTCTTGGGAATGTGTTCGGTTTGTCATCCATATATATATATATATATATTGCTAATTATTGCTAATAATCCGATTTATATATATAATTCGTCCTGAATTTATGTGTTCTTTTATTGAGTTCATCATGTTGTTCTCTCTCTTTTCCTTTTATGCTGAATATATTCTCAATTATTCCACACATTGGGATTATTTTCATAGGTTTTCCTGAAAATTTTGGCTTCTAAAGCAGAAAAGTTTCTCTCTCTCTCTCTCTCTCTCTCTCTCTCTCTTTTAATTGCACGAAATTTATACTTTTTACAAAAGGTAAAAGTCAATGTCTTCGTTTCAGATCATTGAATTGTTACTTCCACATAAGATGCTTATGAGTTTCATGATTTATCGATGATCAAAATAGCAAATTTACAAAAATTTATTGCTAGCTTTCTGTGATCTATAAATCACACAGATTCTGATTTTTTATCACACCTCTATACACTTTTCTATTTATCTATTGTCTCTTTCCGGTAACGTTTATTCTTCCATATGGATTATTTGTCAAGTAATTGAAGCTCGTAATAATAGAATGGATAACTATATATGTACATATTTATATATATGTGTGTGTGTGTCAGACAAGGCCATCTTTTTCTTTCTCATTTTTCAAAGCAATCAAATTCTCTTATAGTACATATTTTCTAGAAATACAGAAACGTATACTTTTACATCTGACGCGCATAAATATATATTATATATATATATATATTTGAATTTCATACATACGGTACCCTTTTTTTCAAGAAAAAAGTATACATAATAGTACTTTAAATACATAGAGAAAGAAAGATTTAATCATTTAAAGAATAGTCTTCTATTTAATCATATTAGTGGCATTATTACTTTAACGAGGATAAAAAAGCACATGTACGATCATAAGTTTAATGCTTAATTTATAATCTATAAGGTCTCTCCAAATATATAAAAGAAGGTCAAAAATGAAAATAGATCATAAGGTTCTCACTTCTCACTCTGCCCTTTTTAGTACATGTTTTTACCAAATTTACAATTATATATCATCTGCCCCTTAATTATCATGCAAATTACTAGAGAAACGTTCAGCCGGCAAGGATTTCTTGAGGGACCAATTTTCTTTCGAGGGATAGCGACCTTAGAATCTTTCTGAATGACTCAAGATATATATATATATATATATATTTATATATACATATATCTACATATATACATATTGATCAATATCAATAATTGTAAGGTCAATCCCAAATTAGTTTGCTTGTTGTTCTTGAATGAAATCATTGCTTGAATTAGTGAACCTTATTGCGTGTCCACCAATAAGTTAGAATAAGTTAGAATTAATTGTCACCATAAGGAAGCAAAATGCGGTGTTTGAAATGATGGCCAAAAAGTGCATATGTGATGTCAAATTAACAGGGACAACAATTCTCTGTCACTATATGATTACTTTTATTTTTGGAATGCAAATGTCGAAATTAAGTTACTAATTAGGCAGATATAATTTACATGGACGTAATTTATTTGTGTGTATATACATAAACATGGTACGTGTTTTTTTATTGGGAAAAATAATTAATATCTCTTATATTTTATATATGTGAAAATATCCCTGTTATACCTGACAATTCTTTGTTATTATGCTACGTGAACACATTTAATATAGATAAAAGGAAGACCTAGCTATTAGTGATTCAACAGATTTTGATTATTTTATGTTTGTATAAATTCACATGAATTAACATATATATATATATATATATGTTTGGAAAATGAATGTTATTATTCAATGAGAGGTACATTATTTACAATAAGGTGATTTTTTAGAACAAAAAAACAAAAAAACAAAACAAACTGTGGTGATAGATTTACAACAAGGTGATTAACTAATATGAGACAATTAGTTTAAAAGAAAAAATGGTGTAAGAAACAGTTCATAAAACTAGTACCTTAATTATCTTTCAAGTGAACAATATGAGTTCATTTTTTTTTTTTTTTTTGAGGGGATCAATTCATAATTTTCTACTTTCGATACCCAAAATTAGAAAAAAGCCACACCCGTCAGGCAGTATTCCAACTAATATTTAAATCCACAATAGTTCTGTACGTATATACTTATGACAGCTAGTTATAATTTGACCCGGATTTTTTGTCCGAATTTTTTATATCCTAAATGATTTCTAATCAATCACATTAATTATGTAATAGTAGTTAAAAAGTTTGAAGTATTTTTTTTAAACTAACTTTCTAGTGTTTAAAGTCAAGACTTATACAAATGCCGGACGCGACATGATATAATTTGTGAGCCATTATGTGAGACCTCAAAAATAAGAGAGAAGATCACAGTCCTTTTTATATAAGGTCATGAATCACTGAACGACCAGGTAGCTAGGTCTTTTGTCCCAGGTTTAAGCCTCGTATGATCTCAATATTAAGGGAACCACAAGATAATATATATATATATATATATTCACCAAAAAAAAAAGATAAAAGGGTGCATTTGGTTCGCCAGTTGGAGATAAATTTTTTAAGTTGGATTGGTTGATTTTTCAAAAACTAGTTATCATTTTGTTATTTTTCAAAAAAAAGATAAAAAATGATATGAAAAATTTGAGTTTAAGATGTAAAACCAAATTGCAACAAAATTAATATGTATACACTCATGCACTCTTTCTCCGTATAATCCAAGTTTACGTCCCAGATATTCCCAGTTTTTTCGTGCAAGAAAACGTGTGTGTATACATATATGTTATACTTATCAATTTCAAAATGGGAAAAAAAAAAAAAAAAAAAAACAAAACAAAAGAAAAGAAACAAAAGGTCAGAGAATCCCAGTAGGAATTTATCTATGTATTCAAATAGAAGGACGGTGAAAAAGTTAACTGTGGAAGGTGGATTCCACCGGCCAGAATCTTGCCTGCATCTGCTATATGTATATGTATATGTATATGTATACATAGAGAGTCTGCACCTGTAAAAGGAAACAGTACGACAACACTTACCTTCAGATGTGGGAAATCAAGTTCATCCACTACTTTGGACAACGACTAATTTTTGTATACATATATATGTGTGTATATATTATTCACCATCTATATATATACACTTCATCATCATCGTCCCCTTTGTTGTCTTTGATCTAGATCAGATGACCGTAACATTGCATAAAATCTGTGTTAGACTTTATATTTTGTTTGTTTTTTGCAAAGTTGCAACTCTCACGTATACATACATACATACATACATATATATATATTGATGTATCGTAATGTACATACTTATACATTTACCCCTCCCTCTCTTTCCTTCTTCTTTCTTTCTTTCATTCGTTCTTTTTTCTCTAATTTTTTTTACTTAATATGATATATAATAGATTTAGTTCTGAGTACTTATGCATTTTATTTAAGCACAATTGTTTTTATTTTCCAAAAAAAAAAAAAAACACGCACACACACACAACTGTTTTACAATAGTGTTGATATTATATAACCTAATAGTACTGATTCTAAATTCAATTGCATTCTACTTCTACCGGTTCCATCAATAAGGATATGTTCGTAAAAGTTTATAAGAAGCCGTTTTTGGAAAATTATTTTGAAAGTGTTTAGTTGAGTCACATAAAATGTTAGACCTCTAAAAAAGGTTTTTTGAGTAAACTTATTTAATATTTCATATTCTGAAATTTTTATTGTCATTATCAACTTTAAGATCATTTTGACTTATCAAGCTCTCTTAAAAAATGTAATTCTAAACACTTACTAGCTAATTACAATTTTTTACTTCTATTTTTCTACTGAATAAAAAGCAAAAATAATATATGTCATACGGATTGAAAGGACCCACATGGCACCCTACAAACTTTTTTTATAACACCGCCGTTATGTGATTGTTATTCAAAAGTTACAATTTTTATTTTTCTCTTCTTCTTCTAATTGTAAGAA
Organism: Ficus erecta; assembly: GCA_008635985.1. Classification (NCBI taxonomy): domain Eukaryota; kingdom Viridiplantae; phylum Streptophyta; class Magnoliopsida; order Rosales; family Moraceae; genus Ficus; species Ficus erecta. The sequence continues at coordinate 18,811 of BKCH01000695.1, read as the reverse complement.
AGGAATCACATGACACTCAACAAACTTCCTCAATAACAAGCCTCTGTGATTTTTACTAAAAATTACAGGTTTACTTCTTCTAACTACAAAGCAAAAACAATCTCTTCCCATACGGATTGTAAGAAATGACCCACATGACACCCTACAAACTTCATTATTAACATGCCTTAATGTGATTATTATCCAAAAGAAAAGTTACAGTTTTACTTCTCTTTTTATACCGATTACAAAACAAAAACAATCTCTACGATATGGATCGTAAGAAAGGACCCACATGATTATACCCTACAAATTTCTTCATTAAAATGCTTCATGTGATTATCATACCTAAATGTCCTCACCCAATAAACAATATATATATATATATATGTGGTATATATACTCAACTATTCCAACCATGCGTTCTACCAATAGCACCACTATTCATGTGGAAAAAGGAATTACAGGGGAGATGCCCATGCCAAAGGATACAAGTTATAATCTTTTTGTCGTAAAGTTATAATAGACATATTTAGTTGTTGTATTTTTTGCTTGTTTGTTTCCTTTCTTTTCCTTGTTACTTTGTTTTTTTTTTTTTTTTTTTTTTTTTATGTTCATAATTCTTTTGTAAATGCTTAAAAAAAAGTCTGAAGAGAGGGATAGGAGTGCAGCAAAACAAATCGGGCAACAGAAGACAAAACTGGCAGTGAAGACTGGCCAAAAATTTACCTTCCCCATAAGTGCATGATTTAATAAGGCACTGCCTGAAAATTTTTAATCTGAAAAAAAAAAAAAAAAAAAAAGTGGGGGGTCCTCTAAATTAAAGGACCACCCACTGTCCCATTCCCACGTTATGCACAGTTGATCTTACAAAAGCGCACCAACTTCTTATTAATAATTTTCTGCCATCAGAATTAAACTCTGACTCCACTCCCATTGAAGCGTTTCATTTGAGAACTACTCACAAGCTTATTGGTTTTTTGCTAATTTACCCTTTACATGTAAAAGAGAGGGGCCAAAAAAAAAAAAAAAAAAAAAAAAAAAAAAAAAAAAAAAAAGAAAAGGAAGATATTTCACATTTGGCTTTTCCTATTTACCTATATATAATGGAAGAATAATTTACCAAAAAAAATATAATGGCAGAATAGAGTAGTTGATTGAAAAAAAAAAAAAGGAGATTGTATCATCTATATTGGTGTATATGTAACTTCTTGCCACTTCTTTAAAGATTCATTGGTCCTTATGGAGAGAGAGAGAGTCCTTTTCGGCCCTAGGTCATGCGAGGCTCATGTGGGTTACTTTATGGCTTGAGTGCACACACGACTCGGGCACGTAGATCTAAAATTTAGTGAAATTTGATGAGTTTTTCCAACTGGCTTTTATTTTACCATTTCTGGCTTGAAGTACATACTTGACATGAATAAGTGGTAACGATGTGCTGTGAGTAATTCATAAATGGTTAAAAACCACCACCAGAAATTGAATTTGAAATGTGCAAAATTGTAATAAACTCAATTATATATCACAAATACGAATCACATCACAAATTTAAAATCACATTTAAGGAAAATTTGCGGCTCACGTGGGCTAATTAATCACTTGATCAGTGCATGCGAATGAAATGTTAGTGAGAAAAAACGTGTATTGGGTTCCACAAGCGGAAGATACCCTCAAAAAGGTACCTGAAATAAATATTTAACACATAAATATGACTCTTAATTAACAAATTATCTACAATTAATTGAAATATCTGATCACCTGGTGACAAATAAATCTATAGCACCAAGGCCACATTAAAAACCATGAAAAAAAAAATTCTTGCGGACAAAACATAAGCAAATATTACTAAACAAAGAGGACAAATGCATGGAATAATTGTGGCAAGGACTATCACTGTTATAAAACGAAACATAACGAAATATACAAGGTAGAACATGAAAACACCTAAGAGAGTGAGACCTATTGAGATTAGCAAAAGAAAACGATAGAAAAGACAAGCTCTTGACAAACACGTACCTCCAATAGCAGCAAAGGCTAACACGCACATCACTAGATGACTCACCTCCTCTTACAAATTAAAATCTTTAAAAAGTAGACTGAGATAATATATTCGTAGTTCTGATTTAGTTGTCCTTTTCTTATGGAAACAAACAATTTTTGATATTGAAATAGCTTTGAGAAAAGGAAATTTATCAAACATTTACCTGTTTATCATAACTTTTTTTTTTTTTTTACAAACAGTACTACAGTTATAACAAAAATTCTAACAGTGTAAAAAAATCAAATTGATCCTTAATCATTTGATAAAGTAGTATTGGCTTCCCCTGATCAATCTCTAACACATGAGCAAAATCAATTGTTATCTCTATATTAGCAAGAGAGAGAGAGAGAGAAAATGTCTACATACAGTATACATCAAAGTGTTCAAATTATTAAATTCTCAACAATAGAATTTAAGAGAAGACCAGCTCAAATATATTTTGAATGTCATGATATAACTCGATCAGACAAAAATATGGCTTGTAATAATATGATAATAGCCCTAAAAGAAAGGGCAATAGCATCTTGATTAAAGCAACGATAAATTTCATTAGTGTTATTTTCTTTAGGCAATTTCATAGTGATGTTTATAAATTTACCAAATAGGTACAAATCCAAGTTTATTGTCGATTACATAAAATATGCTTCGAGAAAAAGAAAGTACATATAATATGCGTCAACATTTTGCAATAATTATCTTTCTTTTTTCTTTTAAAAAAAAAATTCCTCTTTAACAAAATTAAAAAGTAACTATACCATTTTCTGGATTAGTAATTATGGCATTAATGCATAATACCTTTTTTTATTTTTTAGGGAACCAAAACAGATTCGAACAAGTTAAATTAACAATCTAATTATCAAAAAAAAAAAAAAAAAAACTCAAAGGTAGAAATGTACAATTGCCTTGGTATTTTGGTACATGTCAAATTTTGTGAAGGAATGCACGGACTTCGGAAGCGTCAGGCTGATGGGACATTCGATTTGACAATTTTAATACAAAAATGGCAGTGGGGCCCATGGGACCCTCCAACCGTGCACGGCCCACGTGCACAACTGTCACTCCTGTCGGATACAATACACCCACCTACGTCTTTTGCTCTAGTAAAAATTGTTATTACTAATTAATTTCTTTTTTGGTAAATTGCACGTTATAAAACTTTTAATCATGTGTGATTTTGATTTTTGAATTTTTTTTGAAATTGAAATACTTTTAAATTTTTAAAATATTATTATAATAGTTATTTTTGTTAAATTTTTTTTTTTGTATAAAATTTGTTAGTAATCTTGTTAAGAAGTGATATTAACTAACGAATTTCATTAAAAAATTAACAGAAATGATTACTGTAACAACATTTTTAATAATTTATGATCATTCCAGTTACGAAAAAAGAACAAAGAATGTTCTTAAATTATTAAATTATTATTATAATAGTCAATTATATTAATTTTTTGATAAATCCGTTAATAATTTGGTAAAAAAATGATGTTAACTAACGAATTTCTTTTAGAAATTAACGGAAAAGACTATTGTAATAATTTTTAATAATTCAGGGACATTCCAACTACGAAGAAAAAATTATGAACTAAAATTACACAAAATTAAAAATTTAGGGACTAACCTATCAACTAACCCCCTTTTTTTTTTTAACAAAAGGAAAAGAAGAAAGAAATACTTCATCTCTACGGTAAACCCACTCTAAAATTAACACATGGTGAGATCATGTTGCCTCGAGTTTTTTATATTGTGGTAATCCTAATAGGGATGATGTTTAAAAATTCCAAAAATTAATAACAAATACATAAATCAGATAAAATGAACAATCAAAATATTGTTAAATTTATGATTACAGATTTAGCATAACATAATTTTTCATCCGATTTTATGAAAATGTATAAAGTTTGAATCATCTACTTCAAGTTCAATATATACGAATATATATATATATTTTGTTGAATTCAATTAGAATACTAATTTATCTTTTTAAAAGTAAATAAAATTGTTAATAAGTGTTAATAAACTCGACAACATTTAAATTTTTTTTATCACAAATATAGTATCGAAATTTCGTCAATAACTTAGAGAAAGACTACCCAATTATTTTTGCAAAATCTTTTCATAATTATATTATGCATTAATTTCATGAAAATTGATACATCTGTGAAAATATCAATACTTACAGGAAAAAATTCAGATAGAGTTTGGAATAAATATGCACCCTTTTTGGATAGAATCAGACAATCAATAATGTCAAAAGACCAAAATCTTCGAGAAAACATAAGTGGAAATGATATTTTAAACTTTGTCGGCATGTGTCTTAGATCATATCAAAATTACATTAAAAAATATATAAACTACCAGATGCTGTAATAGATTTCTCAACTAACTTTAGTTTTCGGTATTACAAAAAAAGTTGCATATTTTTATCTCTTTCGTTAATTATATGAAACAAAAAATCACAAATTTTATGAATTATGCTGATTTAATTGTTACTTCTCTTTGAAACATTCTCTAGTTTATTTAGAGATAATGTCACGATTATTTCATACTTCGTCTCCAAACATGCAGCCAAACTCATATTTACTTAATTTATGCAACATAGGTAGAATAAGCATATCTTATAGAGTGAAAAATAATGTCGAATTCTAATATAATCATACTACTTGCATGACAAAACTTCAAACGGTTTCAAATTGTACTGCTGGACTTTTTTATTTTCTTTCTAATGTGTTTTTTTTTTTATGGGTTATTTTATTCCAAATCAAGAAAATACAAATATCAATATTGATTTGATCAATGATTTTATAATACAAGAAAACTTAATCTCAATTACGGACTGGTTCCACTATTAATAAAATACGATGGAACTAAGGTAATGTACACTGCAATCTAACAAAGAGAAATCGAAAGGACACATTAATTATCGAGCACCCATATGACTCTTTCAACAAGATCCTCACAATCAATAGAAATCTCTTATTGATAGACCATGAGACCCATAACAAAAAAGATCACGCCTAATATCACATAGAACTAACATATTAGACATAGAATGTTCAATACATGAGTATGGGAAGTTAACGTCCGTTGTAACAAAATAGAAACAAAATATAGCGACAAAACGAAAGACCTATATGACAGCGACACATATATAATATATATATTAATCATCGCAAAAGTAGAAAATCCTCGACTACATGGATCCGGTGATAAAATAGCCCAACATAACTAAAGATGCCAAAACGTGCCTCCTTCGACCATTGAGACTTGCTCACAACCATATAAAAGCCATCATTATGGAGCCAATAAGCATCTTTCACAGAGTTAGGAGTATGGTGATCAAGTAAAAGGTGGTGTAAGATTCTGAGAGAGAGAGTACTTTGGCCCAAATACCTAGTTGCAAGGACGTTGAAGCCTGAGTTAACGGATCTCATAAACTTGCATTACTAGCGTTAAATTACAATTTTTTCCCTAACGGACACTGCTTGCGACTTGGATCCAATAAGAATTTTGCTTCCATTCTTCGTAATATATATTAGTACTCACTTTGTACTACAATGAATTCATGTATCCGAACATGTATTCATATAGAAAATATGAGATAGGATAGGAATTGACGTTTTGAAATGTCAAATTCTATGAAAATTGAGTAGTATGAAAGTCATAAATTTGCTGTTTTTGTAACAAAATCTCTCTATTTATGTACGATTAACAGTATAAATTAGAACCGACATTTATACATGTAATACACAGTGAATTACCCGGGGGAGGGGGGGGGGGGGGGGGAAATGTTTGAAATTTGTCTATCCGAAAATGATTTTATTTATTTATTTATTTTATTTATTTTTTGGTTAACTAAAAACTGTTATAATGAAACAATTGCAAACGCCCTTTCTTCACAGGAAAAATAAAATAATTGAGACTACGTTCATAATCATGAAAACACAATTTTAAGAGTGGCCAATGCAAGATCTGTGGTTTCTTTGATGGGGGGTGATTTTTAGAAAGGAAGATCTATATAAATACGAGGGGTTTTTTTTTAGGAATGTTCCCAAAAAAAAAAAAAAACACACACACACACACACATCCATTGAATAATGCCTCATGATTTGGATTTTTTGTCCTGTTATAATGTCAAATAAAAAGTGATTTCACGGTAAAAATCCGAACCTTAGGGGAAACAAATCTTAAACATGTGCATTAAAGGAGCTATTCCCACAATTTTCCTTTAAAAGTGAAGATTAGAGAGAAGAGAAGTGAAATTTGAGACTGTTAAGAAATTGAGCTTCTATCTTAAAAGGTAAACTTGTTAAGTGGAGTGGTCCAATATATTTTTATGTCAATTGTTGCTATTGTATTTTTACAATATGCGACTCGGATTTCTTTTATTTGTCCTTCAAGATGATGTTCTTTTTAGAGTCACCATTAATCTTGTATTGAATGGATCAATAACTACTCCTTTGAGATTTGGGCTTTGATACCATGTGAAGATTAGAGAAAAAGAAATGAAATTTGAGACTGTTAAGTGGTTAAGTTTTCATCTTATTAAAAGGTCAAACTGTTAAGTAAAATGACTCAATATCTATATATGTCTATTATTGTTGTTGTATTTTTATAATATAAAACTCGAGTTTCTTTTTAATATTAACAAGAAAAACCCAAACCTTTTAATGTGAATAAAGAAAGTAAAGAGAAAACTTTTGAGAAAAAGTAGGACTAAATAATAAATTATCAAATTATCCTCATTATTAATTAACTAATTAGGACATAATTACTTTGTTGCTTTCTTTCCTCCTTCTTATCATGCCAAAACAACATTTATTGTATGTAAAGAAAATTTGTTATTTTCTAATCGCTTACTTTTTTCTTTCTCGCTTTTATTTTCTTTTCTTCCTAGACGTCCTACGAAGCATATAATTAAAGATCAGAAATAAACCTAGCCATGCCAAGTATTAAATGGTAAGTTCCTTTTTTTTTTCTTTTTCTTTTTTGTTCAACTACGCAATTAGGGTTTTTTTGTACTTGGAAGTTTGGAACTTAAATTTGAATTCTTAAATTAATGAAGAGGATATGTCATGTCATAATCTTGAAGTAACTTCAGTATTGTCTTAAGGAGGGGAGATTCTGATGGTGGGCCTCTTCACCCCCAGATTAAATATTTATATATGCATGTGCATATATATATATATATATGTATGTATGTATATGCATTTGGAACCTATACCTTTATATAGCTTCTTGAATACAAGACGTACGTGGAACGTAAAAGTTGCTGCTTGTTATTATTTCAACCTGGAATCAAGGAAAAAATACGTTAGCATTCTCATGACTTACATATGTTGAAGTTGGACGCTATTTCACAGGTTTTTCTAGTCAAGATATCTAGTAATGAGCACTAATATAGAATTTGTTTGTGTTTAGAAAATCATTAGCAAGTTTGTGCAAAGTCTAGTGGAAGCCTTTCCTTTAATTTTTCTTAAACACGTTTTGGCAAGAACTTTCTACGGTAGTGTATACTTCCCAATCAGTACATATTCTAAATATTTAGATCTGATCCTAATTAAATCAAAGCAATAAAATATTTTACATTTGACATGATTTGATTAAGATCTAATGATTAAAAAGAACAAACAGATCTAACGACTAAAAAGAACAAAAGAACTTTACTCTTTTTTTTTTAAATATATATACCATGTTATAGAATTCTCCTTTTGGTCTTTTCAAAAAATGATACATTTGAATGTCATATTTTTAAAAGTGATTTTTCTGTAAATAGTCACTCATAGGATTGGTCGCTAAAGGCCTAGCATGTTACTTTAATCTCATCGAATGTTTTATCATAAAAGATATATAGGAACATAATACTTCCCAAATACCCTAAACAAAAGTTACTTAAACACACTCGAATCTTTAACCACAAATATATCATAGTAATCCATTATCGTAATGTAACCCGACTTGGTGGTGCTTAATTAGACTAAGACTGACCATAGTAGAACTAGAAAGCTTAATTAGACTAAGACTGACCATAGTAGAACTAGAAAGAGGAAATGCTTTATGTTTTACCAGTCAAATAATAAAGGACGTGAAAATGGAGAGGGTAGGGGCCTCGTCCATGTGTTGGTGATAAAATCGTGTCAGGCCTATGCACGTGTATACAAGGACTCTTTGTAAGCTTCAGCGGAAAATAAGGATTCTTTGTAAGACTAAACACCAGCCTCGCCAATACCGTGTGTCATCAGACTCTATTATTGTGTACGGCAATGTCCGTACACTTTCTTGTGAACTTTAATTGTAAGTTAATTATTATTATTATTATTATTTTCACATTCAAGGCTTGGCCCTTTGTTACCATAAATGCCCCCGCCCCCCTCCCCCAAGGGTTTTTTTTTTTTTTTTTTTTTTTTTTTTTTGTCAATGAAAGGTGGGCGATTCAAATTTTGAATTCAGTTCTGTGAGTAGATGTTTGAATTTTCTTATACCTTAAAATTACAATTTAATTTTTATCTTTTTCTCTCAACTTCATAATTCACATAGTTTATAACTCAAACTTTAAAAAGTTTATAAATTTGCATAGACAAGTCCAAATGAGATTATTTTTTTAAAAAGCATAGAATTTCGAAACGAATGAAACAAGTTCCACATTGATTTTTTTTTTCCGAACACATTTTAAGTTTTTACACTTTTTAATTCCAGCAATTCAAACGTCTCGATAAACGCACAATCAATTCAAACCCAAATTCTACAATCCAAACCTTAGTACCAAACGCGTGCTAGCGTACAACGACATCTCGAAACCTATTTGCTTACATTAAAGTTAGGGAAGACAAGCTGCCATTTGGATTGTCAGTTGGAGTTGATTGACTTTTCAAAAACTAGTTATAATTTTTGTTAACTTTTCATAAAAAGACATAAATCCAATCGAAAAAAGAAACATGCGTGACGGGTAAATCAAACAATATGTGTAACCCTAACTCATCCCATTAAAAAGAGAAGAAAAGAAAATCTCATTCAGTCTCTATCTCTCTTGCATATTTATACCAACACTAACGGATTGAAGTTATTTACAATGGCCAATCTAGTAAAAGTTTTGCATTAAAATTTCCTCCCTCCCCCCCCCCCCCCCCCCCCCCCCCCCCCCCCTCCCCCCTCTCTCTCTCTCTCTCTCTCTCTCAAGATAAAGAAGAGAAGTAACTGAACTCCCACAAAATGCACTCAACATGTAATTATACTCGTTTTCCTAGTTACTCACAAGTTGGGCATATAAAATGAACTTTTATTGTCATCTTTGCAATTTATTTAGAGAAAAACCCATGTAAAATTATAATTTCCAAAGGAATTTTAAGTCACCCCATCCCAAAATAATAATAATAAAAGCTTTATATTTTTTTGATAATCAATAATAAAAGCTTGATTGATTAGTAGATATTCTTATTAAAATCACATCAAAATTGAAAAAATTACTAAATTGAAGTCTTTAATAAAGATATGATAATTTAAATGAAATTTTATAAATAATGTATTTTTCATATTGATCATAGAAAGCCAAATAGAAAAAAGGGGCAAAAAAAGAGGGAAATATAGGGGTTGGATAGCCAATAGCCTTAATTTGAACTCTGAAAAAGTCACAACAATAGATACTTAGATAGTACGCGTTCTTTATACACCCAAAACAAAGATTAAAAAAATTAAAAAAATAAAAAAATAAAAAAAGAAAGAAAGAAAAGGCCTTGTTTCCAATATTGAGAGCGACGGTACAGGAAGAGAAACTAATGAGGGTGTACTATGTAAGTGTCACCGTAAAGTCAATTTATACAAACTTTAATTTGTAAGTTTTTTTTTTTTTTTTTTTTTTTTTTGTTATGTTGACATTTGATCCAAATTTTCGACTACGAGACAAATGGAATTTAAAAAAAAAATCAAAAAGAAAAAAATTGCCCAAGTAATTAAATGATGTGTTTGGTTTTGGGTACGATCTACGGAAGTCTTGAAGAGAGCATGTAAGTAAAAAGTAAATTCTTAAATGGTGTTTGGTCAATAAAAAGAGAAAAAAAGTAATAAATATGACGTCATAAATGAGGAGGAACAGATACAGTTAGCTGTGTCTGTACTGTGCGACGCTAGAATTTATGTTTTGGGGGTTCATGTCTGGTAAAGATGATTGCTTTTGTAAAAGAAAAAAAAAGATATAACAGTGATCTGACTTCTTCTTTGTCGTTTATCGTTCTTCCCAAAACGGCATCCAAGCCGTGAATAAAATTTTGGAATAATTATAATTTTTTTTTTTCTGAATTATAGCCTTCTAACACACTATTATCTAAATTTCAAAACATAATATTTGCTGTCTTTATTTTCATTCCATTAACAAATTTTATCATCATGGTACTTTAACATAAGAAAATTACACATATCAAGCATTAAAATATGATTGTTGGAGATATTAAACACATAATTATTATTTTATCCACTATTCTAATACACATTTTTTGTTTTTCGATTAAATTATAAGAAATATGAGAAATAACATTTAAAAAGATAACAAAAAAGATGATATAGAAGAAATTTATTTGTTAACAAAACATAAATCAAGAGGAACGGATTTTATATTTTAAGTTTCTAGGGATCAATTGTTACGAGAACTATAATTTAAGGGTAATTTTTGTAATTAACCCTAAAACTTTTTGCAAGAAACCTTGTATAAAGTTCGGCAACATTGGCCTATTTACATTTTTTTTTGTTTTTGTTTTAATTTTTGCAGTAACATGGTTTGTTACTTATAATATTGGAGACTAGTGGGGGTTTTTTTTTTTTTTAATACTATATGAACCTACAGCTCACACTAAACAAAGAATTCCTCATCAAATTTCCTCCCTCCTCACCCCTGAACTAGCTAGTTTGAATGAAGTTGAACTAGTGTATCAAAATACTACTTTGTTACAATTTCTTTCAATATTCAAGTGGTGGGTTACCTGGTTGGTCTTGGAACTTTTTACAGTGGATTAAAATATTTGTGAAACAACAATAATTATGTTAATATATAATTAACATATGATATTAATTCATAGATTTTATGCTAAGCTACAAGATTTTTGCCCTCACTCCTCCTATTCTTTATCACTTAATTTAGAATGACAGAAATTGTAAGAAAAGATGCCAAAATAAAATAAAAATAAAAAATAAAAAGAGTTAGGCTTAGTAAAAAACAGAAAAAGAAGAGAGATGCGTATACGATCAGATTTAGTCGAGGTGAGGTTAATTTAACTTGGGCTTGGGCTAGATACAGAGTTGGGCTTGGGCTGAGACGTTAAAGTAGCTGGACTGGACTTACTTCTTTAATCAGGGCCCAAATCAAGTCCATCACTTTGTGAAGACTGATCAATAGCTTCTCTTTAGTTTTGACCTTTTTGAACTTCCTTTGTTGTTGTTGTTATTTATTTTATTTTATTTTTTAATATTTGTTTTCTTGTTTTGAGAGCGAACTTGATTAAGTGTTTCTTTCGAATGTTTAAGAGAATATAATTCTTTAATTTACCAAATAATTCTTTAAATTTTTTCAAACTAAAAGAAGTAAAGGACCGTAAAGAATTCTGAGCACAAAAATTAAATATGTACTAGATTTCGTTGAGTTATGAATTATTTGATATTGCAAGTTAAAGTTCAATAAAAAAAAATCTTATTTAAATACCAAATCTTACAAAGTATAAATAATTTGATTTTTGCTGAGATTACAAACAATTTGATTAATAACAGACATTCTTTGTTATTCTTTCTTTACAAAAATAATAAATAAACAATAATTCTATACTTGGATGGGGTACTCCCCCTATCCCACCACAACCGCCTCATTTAATTAGTAATACTAATAGATACATTTTAATACTTTAAATTTATATTTTTTTCTATAAAATAAATCATACCACAGGACCACAACAAATAAAAACGTTATATCCTCATAAAAGGAAAATGTATATTTAGTCGAAATGCCATTTTGCCTTTTTTATATGCAAGTGCTTAAAGTTTACCTTCAATTTATAAAAATCCGTTATGAAATACCTCTTGAACCCACCAATTTTGCTACTTCAATCTTCATCAAATACTACATAAAATTAATTAACCAAAAAATCAAACAAATTCCAAAGCTACATAAAAAAAAAAAAACTAACATAAGTTCAATGTTAAAAAGAGAAGAAAGTGAGTCTTCTTCGTTGTCTCTAAAAAATTCTAAAAATCCAAATGAAAAAAACCAGATGAAAAAACACTAAAATAAAATATAAAAAAAAAAACCCCATGTGCTAGAGCTGCCCACCCCGTGCTACACCTGCTAACCTGTGATCCTCCTCGGCCCTCCTCCGACATGATCCAACCAATTCCCCACCCCTCAATTAGCATGCGTTTGGTGTTAAAGTTTAGATTGTAGAATTTGAATTTGAATTGATTATATGTTTATCGAGACGTTTGAATTGCTTGAGTTAAAAAGTGTAGAAACTTAAAATATGTTCAAAAAAAAAAATCAATATGGAGCTTGTTTCGTTCGTCTTGAAATTTTATACAATTAAAAAAAATCTTATTTAGACTTGTCCATGTAAAGTTATAAACTTTTAAAGTTTGATTAACAAAATTGTGTAAATAGTAAAATTGAGAAAAAATAAAACAAAAATTAGATTGTAATTGTAAAGTTTAGATTGTAACACCAAACAAGCCCAACTTCCAGCCGAGGAGACCCAACCCCCACCTTTCCCAAATTCCCAGGTTCATCTTGTGATTTGAGATTATTATTATTATTATTATTTATTTTTTCTTAGAGTTGAACACAAATTTTTTGAATTAAAATTTTTAATCTCATATCTAGTTAATTTACATTTTAAAATAGTATTTAATAGATTGCTAATGTTCATGTTTCTAGAAATCAACCGACTATAAGAGTATTTTGTCATTCATTTTAAACAAACATAAGAGATGCTCACGATATTTAATTGTTATAAGAATATCTTTTATCCGATGAATGGACTCAAAAAATATATTACTCTTTAATGACTCTTTTGATCCCTTTTTTTTGCTTACCACGTGATGAATATATTCTCGTCACGTGATGATCACGTTATTATCAACTGAAAAGATTTTTTTCCTTTACTTTGCTTTACTTGTATACTCCGCATATGACATATGACTAGTTTTTCTTAAATGTGAAAAAATAAAAATAAAAATAAAAACTAGACCCAAAAGGTAACAAAAATAATAATAAAAAATCACTTTCATTCCACTGACAAGGCATTGCAGTGAGAGGGTGGCAATACGGGTTGCGACACGACGACACGACTCGAAAACGACACGAATTTTGCGGGTTCGGGTTAGGAAAAATAGGTGATGGGTCGTGTTCGGGTTGAGAAAATTTGACACGAAAATTTCGCGGGTCGTGTTCGGGTTGGAATAGTTTTTTCGTGTCAGTTTCAGGTCAAGTTCGGGTCAAATTCGTGTCAAGTTCGTGTCAATATTTCGTGTCAGTTTCGTGTCAATTTCGGATCAATTTCGGGTCACTATTTCGTGTCAATTTCAGGTCAATTTTGGGTCAATTTTCGTGTCGCGTGTCAATTTCGAGTCAATTTCGGGTCAATTTTGTGTCGCGTGTCCATTTCGGGTCAATTTCGTGTTGCGGGTCTAATTCGTGTCGCGGGTCAATTTCGTGTCGCGGGTCTAGTTCGTGTCGTGTCGTGTCAAGCCATTACGGTTTCGTGTCGTGTTCGTGTCGCGGTTTCGTGTCGTTTTCGTGTCGCGGGTCGTGTTCGGGTTGGGGAAGAAAAAATTTGACACGGCTCAATCACGACACGAATTTGACACGTGATACAAATTATCACCCGTAGCAGTGACGCATATTATTACCCGCCAATTACAACCATAAACACCGCGAGTTTCTTTCTTTCTTGATACCGCATTTCTTCCTTCCTTCCCATAAGTCCTTTTTGTCTAAAATTACTACTTGAGACGGACGGACAGACTGATTGATTTATACACAAAGCGAAAGAGATATCCGGCGATGGGTTCACTGCCGGCGTCGTCATCGGACCTCCACTTCCCGCATTCCCCTCCCAAGCAACCCCAACCCCAACCCCATTCCGCCGTTGACGAGTCCACACTCCTCAATCTCTTCCAGTCCCAGCAAGACCACCTCAACTTCTTCTTCCGCAACCTCGACCTCTCCCAAACCCTTGCCTTCACCCGCACCCTCCTCCACTCCCGCGGCACCATCTTCTTCTCCGGCGTCGGCAAGTCCGGCTTCGTCGCCCGCAAGATCTCCCAGACCCTCGTCTCCCTCGCCGTCCCCTCCGCCTTCCTCTCCCCCGTCGACGCCCTCCACGGCGACATCGGCATTCTCACCCCTCGCGATATCCTCATCCTCTTCAGCAAGTCCGGCAACACCGACGAGCTCCTCAGGCTTGTCCCCTGCGCCAAGGCCAAGGGGGCTTATCTGATCTCCGTCACCTCCGTCCACGGCAACGCCCTCGCCGCCGTTTGCGACATGAACGTGCACTTGCCCCTCCAGAGGGAGCTCTGCCCCTTCGATCTGGCTCCGGTCACCTCCACAGCCATTCAGATGGTTTTCGGCGACACCGTGGCGATCGCGCTCATGGAGGCCAGGAATTTGACCAAGGAGGAGTACGCCTGCAATCACCCCGCCGGCCGGATCGGCAAAAGCCTCATCTTCAAGGTATGAACTATTTTCTCCCCGATCTATATCGTTCTTTCTTTCTTGCTTTCTTTCGTTTTTGATTCGCAATTTGATTTGATTTTTGTTGTAATTATAGTTAAGTATTGTGTCGATTTCTCTGTTCATTGTTTTCTGAATATGGGCTCTGATGTTGATAGGGTTCTTGGCTTTATTTATTCCCCTTAATTTATTGTGTTTCATTTATTTGTATTTTCTTAATCTAATGTGGCTTCAAGTTCTTTATTTGATAACTGCACCGAAATTTTGAAACTTTTCTGGAATGAACAAAAAGAAATTCGGTTTAGCATTCGAGTCGAATAAGATTTGTGGTTCTGTTTGATTCTGGAGTTACATTTTATGTGTTTGAAGTAGTGCTTCTTAGATATTTCAGCATTCTAATTGACTAAATTTGGTGGGGTTTTTGTAAATTTATCCATTCTGGTCTAGATCTAGCATGATTGTCGAGTAATCTATGTATGGTTTTTATTTCTTCGGAAAAGAGAGAATGTGCATGACCTGGAAATGAGGGAAATATTGAAACTTGCATAATGATCTGTAAGACATGTGATATGAGATGCAGGTGAGAGATGTTATGAAGAAGCAAGATGAGCTACCTGTTTGCAAGGAGAACGATTTGATTATGGACCAGCTAGTTGAGCTAACGAGTAAAGGATGCGGTTGCCTGCTTGTTATAGACGAAGACTATCATTTGATTGGTACATTTACAGACGGTGACCTGCGTCGTACTCTCAAGGCAAGTGGGGAAGGCATCTTCAAGCTTACCGTCGGAGAGATGTGCAACAGGTAAATAAAGGGAAATAAATTCATTTAATCCATTTAGAGCCAACCATTCAAAATTTTCAAAATTTTTTACATTGTGGTTGTCCCAAAAATTCTTAACAGCCCTTGTGAATTCAAATGTTGTGTGATTTAACGCTGCTTTAATGCTGCCCAAAAAATAGTTTTTAGCTCGACTCCTGAAGCATTTTCAGAGGAAAAAGAACCAACAGTGATTTGCACTAACAGCTCTTTGGTCAATTTAGGAACCCAAGAATCATTGGTCCAGACACAATGGCAGTCGAGGCAATGAAAAAGATGGAAGCTCCACCGTCTGCTGTGCAGTTCTTGCCCGTCATCGATCATCAAAACACATTGATCGGCATAGTCACGTTGCACGGATTAGTTTCAGCTGGCCTTTAATGTATGGCACAATTTTTTCACCTTAAATGTGTTGATTTGTATTAATTTGTGTGATTCTTTTGTACCAGTTAATATTACAAGTCACCCCCATAGTTGGGGGTCATGTACTAGAAGAAGTACTCTAATATATGATTTGACCATTATGCGGATATTATCAGCTCCATCTACCCAGATGTCCACTATTTGCTAGTAATCCGCCAAAATCTGAAGGTTTTGATTATTCATTTGGCCAACGAAAATATTTCTCCAAGATGAAAACAGAGAAGGATAAGAAAACAGAGATAACATAAAAATTACAAAAAATAACAAAGATAATACTGTGAATCTGTCATAATTTATCGTTGCAATTCGCAATTTCACAAATGATATGTGAATGTACTATCAATTACAAGAGTCATACGCTGTTGGGAATAGCTTAGCGGGTGGAAAAAGAGACTCAGGATTCTGGGTCTCAATGCGAAATATAGGAGGTTGTCTTTCAAACGCGTTAAAAGAAAAAAAAAAAAATGGGACATGTTTGTCACAGCTCACAGCAGCATTAAACATGGGAACAAGTGTTCATGTGCGGATAAATTAGTGTCTCCTTCAAACGTTTGGCTCAAAAGCAGCACGTTCTACATAAACAGAAGAAGGTTTTGGCCTTTACCACAGACAAAACAATTTGAGTTTTGCTGGTTACCATGTGGAGGGTTTTTGTTTGAGCTTCAAAAATTGAAAGCAACACCAAAACATCGACATTGTTGTTAACATCGACGGGGCCTTACTACTTAAATAATTCTGAAAAAACATCGACATTGTTGTTAACATCGGCGGGGCCTTACTACTTAAATAATTCTGAGAGTGCTTTGTCTACGACAATATTTTCATTTTCTATAGTCAAGTCTATTACCTAACACGTATAATGTAGATTTTTCTTTTCTTCTTATCCAAAGATGAACAATCCGGTTGGCCCTCAATATTCTGAATATGTTTATTTATGAAAATTTTAAGGCATATTGTGAAATAGTACCATATCCCGTCAGAATTAAATTCGTTCGATATGATTTTAGTCAAAGCCAAAACACGTATTTCTATAAAGATATCGATTCAAAAGATACCCTATTGCAAAAGATGCTCTACCGTAGAAAGCTCCTTGCTTTTGTCAGTGAACCGAATGAATTGAATAATTCAGCTATTCATGAATTTTTATGTATACATATATATTGAACAGTTTGAATTTGTTCAATAATTCTACAATTACAAACTAGGCCAAGACATTAGGATAACAGAACATAGTGCATAACTTTAAAAGATACCATCTAAATCTCATGTCTCCAAAATAACTTTAGCTGTCAGTCATGAGAGGAAAAAAATGGTAACAGAACAAGAAAACGGTCGCTAGAGCTTGCAAAAATGTGAATCATTTACGCATTGGACAAACGACTGTCGGTTAGGTTAGAGAGACTAACTGAATCTAAAACTTGAAGCCGAGATCCGGTTCTTCTTATCTTGATGATTGTTAACCTTTTTGGGGGGCAATAAAAGAAAGTCCAAGTTTTTCTTTAGCCAATTTGAAGACTGAACTTAATTTTCCTTCCAAAGCTTCAACAAGCAGGTTTAGCTCACTGATATCATCTCGGAAGAGGAAAAATTTCTCGGTCCAACCACAAGAACAAAGCTGCTTTGCGTGATTTAGACATGAATACGTCTCTGTGGAACAAGGGCAACCTGCTGCAGACATATGAAGATCATAATGACAAATCTTGCATTCCCTTCTGTTGGTAGCATCAAACTTCTCATCCATCCTTCGTGTCTGCGACGAGTTGCAGAGATATTTTCTGGTGATCTCCTCGCCCTTCACACACAACTGCACCAAGAAAGAAACACAGCAGAATCTGGCAAATGAATAACGCAGATACGCGGACGAGATAAAAATGATATAATTAACTTTATTGTTCTCTGTACAAAGACTTTTCAATTAATTCATGTTTCCACTACAAAATATAATGGTTACCTTTAATGCCTTTGTAAGGAGTCCTTCCTTTCCACAGGCATCTTTCCAAAGTTGATTGGTAGAGGTTTTCCTCCTAAATGAACATTCCCACTGCACCCTCACAGCCTCGAAAGCAGCTCGTAGCAAAAGCCTATCGTGGGAGAAAGATGTCTTCCTTCCTAACTCCCGGTAAAGTTCTACAGCATTCTTCCCGTGAGGCAACCAGTCAAAGGGGGCTACGTTTGCTGTCTCAGAGCAATTAAAACCACAATCAAATCCGGAATGATATGCCCCTGGGAACGTGAGTACAAATTCTCTCGGATTCTGAACGCAGCGGTAGACAGGTATCCCCTTTGACTTCAGTTTCGAGGGGGATAGTTGTTTGACCTGTATTGAAGCTTATAATTAAAGACATCTGCATTTTAGATCATACATACGTGTAATTATTTATTTATTTACTTAATTTATTTTTTCTTTTTCAAAAATGAATACCCAAGTAAACCAAAATAGAAAATGATGTCTATACTTTTTTGTTGTACGCTTGGAAGAGTCTAAACAACACTTTGCTTAGTAGGAAATGGAGTTGTTGGCATTTCTGGTTAACATTTTGTAACTTGGTACTGTGAGTCGTCATAAAACAGTATGGGTTTCCCATAACCGGAAAGAAAAATGCCTAATCTAGACCAGACTCCAGAGTACATACATGACACTTCTTAAAAACGAAAAACCGGTTTTGTTTGTCCCACGCCAGTATTCTTTACATGTGACAAATACCGGGACTCACCAGCCCATGATGCAGATCATGCTCCTCTTCATGATTGGCAGACAAATTCTGCAAAGCTATCTGAACCTTGTGATTGTTTACCCCGGCAATGCCATACCATATTTTCGGAGCACCCAGGTGCAAGTAACACAATGA
>BKCH01000694.1:0-38361 GCA_008635985.1 Ficus erecta | reverse complement strand
TTTTTAGCTTCATGCCCATTAATTACGTAGGAAAAGACTTACTAAAGTTAGGCAATATTTTGACATAATCAATTTACCTAGGAGACTTTCGGGCTGACTCTAAGCTTTTTTTTTTCTTTTCTTTTTTCTTTTTGAGGAGGACTCTAGACTATATTTAAAACCTTGATAGGATAATGACACGGTCGTTTCGATGAATAAATAAAGAGTGGTATTATGGAGATTAATTTTAATCCCAATTTTAAATATCAAGTCACGTTATAATAAATTGGTATTCAAAAATTAAAATTAAAGTTAGTTTGTAAATTGTCTAACCTAGATATGAGGGAAAAAAAACTACTGTGAAGTCTAAGCATGAAAATATACCTCCATTCAAGAAAAACATTTAAATAAAAATATTTATTAGCACTACAGGAAACATCCAAATAGCTAAAATGTTATCCCCATAATATAGAAATGTGCCTAAAAATTACAAATCGTAATATTTTGTAATATTTTATGTATGTTGCTTCCTAAATATCTATTTAAAATATTGGGAAATGAAATATTTAAAATTTTAGAAAATGGTTCTCTTAAAGGGAGGGGTAGTAAGACGGTGTCTGAATCTCAAATAAATTCCATAAAAAGATGAACAAACTTAGAAATCTAAACTTACAAGGAATATAAGGAAACTTGAAAGGGAAAACTGGGCGTAGTAAGCCTTTCTGAAATTTCCAATCAACTGGATTTATACTAGCTGCCTCCACTTTCACCAATACCTCCTCTTTGTTTAGATAAGGAAGTGGAATTTCAACATGCTTCACCAAGCACAGAGTATAATCACAAACCCGTTAGCACACAAAAAAAAAAACCCTAAAAAAAACTATATTAAATGAAGCCAAAATATTATTATTTATGAGCGTCGACAGAGGAATTACAAAACTTTAGAAAAATATTTTAAAGTATCATATTGAGGAAATTATTAGACAGTATAAGCGATTTCAGGTGGATCCAACCTCAAATTTCTATTGTTATTTTCGTAATAATTTCTCGAACATACAGTGAGTTTTTTTAGCATATGTTTCTCTCATAGGCCAAATTATAAACTAAAATACCATACAATAATATAAGAGAACGAAAAAGAAATAAGATAGTAGGGTTAAATTAGGCATGAAAAACCTCTAAGCCAGAAGCTCCTCCGCCATAACCACCGTACTGAACCGCATGCATAAGCTTTTCCGCCATATCCGGAGTCACAAACACAGACCACAACCCTAATACCCAATTGACAAGAGATGTTTTCTGAACAGAGGCTGGAAGATACTTTTTGGATATAGATGCCTCTATATAGATATATAATATATATATATATTTCATTTGTCTTTCTCTATTAACATATTAAGAATAATAATTTTTTATATATATTATATGCTATAATAAAATAATAATAATTCTTGATATCTCAATCAAGTCTGCCACATCTTCATTGTCTTATTATAAGGTTAAATTGCACCGCCCGTACAAATTGATAAAAGTGATTGAACATGTTGTTAATTGATTTTATGTACAAATCATTGTCAATTCCTAATAAACAAATTAGTATTATTATTAATTGAGGTAGTTTACTACCGAGTTGTAAGTTTAAATAGTAATTATCAAAATTAAAAATTTAATAACTATATGACAAGTTCATAAAACATCGTTGTAATTTAGTATTTTAAAAAATTCGAGATCTCATCAATATAATGCAATCTTTTAAAAATGTTAGGCCCAGTTTTCATTACATATTGCCACTCATCTAAAACTGTTCAATTTATTAACAAAAATAGTGGAGTTATAGAATATCCAACTTCTCTTTTTAAAACATAGAATATCAAATTTTAGTTTATATTTGGCCCATCATTTTAAATTTTAAAAAAAAATTCATTTTAAATTAAGAATTTAAAATAAATGGATATTTGGAACCAAAAAAAAATGTAATATGACTTTTAAAAATCAAAAAATGGATTTGTACGTATTCTTATTAGTGTTTCATTCTATCATGGTAACACATTTCATATTCCCAAACGGTAGTAGAGCTTGCAGTAAGTAAACTCTTTTATATATTCTATTGATAGAGTTCATTTTAAACTATTTAGATGTAATCAAACAGCTGAGATGTTATTTGTACACGGTAATTATCATACACTTTATCTTACAGTAATATTTGACTAAGAAATTAAAAAATAATTTTAAAAAAATCTACCTTTACCAGTGGAAGGTTAGGGGGGCGGGGGGAGGTTTCTGTCGTCGAGATCAGGAAAGAGGGAGGGACTAGGCTGGTCGATGTTAGGGAGGAGCGGGGGTCCGTCGTCACGTCGAGGGGGGGAGGGACTAGGTCGACATCGACGTGAGGGGGAGGGGGTCCGTCGCCGGCGTCTGCTGGGGAAGTCACCAGCGTCAGGGAAGGGGGTTGGTCTTTTAATAAAAATTTAAAATTTTTATTTATTAATCTATACTAATATGAGATAAGATATCTTATAATTATTATACATAAATAATATTTTAATCATTTAATTATAATTAACTGTTTAAAAATAAACTCTATTAATATGATATATAAATGAGTTACTCATTCCCTTCTTTGACATCAACATAGTTGTTATAATACTTTTTAAAAGAAAATATTCTTTAAAAGTTAAAAGTTTCTTTGGAGTTTTTTAATTATTATTTTCTTTGCTTTGTCGTTTTATGCTTTTTTTATTCTTTAAAATTTTTTATTGTTTTTTACTTGAGTTTTTTTTTTTTTTTTTTTTTTTCAAAAAAGTTTTTCTCACACTATTCTTTTTTGAATTTTATATCATTCCATCATGGCACAGACTCGCACCACCACGTGAACTTTAACTAGTTATTTAAAAGGCCGTGTGGAAAGAGTTGTGCTAAACATAGTCATATATGGTGGGCTATTTAACTAAATAAAACAAAACTATCACTAACCTTCTGTCGCTGGCTCTTTCCAAGAAAATGTTTTAACTAAACAGTCAAAGAAATCATGGCATTCATCTCCTTTAGCTAAAGCTGCTTGGACTTTTTGACGAAAGAGAAAAAATAAAAAACAGAACGCAAAAGTTAGAACCTGGAAGAGTATGGTAAAAAAAAAAATTAACAAATTAAAAATGTTCAATGAGAAATATTCTTACAATTGTGTTGTTTATGAATAATCTCAACAACTCTGTTAGCATGTGTTTATTGAATGAAGCTGTGGCTTTTTTTCTTTTATTTTTATTTTTTCCCTGAAAGAATGAAGCTGCAGGTTTAGATCTATGTTTGCTACTTGTATTTAAATTTTTTTTTTTCATATTTCAAATATTTGCAAATCACATCAACTGTAGCTAAACGTTCTTTAAGATAACTAACAGGCTTTTTTTTTTTTTTTTTTAGATTTACTGATTTTGGCTTATTGTAACGACATTTTGTACATTACATCTTTCAAAAATTTTGTTTCTTCAACTATTGTTTCCTGTCAAACTCACGGTTATATATTTCTTAATTTAATTTAATTGAAACTTCATTGGTATTGTTAAGATTATCTCATATCAATTATAAGGGACATGTGATTTGTTTAGAAGTGTGACTGAAAATCTCACATCTTGAATTAGTTTTCAAATTTTTTGAATTAGTTTTTTCGAATTAAGAATGCCCAATACCACCCAACAATCTGAGAGAAATTAGTCAATAATTATGTGACTCATGACCAATATTAATGGGTTAATCCTACAACATGATTTCGAGGAACTAATTAAATGAATGCATATCAAATTTTTGGCCAACCCATATGCATTTATGTTCGATCCAAGCTCCCGGAGGGGAGGCCCCACCAACATAGTTTCTAAAAGACTTATTTGTACATATCTCCTAAATTTTTTGAATTTAGTAATTTAGTCCCTAAATTTTTTCTTGATAATTAGCCCCCTGAATTTATATTTTTTTGCAATTCGATACTTTTTACTTAAATTCGTAAAAATTTGAATTTTTTTTACACCTAACTTGCACATTATAGTCCAAGAAGAGTATAGAAGAGTATTGTTGATTATTTTTTCTTAACTTCAATACAATTTCCTTTAAAAATTTGAACCTTAATTCAATCACACTCAAACTTACACCTAAACTTTAAAAGAAATGTGTATTTAAATTAAGCAAAAATTGATAAACATTGTCCCTTTTGAGCTATAATGTGTACGTATTGTGTAAAAAATTGTCTTAATGTTAATGAATTTAAGTAAAAAGGTCCGAATTGAAAAAATTTAGAAGTTCAAGGGCTTAATTGCCAAGAAAAAAAGTTTAGGGACTAAATTTTCAAGTTCAAAAAGTTCAGGGCATTCATGCAAATAAGTCTTTTTAAAGAGTAATTATGGAAACATTGTAAATAAAATGGAAAAGGGTGTCAATCTCTGCCAATGTCTGTATTTAGCACAGCTGGAACAAAAATACACATATACCTCTTTTTATGTTTGTTTTGGTGGGTTACAAAATTTATGTCCTTGATTTAGAGTGGATGTTTGTGTCGGTTTTTTGGGCTTGTGTACCTATGCCTTGGTCAGTTTTTGACCATGCAAGACATGGAATCATAGATGGGGATTGTTTGGCTTGAGCAACATTGCGAGATTGAGATTCTATAGATTTTTTTTATTTTCCATTTTTTTTAACTGCTTGCGATTCGATTCCCTCAAGGAACTGGGGATTTGCTTTTCCTTTGTTTTTTTTCCCCGCTTCAAATTATTTACAACTCAAGAATTAGGATTCCAAAACCTAAAAAAATCAACATTATCTTTAAGAAAAATAAACTCAGCAAAGATCAATTCTATTTGAAAATAAATTCAAACTCAGATATCTATGTTTTTTTTTCTGCTTACATCAAAAATACCACTACATATACTTCAATTAATCCTAAACATAACAGAAAAAAAAAGAGTTAATTTCACTTATAAAAAAAAATCCAGTTAATAATAATGTATGTTTCTGATTAATTGCGATTAAGATAGTAAAATCTACTTAATTTTGAATCAATTTAAGTTCAAGAAATGAATTTTAAGTTAGATCAATAGAAAATGACCATAAAACCCCTTCTGAGAAAGTCACGTGTGTCAAAATCCGTTAAAGATTTAACAGAAGTAGGCAAAAAGACCAATCATGCAAGGATTCTTAAATTCAAGGGGTTAATTGCTAGAAAATTTAGTTCAGGGACTAAATTGCCAAATGTGAAAAGTTCAAGGGGCATCTGTACAAATAGATGAAGTAGTTATGGCAACATTGTAAATAAGTGGAAAAGGAGTATCAATCTCTGAATTTAGCACAGCTCGAACAAAATGCACATACCGTTTTGAACCGTTTATTGTAACAGCCAAATATGTATATATTGTTTTAAATTGTTATATTTCTTCCTCTTTTTTTTTTTTCCCCCTCTCATTCTGACGGTTTTTTTTATACACAAAAAGTATAACATGCAAACCTATTAGTAATTCGATTACAAAGAACCTTCCCCAGAAAAAACTAGGTGGATCACTAATATAAAATTTTCAATTCTAACCAAGACTTTTGCATTTTCCTTCTATTTTATTGCATAGTACGCAAGTTCGTCAACAAGAAAGAAAAAAATGTTGAAATGCAGTACATAAGCACACGTCGGCTTCAATAAAAAAAAAAAAAAAATGTGTAATGGCAGAAAATAAAGACCTATAATTCTAAAAAGAGGAAAAGATAGACACGTTAGCTACAAAGGCCCATTTATTAATACATATAATTTTCCAGCGGTCCAAATGAATTATTGACTAAAGGACTCCTTGAATTTGAAGTCTAAAAATGGGTGCCCCGTTGAATATTAAAAATAAAGTTAGGTGAGGAAGAAATTTGGGGATTTACCAAATCTGAGGTCACATGTGGGGTTAAGTGCGGCCGTTTTCGCTCTTGACTTGTGTGATCAGCTGATGGCTCTCCTTAATGAGTTTTTTAAATACCCATTTAATCCTCTCCTAATCTTTACAATTCCAATAATAGTCAAGGTGACATCACCAAATGGCCAACACTTTTGCTCATCATCTTATTTCTTCACGTTGCATGCATCTTCTCCGCCCCTTCCTCCCCGCCGGCGATGACTATCCACCCCCACCCTCCCCGAACAGCACAACCTCCACCACCGACGCCCTCTACCCCAGTGATGAAGTCTGAAATTTTTATCAGAGGGGACTAATAACTATAACAAAAATTTAACTAAACTCAACCACAACAATTAATATTGTATTATAATGTAGACTTTAGATTAATTTTTGAATCTAAGGAAATCTTTACAACGCAATTTGGAAGGTATAAGAGTTAATTTTCAAATTTTAGGTGGGCCTTGATGTAATTTGTTATACATATAGCTATAAATGTAAGGTAAAGGCTTGGCTCAAGTAAAAACCAAATTTTCCGGCTTATCAAAAAATGTAAAAAAACAAAACAAAACAAATTTTCTGCTATGAGTTTGACAGGTTATCCTATGCACCTGATGATACAATTCCAATTGGCATAAAAACAGAAAAGATGATTAATAAGAACAAAATAAAACGGCACGTGTGTTTGCGATATGACAAAGTACGACATGCTGTTACACTGAGAGCATGTCGTTTAAAATACTCGGCGGCATATAGTTTACTGGAAGGAAAAATCGACGTATTGTTTTGGAAGCTTAACACAGAACGGATGAAGAGTGAAAAACTAACAAACGACACTTTTTTTTTTTTTTTTTTTTCCGCATTGATGTCCAATGAGCTTATCGTACATTCACAATTTCTTAATGAATATTAATTTTGACAATTTAAATTTAAAATGTATAATAAAACGTGTCCAATTAATAACAGTATTACGTTTTTTCCACATAAATTAACTTGAGATTACATATGAGTCATTAATTAAGAGAAAAAAAGGTAATTTTTTTTTATCAATATTAACCCAGATTTAACCTTAAAACAAATAATCAAAATTTCCTTAATGATCTTAAACATAATAATTTGGACAAAATATATAAAATTGATTATTTCTAAATCAATTAATGATTCATGTGCAACTTTAACCCACCTTATAAGGTAACACTTGGAATTGAAACTCGTTATCTGGTAAAATGTCTATGATGATACCAATTGTTAGGAAACTGTTAAATATAACTAATTCTTACAAAACCACTTACAAAAAGAGGGGACCCAAGGACTTATAAACCCGTTATTATCTTATAATATTCTATGTGAGATAATTGTTTCTAACATTACAATGTTTTCTTCACAAAAATTTAAATCTAACATTTAATTTTTTTTTTTCAAATTTATGATGTAAATTGACCAGTCAACATTTCAAGTGTCTTTCTTTTCCCAATAAAATGTCGAATAATAATAGCTGTACGAAAAGAAGTAGAAATTTCATGGTAATATTTTAATAAACAATCCAAATAACCACATACCCCGCAAGCACTACACACGCCTTAGTCTATTGTACACTAGCTTACAAGCATATATACCGACTATTACAACCACTGTAACTTCACAACCAACGCATTTGAATAAAAATTGTTTACGTGCCTATTCAAGATACAAATAAGTCCACGTTTGGTGATACAGTTGAGTTTAAACTCAATTGTACTTTATGGTTGGTTTTTGTTTCTTCTAAAAAAGTCAACAAAATTATAATTATTTTTAAAAGTTAATCAATCTCAACTTAAAAATTTCATTTCATTTCAAACTCAACCCAAACACCAAACGAACCTTAAGTCCCATCATTTACTCCCAAATCTAAATCTCCACAATGATCTTGCCGGTAGCATGGCCGTCAAACTTTTTGCCCAAGCATCTTCAGCTTTTGCTCAGCGGATACTTCGAGTCGATCACTGTCTTGAGCTTTCCGTCCTTCACCAAATTAACGAGACATTCGAGGGTTCTCACGGCTTCGGCGACAAAAGCAACCGGCACCAGTTGCTTCTTGGAAAATGTCAGCTTCTGCAAAGCAAAAAGTGATCAAGGCACTGAAACAGGTGTAATATCAACTACCTTCCCATGTGTGAGCTTAAATTAGGCTCAAAAGTCGACCAAGGAATGCTGTTGCGCAGTGGATCACTGCATCAAATTTCCTACCAGACGGGCTCTTCAGGGCCGCCCCTTCTGGAGTCTTGTAGTCAACAACCTCGTCCGCGCCTAACCTCTTGACGAATTCGAGGTTGCGGGCACCACATGTGGCTGTCACGTGCGCGTTTCCAAAGCTCGCCAGCTGAACTGCAAAGTGGCCAACACCACCTGAGGCTGCAGTGACCAAAATGTTTATTGGATTGCTGCTTCCGTCGAGCTTCAACCCCACCGGTTATAGTGAGGGCCTGGAGAGCTGTTAGACCAGCTACAGGTAAACTTGCAGCATTTGTAGCTGAAACTTCTGGTGGCCTTATCGCAGTCAAGCTTTCCTTGCTCGTAGCAAATTGAGCTAGTCCACCTCCGCTCTGCCTTTCATAAACACGTTTCAAGAACATAGGTTTTAATATTGAAATTATGAATAATTTATCCCAGAAATAAGAATATCAAAAGATGACTTGATTTCTTTCTATAAACTAAAATTTTCTAGTTTGGAAAAGATAATGGCACCGTCCAAACATAGGACTCGTATACGTTTAAGGGCATTAGTTCTGGTTTTTTACTTTTTCTTTCTCACAAAATAAGTTATGGGTATCAGAGAATATAACTCTGAACGCTAACTATAGTAGAACAAGCATATTACCAAGGGAAATGCAACCATAATAGTCCTTAAGAAAGTGATGGAGCAAAGAGGGGCCTTTTTCTAATTTAGAAGCAAATGAACAAGAAAGCCCCAAGGGACAGTTTTTTTTTTTTTTTAAAAATGTGGACAAAAAAACTAAAGCAAATTAGTTGACATGAAAAACTTACACGAGGGTCAATCATAGCCACAACTTTGTCACCAGCTTCGAAATTTCTAACACTTGATCCAACCTTTACAAACCTCTCCTGCCACATCACCACCTGTTCCAAGAAGGGAAATCTTCAGCCATATGGTCCATTTGTTTCGTAGAACTCTCTAGAAGTTGCTTTTGATATCTTGAGTCTAAAAATTGTTTCTTAAATGTTAAATGATATGTTAGAAAAGCTTTGATTTTAGAAGAGCTTCAGTCAAAGCCATAACTTCAAAAAAGCTCTTTTGGAAGGATTTTGAGACTTGTGCTAGAGTTTCATTAATACATTATAAACTTCATTATCACATTTTCATTGTTTATTATAAAATTAAAAACCATTTTGACACCCAGTAAGTTTTTATTTATTTATTATTTATTATTTTTAAATGTAGTTCATAACAAGTACAAAATAGCCATAGTTTTTACTTCTCTTATTCTACCGATCAAAAACAAAAGTAATGATGTGCCCAACAGGTCCACAAGACAGAATAAGGCTTCATTTAAGTTCAGGCAATACTATCACAAAAATAACTTACCTAGGATGATTTTGGGTGGAGGGTGACTGTAGACTATGTTGGTCATAACTTGATCCAAGTCTAATGCAAGTTTTTCAAAACCTTGATACTTATTTTTATAAAGATAGTATGTTATCTCTATTGATTTGCAAGTTTCTGCCAAGTCGCATAGCTCGCTTGGACAATAGTACCATTGTTTCAATGAATAAAATCTGGAATTGAGAAAAAAACTACTTGAGAGTTCTAAAGCATAAAAACGTAAGAACATGGTGTTTCAATCTCAAGTTAAGTCGTTTCACCAAATATGAACAACGTAGAAAATAACTTACAAGGTATATAAGGAAACCTGGGAGGCAAAAGAGGCCGCAACATGCCTTTCTGAATTTTCCAATCAAATGGATTTATACTAGTTGCTTCCACTTTCAGCAATACCTCGTCTTTGTTTGGTTCAGGAATTGGAACTTCAACATGCTTACCAAGCATAGATTATAATCATTAATACGTTAGAAACAAAAATAAATGAAAAAAAATGGGCCCAATTTTCATTACTTGTGTGGAGCAATAGCTAGAGAAATTTAGCATGCGTTCGGACTACGGATTTGAGATGAAATTTTTAGGTTGAATTGGTTTACTTTTTAAAAAAACTATTTATAATTTTTATTGACTTTTTAGGGAAAAAAAAAACACAAAACAAAACGAACTTAAAAACTTCGGTTCTGAACTTGTCAACCAAACGGGTCATTACAAGACTAAAAAATATATTTTAAAAGTACTACATTCAAGGCATTAGAAGTATGAACCATGTCTTGTGTATCTCATCTCCCTTCCAAATTAATAATTGAGTTTGAATTATTCTATTTTGAATCCCTTTTATCATCATTCCCGATTTGTTTCTTGAATTTTGAATTAGTCATATTTACTCCACTCCGTTAGAGTTTTCATTTGAAACAAACTGAAAAGAGATCATCTGTACAGTAAGAGAAATTCACTCGTTTTCCCTTTTTTTTTTTTAACAAAAATTCTAATAAAATGAATTAAGGAGAAATAATTTTAAATTTAGAAGTTTGAAGCAGGAGTTTCTTAAAGTTAACAGTAGTGCTAGGGACACCAGCTCTAATCTAAGTTTTTGAGTACTAACTCACCCGTCGTCTATTTATTGATAGAAGAAAAATAATTGACGTGATAATGGTTTAATCACTTATCAATAAAATAATAATAATTTATAAGCCAGATACTCAAAAGTTGAGATTAAAATTGATGTACTTAGTATTTTTCTAAAATTAACGGCAAAGTAAAAATTAGCTAATCTCATTCTTTTGAATTATAACAAATAATTATAGTTAATTCAAACAAAAATATTCTTGAATAATGACAGACATAATCTCCCATCACATCTGATTTCATAATATAGAGTTTGAATCCTTCTGTTTTAACGTAAAAAGTAAAAAATATATGTATGTATATATATATCTAACAAAACCGAACAGTGGACTAAATGGGATACACAGAAAGAGTAAGAGATAATAAGAGATAAAGAAAACGCGAAGGGTAAAAGAGTAATAACCTTTAACCCAGAAGCTCCTCCGCCATAACCAGTGTAACCGAACCGCATGCATGAGCTTTTCCGCCATTAATCCAGAGTCACTGAACACAAAAGCGAAGCTGATATCAAGATTGGGGAAAGACTAAAGAGGATGAAGACACCTATTTTGAAGAGAGACGAGTGCCCATGGGCCGGAGATGGTCCAGCTAATTGGCGCGCCTCTTTTAGATTCTTTAATGGTGCGTTACGTGGACAGACGTACACCACTTACCTTTTGTTACTCTCTACTCTTTGTTGCCACATTCTTTCTCGTCGTGTCGCTGTTATTATTTATCCATAAATTTATTATTTATTTAACAACTTAAGAATTTACTTATAATATCTAATAATTTATCCAAAAAATATATTATAATTTATCATAATTGAAAAGCATACTCTTTCCTCAAAAAAGAAATTAAAAAAAACTCTAATTTTCAAAAATACTTATAAAATGTTTATGTCATAATTTCTCAATTTCGCTTTGGAAGCGTTACAGAGAAAGGATTTAAGATAAAATAGAAAAAACTAACAAATGGCACATCTTTTTATGTTTTTGAGACAGAACGGACGTCGTTTTGGAATTTTATAATCCAGGAGTGTTTACACTTTTTTATTTTTATTTTTCCTGTAAACAAAGACATTCACAAACATCCGAAATGTCCGTTTTCTCGAATCAAGTGTCGAATAATCAAAGCTGCATCAAGAATAGGTACAAATTTTTATAGTAATAGCAGCAATCCAAATTCCTTTCCTCTTGAAAAAAAAAAAAAAAAAAAAAAAAAAAGAAAATCCAAACCACATGGACCACATGCTCTGCAAAAGACTACACGCCTTATTACAAGGTACATTACAATATACAAACATACCAATCAGTATAGCAATTGTCCTGATACAACCAATTCATAACAGTACAATCCTGTTTACCAAATCAAGATAGAAAAGTCCATCATTGTATAATCCCTAATCTAATTCTCCACAATGATCTTACCGGTAGCATGGCCATCAATACTCTTGGCCCAAGCATCTTCAGCCTTGCTCAGCGGATGCTTCGAATCTATCACTGTCTTCAGCTTCCCCTCCTTCACCAAATTAACGAGAAACTCGAGGTTCTCACGCTTCGGCCACAGAAGCAATGGCACCAGCTGCTTCTTGGAAAATGTCAGCTTCTGCAAAGCAAAAGTGGTCAACGCACTGAAACCAGGTGTAACATCCACTACCTTCCCATTTGAGCTTAAATTAGGCTCAAAAGTCGACCAGGGAATGCCTGTTGCGCAGTGGATCACTGCATCAAATTTCCTCCCAGACGGGCTCTTCAGAGCCGCCCCTTCTGGAGTCCTGTAGTCAATAACCTCGTCCGCGCCTAAGCTTCTTGACAAATTCGAGGTTGCGGGCACCACATGTGGCTGTCACGTGCGCGTTTCCAAGCTTCGCCAGCTGAACTGCAAAGTGGCCAACACCACCTGAGGCTGCAGTGACCAAAATGTTTGTTGGATGGCCGTTTCCATCGAGCTTCATTCCTGCATATTTAGTGAGAGCCTGGAGAGCTGTTTGACCAGCTACAGGTAAACTTGCGGCACTAGCAGCTGAAACTTCAAGTGGCCTTATCGCAGTCCAGCTTTCCTTGCACGCAGCAAATTGAGCGAGGTCCACCACCCTGCCATTCATATATACGAGTCAAGAACATGGATTTTATAACGACATTATGAAATAATTCATCCTAG
The DNA here is from genome assembly GCA_008635985.1 of Ficus erecta. NCBI lineage: Eukaryota > Viridiplantae > Streptophyta > Magnoliopsida > Rosales > Moraceae > Ficus > Ficus erecta. The sequence continues at coordinate 25,611 of BKCH01000694.1, read as the reverse complement.
AATTAGGAAATCAAAGATGATATCTTTCAATAGACCTGAAATCAAGTAGTTTTGGATAAGATCGTGGCACCCTTCAAACGTAGGACTCAAATATCTTTGCAGCCCACCACGTTTAAGAACATTAGTTCTGGGTTTTGTTTTCTTTAGTTTTTTGTTTTTGTTTTTGTTTTTTTTTTTTTTTCCTTTCTAATCCAAAAAAATAAGTTCTGGGTATCGGAGAATATTACTGTGGACACTAATTTTAGTAGAATAAACATATTTCGAAGGGGAATGCACCTACAATAGATCAGAAAGCGATGGAGCAAAAAGGGGCATTTTCTAATGTACAAGCAAATTGAACAAGAAAGCTCTATAAGGAACGGAAAAAAGAGTGAACAAGAAAGCTCTACAAGAGACTGAAAAAAGAGTGAAGAAGAAAGTAATTAGTAGACATGAGAAACTTACACGAGGATCAACAAAGCCCACAACTTTGTCACCAGCTTTCAAATTTTTAACACTTGATCCAACCTCTACAACCTCTCCTGCTACATCACTACCTGCTCCAAGAAGGAAAATCTTCAGCCATATATCCATTTGTTTGATAGAGCTTTTCAAAAATTGCTTTCGGCTTCCGGAGTCCAAAACTTACTTTTGGAAGTATTTGGATAATCTGTTAGAAGAGCTTTAACTCTCTAAAAGAACTTCAATTCAAAGCCAGAAAATGTGGCTTTTTTAAAAAGCTCTTCAAGTAGACTTTGAAACTTATACCAAAGTTTCATTAAGACATTATAGATCTCATTCTCACATTATTATTACTTATTAGAATATTTAAAACCTATTTTGACCCATTAAGGTTCTTTAAAAACGTTGTTCCAAATACTTACTAAAAACCACAATTTTTACTTCCCTTCTTCTACTAACCAAAAGCAAAAGAAAAAACTCTGTTAAATGGGCCTTTTTAGACAGAATAGGACTTCAATCAAGTTTAGGCAATTTTATCACAAACTAAATTACCTAGGCTGATTTTGGCTTGAGGACTATTGTTGGTCATAACCCAATCTAAGGCTAATACAAGTTTTTCAAAACCTTAATACATAATTTTACAAAGATAATAAGTTATCTCTATTGACGTTAGAGTTTGTGAAAAGTTGCATAGCTCGCCAGGTCAATAGCACCACAGTGAATAAAATCTGGGACCGAGAAAAAAACTTCTTGAGAGTTCTAAGCATGAAAATGTAGTAATATGGTGTCTCAATCTCAAGTTAACTTCCATCAAATATAAAAGCTAACTTACAAGGTATAAAGGAAACTTGGGAGGCAAAATAGGCCGCATCATGCCTTTTTGAACTTTCCAATCAAATGGATTTATACTAGCTGCTTCCACTTTCACCAATATCTCGTCTTTGTTTGGACTAGGAATTGGAACTTCAACATGCTTTATCAAGCACAAAGTATACTTATTTATCAGTTAGTGCACACACACAAAAAAATAATAAAAAAAATAATAATAATAAAATAAAACAAATCAAGTATTATTACTTGTGTAGATCAATAGAGGAATTAAAAAACTGTAGATAATATCTTTTAAAAAAATATTAAATTGATTGAAGAAATTAGGTAGTATGAACCATGTCTTGTGCATCCCATCTCACTCCTAAAGTTATAATTTGGTTTGGATTATTCTTACTTGTACCCTTTCAATTTTATGATCATTCTCACTTTGTCTCTAAAAAGTTTTAATGAATCAGACTCAATCCACTTTGTCAGAGTTTTCATTTGAAACGGACTGAAAAAGAGGTCGTGTGTTAAGTGAGAGTAATTCTCTTGTTTTCCGTTTATTTTTTATAGAAAATTCTAATAAAATGAATTAAAGGGAACTATTTTTTAATTTAGAAGGTGAAATGAGAGTTTCTTATTAAAGTTAATGATAAAGTAGAAATTGATCCAATCATTTCTTTTTAATATTAGTAAATAACTTGAGTTAATTCAAACAAAAAATATTCTTTTGCGCGGTTGCAGGGTTTATCAATAATTTCACCATAGAGATAAACAAACAGTGGGGGAAAAAAAAAGGTCTCATAAACTGTCGACTGAATAGCAAAGACAGAAAGAGTAAGAAATAAGAAATTGAAGAAAAAGAGAAGGATAAATGAAAAATAACCTTTAACTCAGAAGCTCCTCCGCCATAGCCACTGTACTGAACCGCATGCATAAGCTTTTCTGCCATTTCCGGAGTCACAGACGGTCAGACACAGACCACCCAAAAAAAAAAAAAAAAAAGCTAATATGGAATTGGAAGATAGAGGCTGGAACTTGAAGACACTTTTCTGAAGAGAAGATCTTTTCACGGGCTGGAGACGGCTCTGTTTGGGGCGCCTATTTAGTTTTTTCAATGGCGCATTACTTTTTTTTTTTTTTTTTGGGGGGGTAAAATGGTGCATTACTTTGACCAAAGGTACACCGGTCACCCCCGTTACCTTATTATATACTTTTTATTAACGACCAAAGGTACACCACTCACCCCGTTGCCTTATTCTATACTTTTTATTAACGACCAAAGGTACACCACTCACCCCGTTGCCTTATTCTATACTTTTTATTTCAAATATAATACGTATGGGTAAAAGAGTCAAATAGTTTAATTTCAAACGTGATTTCATTTAAAATTAGAATGTTCGAATCTCTTCGCTCCTTTTTTTTTTAATATTTTAAGTCAAATATTATTTTTAAAAAGAGTAATAATAAATTATGACATAAAAATTTATATATACTAATAATAATATAATTAGATTTATGATCACATATAATATTAAAATTATCCAATTTAAATATGTTAATAAATAGTATAATTAGATTTATGATCACATTATTACTATATATTAAAGGAGAAGGTGAAATTATTGTTCTTTATACAGTAAATAACACTGCTTTTTCTCTTTTTTGTTTTCGTAATTCAAGCTACAGTAAAACACAGTATCATACAGTGAAATTATGCTCTTGCCCTCCTCCATTTGCCTGCCGGTTGGTTGTCCCACAGTGGATTGACGGATTTGCCCTCAAAACTCTCTTTCTCTCTTCTCTTTTCTTTGCACCGCCCATTATGTGTTCCAACTTTCTCTCTCTAATTTTTGGGTTTTCCCTCTCTCTCTCTACCGTTCCCTCTCTCTGTCTCTCATTCTTCCAACTTCTTTTGGTTCTTCCTCTCTCTCTCTACTGCTCTACATCTCTCTCTTTTCTTCTTCTTGAATTTTTGAGTTCCAAATCCTATTTTCCCCTTTCTCTTCTTCCTTTCACTGCTGATTAAAAATACCACCAAAACCAGATAAGCAAAGAGAGAGGGAGGGAGAGGGGAGTGAAAGGGAGTTGCCGAAGGGGGAGGGAGAGAGACAGAGCCGTGCCGCCGAGCCTCTTCCCCCCCCGGCCGCCGTGTCTCGATCTGGGTCCCCCTCGCGTCTCTTCTGGCACCGGCAAGCTCTCGCCGCCCCCCCCCCCCCGCCGGCGTCTTGATCTGGGTCCCCACGGGCGTCTCCATGCCGGCGAGCTCTGGCCCCCCATCTCTCGTCGTGGAGTCTCGATCTTGGTCCCCACCCCCCCCCCCCCCCCAACCCCGCGGCCGCTTCTTGATTTGGGTCTTCCCTCCGGCGATCTTTTGCTCCCCCCCCCCCCCCCAACCCCGCGGCCGCTTCTTGATTTGGGTCTTCCCTCCGGCGATCTTTGCTCCCCCCCCCCCCCCCCGCGTCTCGATCTGGGAGCTGCCGCCGAGCTCGGACCCCACCCACCGACCTCAAAATCCAGTTCTCAGCCCCGACGGAACCAACCCCCCTTCCCCAAACCGATTCTTTTGGGTTTTTTTTTTTTTTTTTTGGTTCGTGCAAGTGCAGGTTTTAATTTGTTGTTTTGTGCTTTGATTTTTTTCCTTCTTTTTTTTTTTTTTCCTATTACCCGGGGAGGTTTTTTTTTTTTTAAGTATATTGTTGTAATATTTAAATTTATTAAAAGAATTTATGTATTTAAATAGTTTTATGATTATAAATTATTATAATTTTAATTGTCTGGTTTAATTTTTTTATTATGTAATTTCATAGTTTTTATTTGTAATGATAAATATTTTTTCCCTGTATAATATTTAATGGTTAATTAGCATAACTTAATTTATTCATTATTTGATTTAGTTAATGCAAGTTTTTATTAAAGAGAATGAATCTGTCAAAAAAATGGAGGTGTCCAAAAAAAAAAAGAAGTAGCAGTACTTAACAATTTAATGAATTAGGTTTTTTTTTTATTAATGTATATTAAATTTTTTATTGAGTATAAATTTGTATTTTATTTAAGAACATAACTAAACATAATTTATTGATTATTTAATTAAATAAATCTAAGTTCTCATAAAAAAAGAAAAAAAGTAAAAAATAACATTTTGATAAATTGTTATATACTAGGAATAAATAAATTTTGAGCCAAAATTGTTTTGCCATTCGTATGGAATGGTATAGTTAAAACAAATGATAAAAAGTTTGTAGTTACAAATAAATATATATTAAGAAAGTTAAAATAATTTACTTCAATTAATTTTAAATACGTAAAATAACACTACATGAGTAAAATAATATATAGAAATTACAAAATACTCAATTGAAAAAAATTTAGAGGTTAAAAAAAAAACATATAGGAATTACAAAGTACTCAACTCAAAAAAATTTACCGCGCCAAAAAAAAAAAAAAAGAGTTAACATAATAAAAAAAATAATTTAACAAGTAAATAAAATTTTTTAATACAACAATATCATATGTACCAACGAAAAAAAACTAAGTAAATTAAACTATAAATTAAAGAGTAATATTTTAATCAATTAATTGTACGTAAAATAAAATTGCATAAAGAAAATAATATTTAGAAATTATGAAATGTTAAATTTTAAAAAAATTTACATAGAAATAAAAAAAAAACTGAATTAACTTATTTAAAAATTAAATTAACATAATTAAATTATAATATCAAAAAATTAAAAGGGTAATTAAAAATTTAAATTAAAAATATCTAATGAAAATTTGTAAATATAAAATTAGAATAAGATTGGTAGATATAAAGATTTTTCCATCCTTTTTTTTTTCTTTTATTCCTCCCTGTGATAAGATTTTATTTTAAAAAAATATATTTATAATAATCGTAACTAATTATTATAGATGTTGTATATAAATATTTTTTTAAACAAATTAGATTTATTAAATATGTAATATATTTTTATATTTATTTATTAAGTAGATTATTGTAAATGTTGTATATTAATATTATTCTTTAAAATTAGATTTATTAAATATCAAATATATTTTTGCATTTATTTATAAATTTAATTAGTTTTTTTATATATTTTTTAACTATCTTTATTTAAGTTATTAAATTTTTTTATTAGTATTATTGTCATTTTGATTTTGCATATTCACTATTAAGAAAGATTTTAAGAATAATTATACTAATTATAATTATAATATTTAACTTAACAATTTATTTTTATTATATAATATTCAATTTTTTTTATCTATTTTTTTCTTTCTTCCCCGTATAACGCACGGGTATTAGACTCGTATAATACTAAAAATACCCATTCTCCATCCTCTTCTCTCCTCCTCTCTTTTTATCTCTCTAATATGAAATTGTGAACATAAATATGTTATTAAATATTAAAAATTTGTTATTTTCTAGAAAATCTAAGATATAATTTTCTATTAAAAAAAACTCAAAGATTTACCTATGAAATTATGCTATAATTTATCATTTTGCAAAAGAAAAAAAAAAACCTATTATAAGTTTTAAAAATATTTATAAAGTATGTTATATGCTACAATTTTCTCATACATGGTAACCAGGTTGCTAGGAACACGTCATTTAGCCAAAAAAAAAAAAAAAAAAATCCCAAGATTTACCCATAAAAATATGCTATAGTTTATCATCTTTCAAAAAAATCTACTATAAATTTTAAAATACCTATGTTATATGCTATAATTTTCTCATTTGTCGATAACCAGGCTGCTAGGAACACGTCGTTTAGCCCCAAAAAAAATGTCGTTTACCAAAAAAGAAGATGTCGTTTTCTGAAACAACAAGGGAAAGAAAAACGACGTGTTATTTTTGTTTGGCGGTATAAGGAAAGAATGAAGACAAAAATGGAAATAAAGAACAAACGACACGTAGTTTATTGTTTTCCAGAAAGAATGGACGTCGTTTGTGAAATTTAAAATCAACTTGGGTATATACGCACAATTCTTACTTTATTTCAATTATATTTTAATGGTAACAAAGACATTCACAGACATCTTTGGTGTCTGTTTTCTCCAATCAAGTGTCCATTTATACAAGCTGCATCAAATATAAGTACAAATTTTTGTGGTAATTACAATCCAAAACCACATACTCTGCAAATATTACACGCCTACCAAAATGTGCATTACAAACATTCCAATCAGGATAGCCATTTTCATGACAAAACAAAATGTGTTCCAATTTAAGATACAAAAGTCCATCATTTATTTATTGTTTATTACCTAATTTAAATCTCCACAATGATCTTGCCAGTAGCATGGCCATCAATACTCTTGGTCCAAGCATCTTCAGCCTTGCTCAGCGGATGCTTCGAATCTATCACTGTCTTGAGCTTTCCCTCCTTCACCAAATTAACGAGGTACTCAAGGTTCTCCTTCTTCGGATTCGTTATAAGCGGCACCAGTTGCTTTGAAGAGAAGGTGAGTTTTTTAATAGCAAAAGTCAAAAATGCAGCTGGACCGGGAGTGAGGTCTATAACCTTCCCATTCCTACTCAAATGAGGCTCGAAAGTCGACCAAGAAATGCCAGTCGCGCAATGGATCACCGCGTCATATTTTTTACCAGACGGGCTTTTTAGAGCAGCCCCGTCTGGGGTCTTGTAGTCAAGAACTTCATCAGCGCCTAAGCTTTTCACAAATTCAATGTTGCGGGCACCACAAGTGGCTGTAACATGTGTGTTCCCCAGCTTGGCAAGTTGAACCGCGTAGTGACCTACACCACCGGAGGCGGCGGTTATCAATATGTTTGCCTGCTTTCCGGTTCCGTCAAGCTTGATCCCTGCAGCTTGTGTGAGGGCCAGGTGAGCTGTGAGCCCAGCAATGGGTAAGCCTGCAGCTTCAGCTGCCAAGACTTCGGGTGGCCTTGCAGCTGTCTTGCTCTCACTTGCCACGACAAACTCGGCTAGTCCACCTCCAGTCTGCCAATCATGTGACATCTATATCATATATGTGTGATACATATAAATTATAATGCATACCAAAAAAGAAGTCACAGTCCTGAAGATCTTAATTTGTAACTTGTTTGTTTATAGGCAAATGGTTCCAAGTTTGACAACTAGATTAAATCAAGTGAACTCTATTTCAAAAATCAAGGATGCCGGTGTTCGTTAATTAAACGGTAAACAACTCGGCCGTAAACATAGAAACACAAGTTCAAGTGCTTTCCAGAACACCCAAGAAGTCTACATAGTTAAATCGAAAATCAAGCTTTATTGAAGTACTTACGGCATGGTTAAGCACGGTTACAACTTTGTCGCCAGCTTTGAATTTCTGGACTCCTTGTCCCACCTCTACTACCTCTCCAGCTACGTCGGTACCTGCTCCACTCGAGTACTAATCTCATTAGCACAAAGAAAAAAACACCACTCTCCCAATGTTTCAAGTTGTCCAAAATAAATCCCTCTGATCTCTAAGCTAATAATTTAATAAAAGGACTGCTTTTTTAGTAGCCACATTTGGTACGTCAAAAGAGACTTAAAAGCTAGTCTCACATTCATGTGCCTTTTTCCAGATTTCTGATTCTGCTTCTACTTATGCTAAACGCTAAACTTTTTGCTTCTCAAAATTGCAATTAAAAGGGATTGGATTACGAAGGTTAACTTTTAGAATCACGAAGGTTCTTCCAATCTAAGATTTGAAAATCTAAATCAACGTGTTTTAAGAGGACAAAAAAAAAAAAAAAAAGATTGGTGTAAAATATGAATCAAAGATAATAATTACCAGGAATGTGAGGGAACTTGCGAGGGTAGAACGGCCTGATGCCATTCTGAATTTTCCAATCAAAAGGATTCAAAGCAGCCGCCTCGAATTTCAGCAAAATCTCATCTTTCTTCAGAGTGGGAACCGGAACTTCAACATGCTGAAATTGAACAGCAAAATATAGGATTAATAGAGATTTCAAAGTAAGGGAGATGAAGAAAATGAAGAGAGTACCTTCAAAGCGGCGGCTCCTCCGCCGTGGCGAGCGTATTGAACAGCACGCATAAGCCTGTCTGCCATAGGGAAAACTGTGTGAAAGAGAAGGGTGAGGCCGGGATTTTGGTGTGAAGACAAGTAGTAGGACGTCGGTTGATGCAGACCAAGGGAGAGTTCCAGAAGCAATTGTAGACGACGAAAGTAGCCATATAATAAAAAGGTAAAGTTCACGATGAATATTCGAGACGCTCGTCGTTGTCAGGAAGAAAAGGGTGTAGTCTCACTTGTGTCATTTTCAGAGGAGAATATTCATGTGGCTCGAGAGTATCAGAAGATCACAGCGGCGGTCCACGTTGACTGTTCTTGCCTAGCTTTGAAAAGATGGCTTCGGCGTTGAATTTTCTAGTTTCGTGACTAGTATGGTATTTCCCTCATTACGATTAGGCACGCGGGAATATTCTTTGATGTGGATTTCGGGAATTTCCCCTACCATTGGTGTTTGGATTGAGTTTGAGATGATATTAAATTTTTTGATTTGAGTTGGTTAATTTTTTAAAAATTAGTTATAAATTTTGTTGACTTTTAAAAAAAAAATAAAAATTAAGATGAAAAAATACAATTTAATTATAGTTAAACCTAAATGTCAAACATAGACTAAGTGACAGAGTCCGAATTATCATTATTATTATTATTTTTCATGGAATATCAATTTTTTGAATCAAAAAATTATTCCACTATATATGGAAATATATTTCTTTTTAACTAAACTTTATAATCTAATTTAACCGATTTTAAAAGGTCAAAAATTATTATTTTGAAAAAAATCAAGAATTATGAACTTAAATAATAGTTTAGTTGAATTTTGGTCTACTTGTGATAAGTTTGAAATGTTGAATATTTAGAAGTCAAATTTTGAGGCACAATTGAAACTTTAAAAAAATTCCAAGTAAATTTGTAATTACAAAAATTTCAGGAGGGCAACTAGGAGATAATTTGTAAAACACCTTGTAGTTGGAGTTAAAAATTAATGGAGTTATAATGGTTACAACTTACAAGCATAGTATACTAGTAATTTCATATTTAATTTTATCAAATAAAAAATTATGGAGCATATTGCCAGGAGGTCTTCGCTACTATTATAGCCGAACGAGTTGTGAGCATAATAAGAATGGGCTTCACTAAATATCAGCCCCGGATAGGAGCTTTGTAGAATGATGACACAGCCCTAACGTTGGTATCTATGTAAATAAGGTTACTTCAAATTTACACAAATTTCTAAGAATATATACATATAGGAGGAAATATGATAAAAAAAATTACGGAAAATACTAAAATTTATTTTTGTATTCTATGATAAAATATATTAATGCACATAAGTTTTTGATGAGAAAATTCAGAGGTAAAATGATATTTTTACGTTACAAAAACCGGTAAAGTATAGCCAATCCCATTACAAAACCAATTCATTTTTAGTACAAACTGTTTGCCAATTCAAGATGCAAAATTCCATCGTTGATTACTCCCTAATTTAAATCTCCACAATGATCTTGCCAGTAGCATGGCCATCAATACTCTTGGCCCAAGCATCTTCAGCCTTGCTCAGCGGATGCTTCGAGTCTATCACTGTCTTCAGCTTTCTCTCCTTCACCAAATTAACAAGATACTCGAGGTTCTCCCTCTTCGGAGTCGCTAGAAGTGGCACCAGCTGCTTTGAAGAGAAGGTGAGTTTTTTTATGGCGAAAGTCAAAAATGCAGCTGAACTGGGAGACAGATCTAAAACCTTCCCATTCCTGCTCAGATTAGGCTCGAAAGTCGACCAGGGAATGCCAGTGGCACAGTGGATCACTGCGTCATATTTTTTACCAGACGGGCTCCTCAGAGCAACTCCTTCTGGGGTCTTGTAGTCAAGAACCTCATCAGCACCTAAGCTCTTCACAAATTCAATGTTGCGGGCACCACAAGTGGCTGTAACATGTGTGTTCCCAAGCTTGGCGAGTTGAACCGCGTAGTGACCTACACCACCGGAGGCGGCGGTTATCAATATGTTTGCCTGCTTTCCGGTTCCGTCAAGCTTGATCCCTTCAGCTTGTGTGAGGGCCTGGTGAGCTGTGAGCCCCGCAATGGGTAAGCCTGCAGCTTCAGCAGCTAAGACTTCAGGTGGCCTTGCAACTGTCAAGCTCTCACTTGCAACGACAAACTCGGCTAGTCCACCTCCAGTCTGCCAATCATGTAACATCATATCATACATGGGCAAATAATTCCATCTTCGATATAGATTAAATCAAGTGAACTCTAAATCAACTCTCCTCCCAGAGAAGACATGGTTTTGTTTAGACTGCAAGATCACATTTCGATTCTGCAATTGCGATCTACTCGTCCGCAGTCACAGCCCCCAAAAAGTCTGCATTATTACAATCTAAAATCAAGCTTTATTGAGGCACTTACGGCATGGTTAAGCACGGCTACAACTTTGTCACCCGCTTTGAATTTCTCGACTCCTTGTCCAACCTCTACTACTTCTCCAGCTATGTCCGTACCTGCTCCCGTACAAAATCTCATTAGCACAAAGAATAAAACCACTCTTCCACTGTTCCAAGATAAATCACTCGTTTTCTAAGCTAACTATTTACTGAGCCACTACGCTATTTGCTGAAGGAAGCCTTATATACTGATAGCTAGCCTAATTTGGCTAGTTTGGCCTTACTGTGCCTCTTAAAGAATTTAAGATTCTGCTTCTAATTAATGCTAAAAGCTAAAATCTTTAGCTTCTCAAAATTGCTGTAAACAAAGATAAAAATTACCAGGAATGTGGGGGAATTTGCGAGGGTAGAACGGCCAAAACATGCCTTTCTGAACTTTCCAATCAGCAGGATTCAGAGCAGCCGCTTCGAATTTCAGCAAAATCTCACCTTTCTTCGGAGTAGGAACAGGAACTTCGACATGCTGAAATTAAACATATATAGTAATCATTAGTAAAGGATTGATATAGATCAAAGTCAAGGATGAACAAAGAAAATGAAGAGAGTACCTTCAAAGCAGCGGCTCCTCCGCCGTGACGATCGTATTGAACGGCGTGCATGAGCCTGTCTGCCATAGGCAAAAACTGTGTGAAAGATCAGAAAGGTGTGGCCGGGATTTTGGTATGAACACACAAGTCGTAAAAATGTCGTTTGGTAGAGACCAGCCGGGAGGAGTTCTACAAGCAGTAGATGACGAAAGTAGCCATACATATAGTTGGAGAAAATGGAGTCGTCTGATCTTGTGTAATTTTTCTTGTAGGAGAATTATCATGTGGTTGGAGGGTGTTAAAAGATTTTTCAGCGGTCAACAGTACTGAATATTCTGGCCTTGCTTTGAAAAAGAAGGCTTTGGCGTTGATTTTTCTACTTCCTTGATTAGTCCTGCATTTTGCTCATTATGAGCGCGGGAATACGCAGTCTTCGACTGGGAATGGTAGGCCCATAGTTTCAGCTACCACCGGCAGGCCAAACGGGCTGTGAGCATGGTGGGCAACGGGCCTTCATATATTCAAATACTAAAATACACACACACACACACATGTATATATAGGGTTGGTCTTCTATTCAGGGACGGTGGATTGTATTCGGTAATATGAACTTCAATCATTATGAATATGAATTTCAGTTACTGAAAATGTGAATTCATTCACAAGAAAATGTAAAATAAAGGTAATTCACATTTATTTTAGTTGTAGTTTCTCATGAATTTACATTCTTAGTAATTGAAATTTATATTTAAGTTCATATTTTCGATAAAATTCGAAACTGGGTACAAGACTTTATACATATCTATATGTTTTTTTTTTTTTCTTTTCTTTTTAAGAGAGAGAAGAAAGAAATTTAAGTTGAGTGGGGGCTCCTTCTATGGTGGCTGCTGATCCTCGATGTAGAATTATGGCACGGCCCTGATGTCCGTATAGCTGTAAATATGGGCAATTTAATTTTAAGAACATTTATGCCAAAATATTGGGTGTCGGTGGCAAAAGTCGGAGAAATTAGGAAATTTTACTTTAAAATACATTCATGATATTTTACTATAAAAACATTATTAAAAAGATATGAACCTTTTATACGAGGAACTTCAAACATATTACATATTTTATTATTATTTAAAAAAAAAAAAAAAAAAAAAAAGCCCTATGAGACTTAAATGTGGTTTAAATTTCATCTCTTGGATTGTATATGCCATTAAACTTCTTTTTACTTTTTATATATTTTTTTTATAAGGAAAAACTTAAAGAGCATTTGGCATATAGATCGGGATCTTATCTAAGGGTCTGTTTGTTGAATGAGTTTGAGTTGGAAATTTTAAGTTTCAATAGTAAATTGAAGTTGACTTTTCAGAAAAGACAAAAATTGAGATGAAATTTTTGAATTTGAACTTGTTTACCAAATGAAGTATAAATCTCTAACTATGGCTTCTTGGAATCTCTAACTATTCTCACTTTATAACAAAATTTATCATTGTTGCCACACTCCATTGTAAAAATATATAAATGTGAAAAAACTCTCTATTTTTTTCCCTAGTGTCATCACTAAAAAAAATTTTCAAGCTCCGCTACTATTGAGTAGTTCCTCCCCAAACGATTAGCCTGAGCAAGAAATTCCTCCCGCCCCTACAGCCTTGCCTCTGCTTTACGCCGTTACCTACTACGGGTAATAAATTGTAACAGGGGGTAAAAAAATCTATAGGTCAAGACTCACGTACATGAAAGCTTCAATAAAAAAATTTGTGTAGGGAAAAAAAATTAAAAAAAAAAAAAAAGACTGTAAAAGTAAGACATAGGCACATCAGCCTGTCTCGGCTTTAATAAAGCTGTAAATTTGTAACAACGAAATTCAAGTTTAGATAGCTCTTTTAGTTTGTATTATATTTATTTATTTATTATTTTTTTTGCTAAATTGATAAAGATGGATTCCATTAAACGAAGGCAATAGGCAATAGCCAGAGAAAAACGACTGGCAAACAGCTCTTAGTTCATTCATGCTTATGCAGAGAAAAGACTAGCAATTCATATCACGATCAGTAAAATAATCTGAGTAGAAGTCATTTTTCTGGTAAACAAGTAGAACAGTTTCTATGCAGCCAAAAATATGTTTTTAATTGGCAGGAAAAAAAAAGGAAAAGATAGTTTAAAAAAAAAAAAAGTGAAAAAGTGAATTGCTTTGTCATATAAGCAACGACATGCTGTTAGACAAAAGAGCGTGTCGTTTTCTGAAAAAACTATCCATATGCTTTCCGGAAATTAAAAACCCAACATAGTTTTTGTAAGTGTAACACGGAACAAATAAAAACAGGAAAAAAAAAAGAAAAGAAAAGAAAAGAAAAGAAAAGCAAAACTAATGCGCGACATGTTGTGTTATTGTTGTTCAAATAGTATTGATCTTGTTTCGCAAACGGCGGACTTGTTTTTGAAATGCAAAGTGTAGAATCGACATTTTCTTTTGACAAAAATGTTTTTTGACATGTTTTTAATTACAGCTATACAAGCCTCACGTCACGTCATGTCGTTTGTTAATAAGAGAAGGGCCACGGATATTTTGGAAAAGTAAAACGACATGTTGTTTTTTATGGAAGCTAAAACGACTCATTGACATTACACGCAAGCTTGCCGAGTAGCAGGTAAATTTGCATTTCTAGGAGCTGTTCATAATTCATATCCAGTTTTTCCAAGTGTTTTGTTGTTTTGCTGAAAACACTTTGCCACATTTTTGCTTTAATTCAGTAACTTTGCAAACTCTAAATCTGATTAGATATACTTTTTGGAATGCAGATTTGTATGCAGTACGTATTTAACGGTTTTGCAAACCTATAAAGGGTTTGAGAATGGCAAAAATGGAACTTACATATTTACTTTGTCTAAACTTCGTACTCCAAGAATAGTATGAAAAATATTGAAGTGAAAATATTAACAAGTACAAATTTTCACAGTAATAACAATCCAAAACCGCACGCTCCGCAAATCCACACGCCTTATTACACTGTACATTACAAACATACCACTAGCCTTGGCCATTGTCATTACACAACCAGCTCATTCCAGTACAAACTGTTTGCCAAATCAAGATAGAAAAGTACATCATTGTTTACTTCCTAATTTAATTCTCCACAACGATCTTGCCGGTAGCATGGCCATCAATACTCTTGGCCCAAGCATCTTCAGCCTTGCTCAGCGGATGCTTCGAGTCGATCACTGTCTTGAGCTTTCCCTCCTTCACCAAATTAACAAGATACTCGAGGTTCTCCCTCTTTGGAGTCGATAGAAGCGGCACCAACTGCTTCGAAGAGAATGTGAGCTTTTTAACGGCAAAAGTCAACAATGCAGCTGGACCAGGAGTAATGTCTATAACCTTCCCAGTCCTACTCAGATTAGGCTCAAAAGTCGACCAAGGAATGCCAGTCGCGCAGTGGATCACTGCATCATATTTTTTTTCAGACGGGCTCTTCAGAGCAGCCCCATCTGGGGTCTTGTAGTCAAGAACCTCATCAGCACCTAAGCTTTTCACGAGTTCAATGTTGCGGGCACCACAAGTGGCCGTAACATGTGTGTTCCCCAGCTTTGCAAGTTGAACCGCATAGTGTCCTACCCCACCGGAAGCCGCAGTTATCAATATGTTTGCCTGCTCACCAGTTCCATCGAGCTTGATCCCCGCAGATTTTGTGAGGGCCTGGTGAGCTGTTAGCCCAGCAATCGGTAAACCTGCAGCTTCAGCTGCTGCGACTTCAGGTGGCCTTGCAACTGTCAAGCTCTCACTTGCCACAACAAACTCGGCTAGTCCACCTCCACTCTGCCAATCATGTAACATCATATCATATTTGAGCGACACACAAGTTAATAATGCATACCAAGAAGGAAGTCACAGCCCTGAAGATAGGAAGTTGTAACTTATTTCTTTATAGTCAAATAGTTCCAACTTTGATCTAGATTAAATCAAATGAACTCTATATCAACTCTCCCAGAGAAGACATGGTTTTTTCCAACTATAAGATCATATTTCAATGCTATAACTGAGGTCTACTTGTCTGCAGCCACAGTAAGATATCAAGGATGCCAATATTTGCTAATAAACGGTAAATAATTCAGCCGTCAACAGCATTAGAAACACAAGTTCAGATGCTTTCCAGAACACCCAAGAAGTTTACAAAATTAAATAGGAAATAAAGCTTATTGAGGCACTTACAGAATGGTTAAGCACAGTTACAACTTTGTCACCCGCTTTGAATTTCTCGACTCCTTGTCCAACCTCTACGACTTCTCCCGCCACATCTGTACCTGCTCCCGTACAAAATCTCATAAGCACAAAGAAAAACACCACTCTTCCACCGTTCTCAGTTTTCCAAAATAACTCACTCGACCTCGAATCTTACTATACCGAGCCACTCTGCTATTTATTGAACGAGGCCTTATATACTTAGAGCTAGCATTATTAGGCTTGAAAAAATGTCAAAGAGGCTTAAAGGACCGGTTTGGCATTCTTGTGCCTCTTTAAAATTATCTGATTCTGCTTCTAAATTATACTAAAAGCTAAAATCTTTAGCTTCTCAAATTTGTTAGAAAAACTAGTTGGATGTATATTAATCAATTACCAAAACAATTACCAATATACCAGCTGTTACTGAAATCTCCTATAATCACTTTTAGGAATCGCAACAGCTATTCATCCAAACAAACCTTTACAATCTAGATTTGAAAATAGGTGAAGATCAAACTGGGAAAAGAAAATTATGAGTCTAAAATATTGAAAATAAATATAATAATAATTACCAGGAATATAGGGGAATTTGCGAGGGAGAAGCGGCCTGAGCTTGCCTTTCTGAATTTTCCAATCAACAGGATTCAGAGCAGCCGCTTCGAATTTCAGCAAAACCTCACCTTTCTTCGGAGTAGGAACAGGAACTTCAACATGCTGAAATTGAACATAGAAAAATCATAAGTGTAAACAAAACAAAACAAAACAAAAATTTATCCAAAATTTCTCTCTTTCTCGAAATCGAACGGCAAAATATAGAAACGGTTGTGAAGAGGAAAGGGGACGAAGAAAATGAAGAAAGCAAAGCACCTTCAAAGCAGCGGCTCCGCCGCCGTAGCCGTCGTACTGAACGGCCTGCATAAGCCTGCCAGTGCCAGCCATGGCTGCCGTGGGAAAAAACTGTGGGAAGGAGAGAGAGGAGAGAGATTTTGGCGTGGTTTTGAGAAAATCGTCCAAGAGATAAGGATGCCGGTTGGTAAAGAGCAGAGAGTCGTGCCCCACGGTTAATTTAAAAATAGATTTCAGATGACGAAAATCGCTGTCTAAATTATTGGATATGCACACGAGGAATTTAGCCCTTTTATGGGTTAAGTTCACGAGGAATCGAGACGATACGTGACGTCGTTTCAGAGAAGAAATACTAACTTTTAAATGACGGGTCTAAATTACAGAGAAAATTATTATCTTATATGTAATAATTATCTTTACAAGAATTCACCCAGAAAAAATATATATATCTTTATAAAGAGTTTGTATTTATTTTAATTTAAGTGGGAAATTTTTTAGTTTAGGAAAATTTATCAAACTTTGTTTATTGTCCTATTTTTTTTTTTGGTCTAATTGGTTGTTCACTTAATAATATTTTGATAATTCACTAATTTATGTAAGAATTTTTAGTATTTAATTATTTTTTATGTGGTTAAAATTTTAAATTCAAATAATATGACATAACATTGTTTTGAGAGATAGTTAAGGAGACAATAAATCTGAAACAATATATCTTGATTTATTTTGAGTCAAATATTTATAATTTGTAATCCCTTTATTTGTTTCTAGTGGGTGGATCGTTTTTACACGTTAATCATTTTTCTATTCTGTATTTTTTTTTTTAATTTTTATTGTTTAATTTAGTTATAATTAAATAATAATGTTAAATAGATCGGTTCAACTTATTTATTTGGATCTATCAATGTATCGTGACAGATTGTATATAACATAATTCATGAGGAGTCTATACTATTTTTCAAAGAGTTTGACAGCCTTAACTCTCGAATAGTGTTTTTTTCTAGTAAAAGTTTTAAAAAATTATAATTTTAATAAGGTTGAATGAACCTTAAGCCGGTTCTAGCCTACAAATGAACTAAATTACCAGGTCAAAACAACGATTAACAAACCTTATCATCAAGGAAAAATAAAAAATAAATTTAAAAAAAAAAAAAAAAAAACCTTAACCTCAAGGAGTATGAGAGGATTATAAACGACAAAATAAAAAATAAAAAATTCTCTCTCTTTACAGGAGACGGCACGGGAGGATTTTTTATTTTTAACTTTTATTTAGAGGAAGATTGTGACTGAAAGTTAGCTTCTGTTTAGTTTGATATCTTCAATTCAAATTTTTCATTTCAAATTTTTTTTTTTTTAACTTTCTGAAAAGTTAATAAAAATTATAACTAGTTTTTTAAAAATAAAGTAACTCTAACTTAAAAATTTCATCTCTAACCAGTAAATCAAACACACCCTTAATTTGTGAATGGTCCAAAAATATTTTTTATTTTTTTAGTCAGAAAGTAATATAACCGGATCTTTAGGGGTGATATTTTTACCCTGCACCCAATTAAGATTGGGTATGGAGGATAATATGTGGGCATAAGGGCGGATATGGGGGTTAAGGTTAATCCCCCATACTCTCACCCACTCCATTTATATCCTTATAACCGTATATATACATATATAATTTAGTGTTTCACTGTAATTTTCTTTTATGAATTTAGTTTATATATTTTTGGAATTTGGATTTGTTTTTAAAATTTTAGATTTATTTTCAGTTACATTTGTGATTATGTTGCTAAATTTTATGAAAATTTTATTGAAATTTGTTTTGAGTTTTTCTTTTTTGACATCTTAATGGGTCAATAGATAGGGTATGAGTATAACACCTCCAGTGGGGTTTACCCTACATCTACACACGCATTAAATTAGGCGGGTGTGGGGGCGGATATAAGGGGTAAAAATGGTGGCGGGTATACGTGAGGGAGAAGCATACCTACCGTCATCCCACCCCATTGCCATCTCATTTATAAGAATCAGAATTTCATGCAATGTAAATTGATTTGTTAAGTTGTGAAATTTAATTACTATTTTATGTGAAAATAATAAGTGGATGGACTTTCCTAGTAAGATTGTTATGGGGGGTTTTGGAAGGGGTGGAAATCTATCAAGTTTTATTAAAAGTAGTTTGAGAATTTTATATCTGTAATTTCGGTTAACTTAATTTTTTTATAAATAAAAAACATCGTCATTAGGATTAATTATGAGAAAAGTTGAGGAAAAAACATAGAGTGTGAGTATATCTGAGTTTTTTTTTTTTTTTTTTTGTTAACATCTTGATCATTATAATGAATTATTACAACGGCTGAAAAAGAACGAAATCTCAAAAGAGGTGAACTTGTATAAAACTTCCATGTTCGTGTTTGTTTTTTTTTCTTCCACGATATTAATTACTCTCGATAATATAAAATTAGAGTATTTTATTTTTAAAAAGCTTTATCAATAAATTAATATGAAATTCTGTTTGTTTTACATATTTTAATAATATTATAATCAGATATAATGTTTATAAATATATATTATAGATAGAGCCATTCGTTTATAAAAAGCTCTCTATTCAAATAATAAGAAAGATAGAAATACTATTATTTTCCAAAGCCAAAAGGTCAAAATGTCACCATTTACACGAAAAAGGCAAAAATGTCACCAATGACTGGGGAAATAAGCTATTTTGCAGAAAGATTTCTTTTCCCCCGTCAAATAAATAATTGATTAGAGAAAGACTTTTCTTCTTCCCCGTACAAGATAAGTTACCCTTTGACGACTCATGTTCAATTTTTGTGGAGACATTCAATTTTTTGTGTTTCCTATTGGCTGTGAGTCTTTATTTATTTATTTTTTTGGCAGGAAGATATTATTGTATATTTTATTTTTTTTAGTAAGCCTACGTTTTACTATTTTATTTTTCGACAAAAGTAAATTTAAGGGTTTGTTTGACATACACACTCTGTTTAAACTAAGCTGTATTTTTTTTCGTCATGTTTTTTGTCTTTTCTGAAAAGTTTTTTGTCTTTTCTGAAAAAGTCAATAAAAATTACTATTTAAACTTAAATTCATCAACTCAACTCAAACTCAACTCATTCACCAAACAAACCTTAAATATATAAAGGTTCCTTACTCCATTAGGACCCTAAATAAAGACCAAAAAATCATCTAAATCAAGGCCAAACAACTGGTTAATTATCGTGTCAATTAATAATCACAAAACTAGGAAATCAAACAAATCTTTAGAAAATAAGAATAATTGCTGAATTCTAACACACCCCCTACCAACTTGCCTTCAAAAAATTTAAGAACAATTTTGGAAATCTTTCATTCCAGACTCAAATTTACATGAGTTTCAAAAATTTCACATGTCAGGCTCAAATTCCATGGATTTCACAGCACATGCCTCAATTTTAGAAGCTTCACATGACAAGCTCAAATTCACATGAACACTGGCTTCAAAACAAAAAGGAAGATGACTATATATATTTTTTTTGAGTAGCGCTATATTTTATTATCTTATTTTATCAGAAAAGAAAATACAAATAGAAGTTCGTCACCCAATTAGAACCATCAATAAGAACCAAAAAAATCCTCCAGAAAATCCTCTAAATCAAACCCAAACAACTGGCTAGCTAATTTTCTTGCCAGTTAATTGTCATAAAACTAGGAAATCAAACATATTTTCAGAAAATAGAAATAATAATTGAATTCTTATAACATTCCTTTTGCTGAGAGTTTTCTGTTTTTTTCGTTTTGAAACATTTTCTGAGAGTTTGATATTGCAACAAATTTGTTAATTACTATGGACCTTCTACCACGAAAAAAAAAAAAAAAGACTAATTTATTATGGACTGAGGACTTCATAGAAGAGTATTAGAACAACAAAAGAATTCATAGAAATTAGTTCAGCAGAATATTCGACCTAAAGCGTCTACCCAAAGTTATGTCAACTCAATCGTCAGCGCAATCCCAGCACCAAAAAAAAAAAAAAAAAAAAAAAAGGGCACAAATTCCCTTTAAAAAAAAATCATCAGCGTAAAAGGAACACCATAATTTTAGACAGTTTTGTTGCAAAATCAATTCAGTCTTCATATTAGAAAAAGACTCAAGAATGAAAAAATGCTTTATTTTCCTCTCTAACCAAAAAAATTTGTAATTTAAGGCGTGGAAAATATCATGTCAATAAAAATATGTTTTAAACCGTGAGATCTATCAATTTTTATTAATTGTGTGTATATATATTTATTAATTTATATGTAATTTAATCAGATCTAACATTCAAAAACATTAAAATTACATACGAAGCAAGAATAAAATGAAATGATACGACAAACCAAAAAAGAGAGAGAAAAAAAGAGACGAAAATATATAATGACTCTAGACTCCATTTTTGAGCTAAAAAGGATCTATGATCTTCGTTCTTCATGCCATATTAACATTACATGATATAAATACATGCAACCAAATTATCATTAGCACTTGCTTAACCCGTTAGAACACTTTGTTAATCACCACAAAAATTTATTTAAAACTCATGCAAAATTCTCCCTTACATACCCTAAAGCATCCTTGAAATTATCGGCCAAGTCATTGGCAATAGTAGAGATCATCTCAGAGAATTCTTTTATCAGCTCCGGCAAATATTCCTTGAACATCCCTTCAAAGGAAGCTCGTGTTTGCTCCACAAGTCCCGTAATCGCTGAGCCCGCCATTGAAGCCGATCCCACAGCACCTTCCTTAAGAAGATCGAACGACGTCGAGATCATCGTCGTAATTGCTGTCAATATAAGCTCCAAGAAATACCCAACAACCCCTTTAAGGACATCCGAGAATTGTTCCAGTAACCCTCTCGCGTTTTCGCCGGCAACATTGAACGCTTGGATCAGTGACACTAGAAGATACGCTGTAGTTGAGAAGATCAAACGTGTAACAAAAAAGGATATGGTGCTTAACGTTGCAAACATGATTTTGATAAGAAAAATTGCCATTTTTTTTTTTTTTTTGTGTTTTTTGTGTTTTTTTTTTTTTTTTTTTGGGTTAATTGGCCGGGTTTGAGGGGAGACTTTTGGAAGAAGAAAATTTTACAATGAAGGCAAAGCAAAGATGCTATACATACATAAACATATATATAAAGACTTTATATGTATAAGACAAGTGGTATTGTAGAAGTTTCAAGGTCATTGGACGTTTGGACTTTTTTAATGAAATATTACGTATTGAAACCGTTGAAACTGTATATTTTATATGATTTAGCTGGTGTTTTATAAGGATAAGTTGTATCATCACCTTCTTAGAAACTCACAATCCAACCATAGTGGAAGCTTTATATATATATATATATTTTTAAACATCGCTGATTGGAATAAACATAGTATTCAAATGTCCTGACTTTCGACCGATCACGCGTGAAAGATAAAAAAAACAGAGAAACGAAAGCATATAATAACATTTTCAGTGAACTAATAACATCGGAAATAACGAGTCATTGTATTTAAAGTTGCTATCTTGAATTTTCCACGAAAATGCCGGTTGATCAATAAAATGCATTATTTGAGTTGATTCCATCAGTTTGAAAAAGTAGAGAGTGTTGGTTGAATTTACAGATAAGGATCTTATGGATCTAACTTAACCGTGTCCTAATCAACCAATTTTTTCCAAGAAGTCTCGCAGCCAAGGGCCTAAGGCCCCTTTTGGGAACACCTTGTTTGTTTTATCCTTTTCCTTTAATTTTATTATTTATTTTTTCAAATATTTTTAAAAAATTTAGGGCCTGTTTGGTGCACAAGTTCAAGATGAAATTGATAAGTTTAAATAGTAATTTTTGTTGACTTTTTCAGAAAAGACAAAAAACTTTTGGGAAAAAGACAAAAGTTTAAACTCATGGTGATGAGTTTGAACTCATCACCCAAACAAGCCCTTAAACTTTAAAATTCTTTAACTTTATCATTTTAAGTCAAAATTGAATGTTTTTTTTTTTTTTTCAAATTGCATAGAATTTCGAAAGAAACAAAACAAGATCCATATTGCTAATTTTTTTTTTCCGAACCCATTTTAAGTTTTTACACTTTTACACTCAAAACAGTTTATTTTCACCAAACACATATTTCTAAAACTCAAACCATCTCTAACCTCTAAATTACTATCTCCAAATGTATTTCCAACAGAGTCTAAAAGTAAGACTATTAGGGTGTGTTTGCTTGGCGGGATTCTAGGGAGGTTGAATTCGGGTTGAGGGAAAGCTTGGGAAGGATTGAGCCACCCTTTTGTTTGGTAGGAGGGATATTGAACCAATGGAAGGACAGAGGGGTGGATTGATAATCAGTGGGGCCCACTCACCATGCGAGTACAATACGACAACTTTACAATTAAAAAGTCAGCAACCATTAGCATTCCCTTCTATTATACCAAACAACTTTAAACAAATTTACAATCTTTTCTTTCGCTGACATTCTCTATCCGTCTTTTACTTCTTCCATCCCTCCTGCCAAACATATCCTTAGATCTAATGGAATGAAACGGGGCTGGGTGGACTTTGGGTTACGGTTATGTGTTCGATTTCATTTACGGTATTAATTTCTTATATGTTTTTGGCATGACACTAGCCACCTAAATAAATTTAATTAAAAAAAAAAAAAAGAAAGGAAAAAGAAGAAGAAAGTTTTGCAGTTACGGAACAGAACCTAATCTTTTTCAAACCTTTATTTGGTTTTGTTTTTTCAAAACGCTTGTCGTTGCCAATTTTTTAAGTCTTGCGAGGCCCAATTTTGCAAGGGAGACCAACAATAATCTTGCACGTTAAAGTAACGTTAACCGCAAGCAGCATTTGATTGTTTAAATAATGGGAACCAATAATATTTTAAAGCTGAAAGATGCTTTAAGAATAAGCAATTTGTCAATTTGAAAGCTACTCGCAAAAACCTGTATTCTCTCATTAAAGATCAACTTAATAAAAAAATTATATTAATGTGGTAAACTATTAAAAGAGTTGAGAGAGTAATTATTATGAAAATTAGAAAATATTGCATAAAAAAGTAATAGATAAATAAACCAAGAAGGTAGTGATAATCGTCAGTCTAATTTAAAGCTGCTATTTATATTAACATAAGAGTGGTAATAAAAACAGAATAATACAGAATTCACAGTATAGTAGCGTTCTATTTAAAAAATATACTCTTCTATACAGAGGAAAAATCCCTCAAGTGCTCGCAAAGTAGAGACAGCATGTAGAAAACCGCAATCCTTCTATATTTACTAGGGTTGTTCCTCAAAGCACCTCATCTTTTGTACATGAAAACGAAGTCTGGTTTACCAGTCAAGTCAGTTCTCCTTGAGCATATAGACGGTGTTGATGCATTCTTCTGTCTCCCAAAGGAATGACCCGAAGGCAACAGCCTCCAAAACCAGCCTCTTCAGGCTTGAAAACGAGGTCAAGATGACTTCATCATCCTCCATTGAACCTGTCTTCTCATCCCCGAAAAGGGCACGGCTGTGATTCTCAATCAAACTTGTAGCCTCCTCAGACTTGAGTTTTGCACATCTCTGTAGCGTCTCTGGATCGAACCCCATCACATAACATTTCAAATTTCCAGGTTTCTTCTCCCGACTACTTTCCTCGGGACTCTGCGACTCAGATTGCATGCTGCTGATGCGGTCAAACAGAAGATTCTTTATTCCAAGGTGCTGAATGGGAGTCCTCTGCCTCGGGTTAAGATCATTGCTTTCCAAGGCCATGCATTGCTCTAGCTGGAGTCTCAACAAGGCAGACTTCAGAAAGTAGCCATATAAGATGGAGGCCACGTATATTCGACTAAGCACAGATTTAGAAATTGTAGTAATTGCCCAGTGGTCTTTGACGCTAGAATTCGCTCTCAATCCGATGACAGCAGCAATGTGTTCCCTTACAATCTCCAAAACTTCAAAGCTGTAGATTGACTCTAGCGCCCAGTCCTTTGAAGGCCATATCTCCAGTCTCCCATTGTAGATGCATCGAGAGAGGCTAGGAACCAAAGGAACTTTGATCTCAGAAAACTTGTAAAATATCATTAGATACATGATGTCTTCAACTGCAGCTTGGCACTCGTTCTCCTTCATTTGTGCAATCCTCCTGGCATTCAGAAGCATATCAGGACAAAATATCTTATAAATACAACTTCTTTTTCTTCGGAATTTTAAATATACTGTTTCTGCCCACCAAGGAATTCCACCAGTGATCCATCCGCTCTAATCTGTTTAAGATAGTAAAAGCATCAACTAGGCGACACTTCACATTGGTGGAAAATTTCCTTGCAAGGATTGTCTGTGCACAAAGATGTTAGTTAGCATGGCTCATGCCTTAAACTTAGCTGAAGATCACCATCACGTCAGTCACGCAGCAAATTATAATGACAAATAGGATCAAACCACAGGTCACATAAAGATTAAATTCTTACCTTCGAAAATCAGACAGATTAGTAATAAATCCAGGCAATAAACACCAACACCCTCATTATCTCCATACTACTGTTGATAGATTTTCAATTTGGTTTAGCAGTCTCAACGATTTGTTAGTATGTTTTTCGTTCAATATTCTCGTAAAGAGCCCAACAACAAGAATTAGCAGATATAAAATGGAAGACGGGACTTATCTTCTCTTTTCAACCGTTTTCGAGCTAGCCCTTCAAGAGTCATATTCTTGTAACAACTAAACTGACTTAGTCAACATAGATAAGGATATAAATGGGGTTTCTCTACATACAAACTTAAGTTTCTATTATTAATGTTGGCTTTTGAGACAAAATCTGATCTTCTGCTATCAAACTATAGTGTAGGACAACCAATTCATAAGGCCCACAAAGGCAATCGACCTAAATTTCAAGTCCTATTATTGTAAAAAGGCACATATTTGGGGAACATTAACACAAGAATCACAACTGTGAAAGCGTAATTTCAAGGGAAAATCACAGAAAACAAGGGCGTTTCGCTTTATAGTTGTTCAAAAACGTCAAGGTCAACACCAAGTCCCAGAACCAACCCACAACAAAGTGATTTAAACGATTTAATTAGGCTATTCATCTCTACTTAACAACAAATAATTCCGCCATGTTAATATTCAGAAAATCACACAAACAGTTCATGGCTATCAATAAAAGAAAGCATAGAAAGATAGAATTAGAAAGAGCGCAAAATTGGGAAAGAAAGTCACCTGTGGAGGCAGGCCTCGGGAGATCCATCGCTCAGAAACATCCGATTGCGAGCGTCGTCGCGATCGTCGGCCAAGTGCTTGAGCTCGTCGGCGACGGCGAGGTGGAACAGCTGCGGGTGGTTCTGGAGCACG